>BTHU01000008.1:54238664-54811164 GCA_036184795.1 Tokudaia tokunoshimensis | reverse complement strand
CCCAGCATTTGGGAGGCAGAAACAGGTGGATCCCTTAGAATTTGAGGCCAGCCTAGTCTGCAAAGTTAGTTCCAGCACAGCTATAGCTACACAGAAACTCTGTTTGAAAGCCTTACTTGGAAAATTAAATGGTTTAGGTACCACAATTTAATTTGTGCCCTAGCAAACACCAACTTATTTGTTAATGATTTTGGGTAAAAGTACATAATGATTATTTCAAATTAACAAAGTTTACACTTTAATTTCCAGAAGTAGGATCATAAAGAATCAGATTATTAAGAGATTATATGTATAATATGTATATATAACATATATGTCTTAAAAAACAATCAAGCCAAAAGAAAGGTAGATAGGGCATGAGAAGTTATTAGGAAAAGATGTTTTTTTCTTTAAACTTGTTTTTAGAGTTTTGTTTACTTGGTTTTTTGTGTATACACACACTTGTGAACCTTGGTGTGCATGTGGCAGTCAGAGGACACCCCATGGGAGTCAGTCTCCTTTTCCTAGCATGTTTGTTTCAGGTCGTCAGAATTAACAGCAAGTACCTTTACCCGTGAGCCATTTTGCAAGCCTGATTTTATTTTAAAGAGTATCTAACCATTTTATTTTACTGATTGATTTTTCAGTTCTGGGGAATCCATGGTCTCACACATACTAGGCAAGCAATCTACCCCTGAACTGTACCAACCAACCCAGTACACCTGATTTATTTGTTCATAATTGTATGGTTTAGTAATGTGGGCTTGCCTCAACTAATTTCACCCAAGCTCATTAATGCATTGGTAGTTGGGTCTGCAAGGTCAGATTGTTGTTACTTTGTTTTGGTTTTTTGAGTTTATCTTATAGCCCTGACTGTCTTGGAATTTGCTTTGTAGAACAGGTTGGCTATGAACTCAGAAATCCACCTGCCTCTGCCTACCAAGTGCTGGGATTAAAGGCATTCTCCACCATGTCTGGTTTACATTTCCTACTTTTTGACTGTTTTGGATAATGTGGCTATGAACATTTATGTACAGAATGTTTATTAGGACATGTGTTTAGTTTCTCTTAAATATAGTACTTTGTACAATAAATAATAGATTTTAAAATTATTGCTTGACTGTGTACTGTTCTTATTTTTCAAAGCATTTTAAGTTCATTTCAAGTTGATAATTCTTTTTTTCAGCGTGTACTAAGCCATCAAGATGACACAGCTTTGCTAAAGGCATATATAGTTGAATGGCGAAAATTCTTCACACAGTGTGATATTTTACCAAAACCATTTTGTCAACTTGAGGTGACCTTATTGGGTAAACAAAGCAGCAATAAAAAATCAAATATGGAAGACAGTATTGTTCGAAAGGTATGCATGTCGCCCTGCTGTTTCCTGATGTCACCGAATGCCCTAATGTCTTTGGGAAGAAGGTGTTCATTTTCATTTATGTAGGCTTTGCCACTCACATGCAGACTCTTTATAGCTGTTTTTTTTTTTTCATGAAACTTTTTTGTGCACTCATAAATTTAAGCTTCAGCGTTCTTTATCTTTGAATGTCCTCTTAAACTGTAAGTCTGTTTTCAAACATAACTTCAATTTTCCTTCTTTTTAGCTTTTCCTAGTTTTATCTTCAGTTATCTTTTTTATGTTATTTCTTTGTACTTTATCTTCTTATGAATTATTCATTTTCTCTTTGAAAAACCCTTTCTTCTAACCTTCTGTTTAATTGTGCTAACCAGCTGTGATTTTTATAGATTATTTTACACTGGTTTAAATTTGGTATATACTGTGTTTATTTCTACATAGTGCATGTTTTCTAATTAAAAACCTGTGCCCAGTAACTACCTGTGCTTTAGTGGACAGACTAGTCACAAAAGTTTCTTTCAAAAAGTGTGTCACAAAGTTTCTTTCAACTCTATTTTTTTTAAATTGCTATACCTAGTTACCAACTAACTTCCTGCTATTGAGAAATGAGTAAAAGCAGCGCTTCTATGTATGAGCACATACATAGGTTCTATTATACATGCTACATAAACTCTACCACTGAGCCACATCTTCAGCCTTAACAACATGTGAAAAATAAAAACTGCCATTTGAATTTCAAAAACTGTCTGCTGTGATGGTTAGGTTAACCATCACAATCAATACCAGAATTATGTGGTCTGGGGGTTACCATCCCATCCTACTCTTAAAATTTGCTTTATGTGAAAATACTATGAAATTAGATATATATGGTTTTTCAGTGCTAGATTTGCTGCAAATTGAAACATTTCTTTTTAAAGGCAAGAAACTTTGAAGATGCTGTCTAATGTGTAGCCCATAATCTTTCCCTGTTTTACTTCATTTTGTTTTTGTTATTCCTTTCATTTTTACCATTTTTTAAATTTGCCATGAGGCTCACTGGCTTAGACGAGCCTTGTTTCTGGGATCGTATTTGTTGGGTGCGGATGTGGGCATGTTAGTGCTGCCTCCTGTGCCCCGACTCTCACCACAGAAAGAGAAGAAAGAAGCAGTTCCTAGTTTGGGACTGTTGGCTTTGATTAAATGCCATGAAATCCGTGGAAAATCCACAGTGCAGTCAGGGTATGTGGTGAGAGTCACAGAACTGTTAAACCTTTGTCACCACTCTCCCTCTTATTAATAACCATCGGACAAAGTGACTTGCAGCATCAATCTTTGTTTACCAGCGTGTATACTTTATTTCTATAATTTTGATAACCAGATAGTAGGAAGATACACACGTTTTTATTAAGACCATTAGCATAGACATGCATATGAGCATTCTAAATATAGTTTTCCGTATATTACCATATTTAATTTTTATAACAAACTCTCGATATTTGGCTATTAGTATTTTGCATATGGGAAAAGAAATAAATAGCAGAGCTAGGAATCAAATTCTTTTCAGAAGAATTAGTTTTTTGCTTTTTGGATTTTTGAGACAGAGTCTCAATATAGTCCTGCTGCCCTGGAGCTCACTATGTAGCCTCAAACTCAAAGTGCTACTCCTGCCTCTCTCCCTCTGAGTGCTCAGTCTAGAGGTGTGTGTTATCATGTTGGGCTTTACTACTGGGTTAATACGTGACTTCCTAAAGGACCCAACACTTCAGATCTAGTAATAGGATTTCCTTTTCTCCCATCTGTCCTGAACTCTGTGTGTAGTATTTGAGATGTTAACCACTGAAAATGATGCTGTATTTTCTTCTTCCCAGCTCATGCTTGACACATGGAATGAGTCGATTTTTTCAAATATAAAGAACAGACTCCAGGACAGTGCAATGAAGCTGGTGCATGCTGAGAGATTAGGGGAAGCTTTTGACTCCCAGCTGGTCATAGGCGTGCGAGAGTCCTATGGTATGTTCCCAACTTCTATGATCACATTTCCATCCTGGAAGTCTTAGGATTAGGATATTATAGTTCGGTCAGATTCCCATGGACTTTCTGTTCCAAATACTTTTTAACATTATACAAATGATATTGACTCTGGGTCAGAGAAACCTGCTAAATTCAAATGTATTTTTCATATTTCCTCTTTATTAACTTCTTGGTTAACAACTTTCTGGTGTCCTAGAGAACTGTAAATTGCAACCTACAGCTCAAAAAGTAACTTTGTTTTATATAGATATTTTCAGAACTTAGGTTTCTGTGCACATTCTCTGCCTTCTCAACTTCTGATGATGAGGTTTTGTTCTGTTTGCTCAAATACCTTATCTCTTCTGCCTTAGAGAGTGCTTCCTCACCTCGAGATTATTCACGTGCCTCATTTCACCATTCCTGCTTTTCAGATTTAATGACTCCTAGTGATTGTGCCTCCTTAGTGTAATAGTTTACTTAAGGGTCTTTCTTACTCATGCTTCATTTTACTGAATTAGTATAACTAACACAAAATAATCTTCAGTAAATCTGTTTGTTGAAGTAATGAACTTTAAGTCATTTTTAAAATGTTTCCTATTTTGGTAGTTAAAAAAAAAAGATTTATATGAGTGCAGTGTAGCCGTTTTTAGACACACCAGAAGAGGGCGTCAGATTCCGTTACAGATGGCTGTGAGCTGGGAATTGAACTCAGGACCTCTGGCAGAGCAGTCAGTGCTCTTAACCGCTGAGCCATCTCTCCAGCCCTATTTTGGTTGTTTTAATTAAGTCTTTAGATTTTCCTTTCTAGTATCATTGAAATTGTTCTTATTTCATCTGCTACTGGTCTAGACCTCTTTAAATTCTATACCTAGACTTTTGAAATGATCCTCTTACAGTTAATTTTTTTTCCAGTACTAGAAATTAACTGGAAATTAAATTCCAGTACTTGGGCCTCATATGTGCTGTGTCTAAACTCTGCTAATAAACTGTTTCTGTAGCCCCCCCGTTCCATTTTATTTTGTTTTTATTTGTATGTAGACATGTGTGTATCATGCTGTATGTGTGTGGAGGTCAGAGAACAACTTGCAGACTTCAGTTCTTTCCACCATGTGTGACTCAGGGACTGAATTCAAGCTATCAGGTGTGACAGCAAGTACCTTTGCCTGTTTACCAGTCTTCTGCTTAGTGGTATCTCATGCTGCATTCAGAGTTGAGTCTCTCCACAGCTGCTCTCACCTCCATTCTCTTAGACAGCTTAGGCAGTACACTTGAGCTTTTGTGCTTCTGGGTATTGATTTTCTTATCCTGACTGTGCAAATTCTTGTTAATTCCTGCAGATTCAGTTAAAATCATCAGTTCAGAAGGCAGTCTCTTTTCTTTTGAAAAATAAAAAAATATTCCACATGATTATAGTATTTGTTAGTTTACTGCTTTGTGCTATGATCTTTGGAATTTTTTTAGAGTCACATAACCATACCTCAGAATGTTATTCATCTGTCATTCTTAAAATACTCAAAAGTGACAAAGGAACTTTATTTTCTGTCTTTCAGTTAATCTTTGTTCTAATCCTGAGGACAAGCTTCAGATCTATAGGGATAATTTTGAGAAGGCATACTTGGACTCAACAGAGAGATTTTATAGAACACAGGCACCCTCATATTTACAGCAAAATGGTGTGCAGAATTACATGAAATATGTAAGTCAGAATTTAGTGCATTTCATAATTTTGACTAGTCTGCTGATAAGTCTTAAAATGATTGCTATTTTGCTTCTGGACAGGCAGATGCTAAATTAAAAGAAGAAGAAAAAAGAGCACTCCGATACTTAGAAACAAGACGAGAGTGTAATTCTGTGGAAGCAGTAAGTAATGAGACTGTGTAGTAAGTAATGTGACTGTGTACTTTCTGGGACTGTCTAAAGTCATGTAGCACAGGGACAACAATACATCACTAACATCACTTTGTTGTTACTCTTACTTTTAATTTTATTTCACTTATTGAGTGGTTTGCCTGCATGTATGTATGTGTGCACTGTTTTGTCTTTGGAGATAAGATGGTCTTAGATATCTGGAACTGGTAGCTGGAAGTCAACATGGAGATGTTGGGAACTGAACCTGAATGCTCTGGAAGACCACACAGGACTCATAACTGCTGAGCCATCTCTCCAGCCTCCCACATTGCTGTTTGTTATGTCTTTAACTAGTATTGGTGACTGGTTATTACACTCTTCCCAGGTGTGAAAAGTACATCTGCAAAGGTATCTTATTCTGTATTCTAGCCTTTACCGCATACAATGTACAGTATTTCAGCTTTAGTCATCCTCCTTAAATATGTTTTATATCAAAAACACATGTTCTATACATAGCTAAAAAACAGATCAATGGGATTTTACTCATGACCTCCGTCTTGATTGATAGTCGTGCTAATTGTATTCTTTGTTCAGATATAAAACACTGAGTAGAGTCTTTGAACATTTTTTTTTAAGAAGGCTACTTGTTCATTATTCATGGTATATTTAAATTTTAGTCATTAATGTAATTTTGATACTGGCAAAGAAAAGGTGAAAAGTTGAGGCTAATTTAGTGGTTGTTCATAGAAATTTTTATAGAGATTTGTAGCTAGGCCTGGACTTACTCGGAAGACTGGGCCATTTCTTAAGCAGGTATGCCATGATCAGTGGCTCTTTGTGGCCTGGGGAAGTGACTCTGTGGGTCCTGTGCTTGCTATGCAACTGAATTGTGCTGTTACAGAGCAACTGAGTATTAAACACTTTAAAAATAACAGAAGTTCCAGGAAAGTGACTTATTAGTTAAAAACGAATGGCCGGGCGGTGGTGGCGCACGCCTTTAATCCCAGCACTTGGGAGGCAGAGGCTGGCGGATTTCTTGAGTTCGAGGCTAGCCTGGTCTACAGAGTGAGTTCCAGGATAGCCAGGGCTACACAGAGAAACCCTGCCTCGAAAAACCAAAAAAAAAAAGAAAAAAAGAATGACCTGGGTGCAATTTCCAAAACCCATGTAAAATGCGAGATACAGGGACACACATTTGTCATCCCACCACTCCTAAGGCAAAGATGACAAAGGCAAGAGACTTGCTAAGCAGCTTGAGAACTGACTTCTGAAAACTGTCCTCTGATTTCTACACATTTATATGATATACACACACACACACACACACACACACAAAATGACAATGATGATGATGAGGAAGAGGACAGGATAGTTTAGAAATGAAGCAGATGCCACTAGTTACCGTGATAGAAAAGATCTTAACCAAGCCAGAGAAGCCAAGAGAATCAATTTTGAGAATAGCTTGTCATATAGAAAATGAATTAATTCCTGAATACGTTACAGATGTCCTTGTTTGGTTGAGGGACTTTGATGATAGTGTTAAAACAGAATCCAGGGCCAGCAGATAGCTCAGAAGTAGGATGGTGCTCTTCACCAAGCCTACTACTGACTTCAGTTCAGGCCTCAGGACCCACATGGTAGAGAGAATCAATACCTGTAAATTGTCCTGACCTCTACACATGTGCTGTCCCCTCCCAAAATAAAACTATAATTTCAAAAATTTAAATAGAATGCAGGTAACTTTTAGTTTAACTCTTATTTTACATCTGAAGCAAAATAAATTATTTACAAATTTATATAACTAATAATAACCAAATCTGTTTTGTTGCCTTCATTAAATTTCAGTGGAGTAGAATTGTGCAATTAATTGAATCCCACTAAAAGAAAAGGTAACTTTTCATCCCTATCATGTAGCCTTCTCTCATCTCTCACCTTTACTGACTGTGGTAACTTTTCATCCCTATCATGTAGCCTTCTCTCGTCTCTCACCTTTACTGACTGTGGTAACTTATCATCCCTATCATGTAGCCTTCTCTCGTCTCTCACCTTTACTGACTGTGGTAACTTATCATCCCTATCATGTAGCCTTCTCTCGTCTCTCACCTTTACTGACTGTGGTAACTTTTCATCCCTATCATGTAGCCTTCTCTCGTCTCTCACCTTTACTGACTGTGGTAACTTTTCATCCCTATCATGTAGCCTTCTCTCGTCTCTCACCTTTACTGACTGTGGTAACTTATCATCCCTATCATGTAGCCTTCTCTCGTCTCTCACCTTTACTGACTGTGGTAACTTATCATCCCTATCATGTAGCCTTCTCTCGTCTCTCACCTTTACTGACTGTGGTAACTTTTCATCCCTATCATGTAGCCTTCTCTCGTCTCTCACCTTTACTGACTGTGGTAACTTTTCATCCCTATCATGTAGCCTTCTCTCGTCTCTCACCTTTACTGACTGTGGTAACTTTTCATCCCTGTCATGTAGCCTTCTCTCGTCTCTCACCTTTACTGACTGTGGTAACTTTTCATCCCTGTCATGTAGCCTTCTCTCGTCTCTCACCTTTACTGACTGTGGTAACTTTTCATCCCTGTCATGTAGCCTTCTCTCGTCTCTCACCTTTACTGACTGTGGTAACTTTTCATCCCTGTCATGTAGCCTTCTCTCGTCTCTCACCTTTACTGACTGTGGTAACTTTTCATCCCTGTCATGTAGCCTTCTCTCGTCTCTCACCTTTACTGACTGTGGTAACTTTTCATCCCTGTCATGTAGCCTTCTCTCGTCTCTCACCTTTACTGACTGTGAATGTGCTCCTTTTTTTTTTCCTAATACTTTTGGCCAAAGGTATTTTTAATTCTCAAGTTATTCCATTCTACAAAGAGCCCAGGCATGTTTGAATTTGGTCTGATGTTCCACAGCAGACTGCATCACTGTGAGGCCAGCTTCAGTGTGTTCTTCCTCCTTTACAATGACCGAGACCATCTGTTGAGATCAGATGGGAAAGGGAATGGGAGGGTGTATACCTTCTTTTTTAAATGCTACCTTTGAAGGGTTTCTAGTCCTGGTGTAGCAGAGAGGGTAAAACATCAAGCACATTGATAAAGTGTTCCTTCCACCTTTCAGATCCCTGAGGACAGAGTGAATGCTCATCTCAGGGAAACAAATACAGGAGGGGCTGATGGCATTTGACAAAAAGGTTTTTTTTTTCTTCGTGGAAGCTAGCAAGTTGAGCAGAAGGGGAATCTGAGATGAGAGAGGTGATTGAACATCCATCCATTCAAGATATTTTCACATAGCAATTATATATCTAGGTTCAACTATGTATATAGTATTTTGATAAATGGTATAGAAGAAATATAGAAAAAAGGTTTAAATGGTTTCAAGAAATGGACTTTTTGGTATAGGATGAAACTTATTTGAAGCAAGAAAAGAAATTAGCCTTTTCTTTTTTGCCTGATGAAAATGATTTTCTAAATGATTTTTGAATAGATAGGGTCTGCACCATAATCTTAGGGGTAAAAGAACCTTCAGGAGTTTAATTCTTTTGATTATGTTTATTCTCAGTGTATATGTATGTGGGAACACATGTGTCACAACATTCGTCTGGAGCTCAGAAGGATAGCTTGCCAGGATTGGTTCTCTACCATAGAGGTTCCAAGGATCAAAATTCAGTCACCAGACTCCATAACTTGCCCAAACTCACACACATACACATTTTGTTTCTTTTTCTAGTGGTGCCGACGATCAAACCCGTACATACCCCTCAGGCATGCCAGGCAAGCACTCTGCCTGCCGCTGAGCCAGGCCTGGTCATCAGATTTCTTAATCAAGATACAGTGGCGTAGCAAATGCCAGATCCACAGTTGTCTCATTTTATCATACTCATTTGCTTCATTTCTTTTCCTCTTTCCTTCCCTCCCTAATCTCTTCTCTTCCTTCCTGTACTCTGGCATTTTTAAAAGAAGTTTATGATATTGTACATACATATTGACTTGATACTGTTGTAACATTACAGTACAAATACACTGTAATATACCTAGCAAGTTTTCTATTGGGAGCCATTTTTTCATTGTTTAAGTTTCTTATAAGAAGGGCTTGCTGGGGGCTGGAGAGATGGCTTAGAGGTTGAGAGCACTGACTGCTCTTCCAGACGTCCTGAGTTCAATTCCCAGCACCCACATGGTGGCTCACAACCATCTATAATGAGATCTGGTGCCCTCTTCTGATATGCAAGTAGAATACTATATATATAATAAATAAATCTTTACAAAAAAAAAGTTTGCTGGGATATCCTTAATGCCTGGTTTTTTAAACACACCTTCCTGTTACTGCACTCTCTTAGGATGGAATCTCCTGGAAAAGAGACTGCTGAAGAAAGAGTATTATATCACCCATATACAAACTGCTATTTAATTCTAAACTGCCATTAGAATAGTTCTTATTCTAATCCATCTGTACAGATCTAAATTTTATTGGTTTTTAATATTATTCAATTTCCCAGTGTAATAAATTTTAAAAGATTTTTCTGTACATTTAAAAATTACTGGGTTGGTGCTGGAGGGATGGATCAACAATTCAGAGCATTAGTTGCTGGGTTTGCTTCTCAATGCCCCATGGTGTCTCATAACTACCAGTAGGGAATCCCATCACCAGCACCCTCTTTTGGCCTCCTGTCAAAAACTGCAGCCAAAACACCTATAAAATAAAATACAGGTTAAAAAAGTTAAAAATCACTGTGGTGCTGGAGAGATGGCTCAGTAGGTAACAGCACTCATTGCTTTAGCAGAGGACACAGATTTTGCTATCAGCATCCACACTGCAGTTCACACTCTGTAACTTCAGTACGGAGTCTGATGCCACCTTTTCACAAGCACTAGGCGTGCATACAGTACATATAAATTTTTACACATAAATATTTTTAAAAAGAAAATTCTGAATGAAGCTGGGCTTGTTTATTTTTACTTTCTTTTGTAAGTTCATGCCAATTTTTCAAAGTATGAATCCTTTACTTCCTTATTTAAAAACTACTTATTTAATCTGAGTACTTGCCAGGCAGAGGCAGGTGGATGTCTGTAATCAGGTCAGCCTGGTCTACATAGTGAGTTCCAGGACAGCCAGGGCTATACAAACCTGTGTTCAAAATCCAAAAAATCATTAATTCTTATTCTTAATTCAAGGCCCTTCAGAATCTGGCCTTTGCCTGTCTGTCATGTTCAATATTATTCAAAATAGTTGAACAAAGTGGCACAAAAATTATAATCTGTTTTGTCATGTTCTTTATCCAACACCAGCTGTTTGAGAGACCAAGCCTATAGCTGTGGACAGAGCAGAGTCCTGTCCTTACGGAGTGTACTGAGTGTAGCACTCGTGTAGGTATTCCACTTATGTGCTTATTCTTGAGCTAAGCTTCTTTCATGTATTCTCTTTTGTGAGTGATACACATAATTATAGATATATAATTAGGTTCCTAGAAGGGTTATAGGCTCATCAAAGATAGCCGGGCTGTTGTGGTGCATGCCTTTAATCCCAGCACTCAGGAGATAGGGGTAGATAGGTCATTGTGTTGTAGGCCAACCTGGTTTACAGAGAAAGTTTCAGGGCTATACAGGAAAAACCTGTCTCAAGGGAGGGAAAAAAAAGGATTGGTGTTTCTTTGCTGAACTTGTACTCCAAGTATAGGCGTGTTCCTATCTTTCAGCTATAGCACCAATCCTTGTGAATTAGCTGTTTTGTGTAGTTTGGCCTTTTGCTGCTGCCCTCCCCACTTTCTGAGACATGGTCTCACTTAGCAAGTGCTGGCCTCTTAACTTCCTGTGTAGTTAAGGATGGCCATGAATCTGAATCTGACTCCCATCAGATCATAGACACATGCCACCATGCCTTACTTAGCCCATGTCTCCATTTAGTAAGAAGATGCTTTACAGGGCTGCTTATTACTTGTGAGGATTGGAAAGATGGGTCAGCAGTTAAAAATACTGGTTGCTCTTCCAGAGGACCCAGGTTCACTTCCTGAACTCACAAGGCAGCTTGCTACCATTTATAACTTCAATTCCAGGGATTCTGATGCCCTCTTCTGGCCTCCCTGTGCACCAGGAATGGGAGTGGTGCTCTGATATACAAACACCCATACACATATAAAATAGAAGATACTTGTTAGATATATTTGAATGTTTCAAACTAGAGACTGCCTCATCTACCAGATTCCTTTAATTGAGGCAGTTACTAAATTCTGTGTAATTGTCTGGTTCTTTCCAATTTGACCTATTTAAATCTCCTTGTAAACCACAGTAAGAAGTACACTTTATGTTTACGTCTATTTACATATGAATTATCTTAGTATATATGTTTATATATATGTCTGTAATTTATTTGTATATATCTGCAACAAAAGTTTTATGGAATAATGAACATTGTTTTGAGGTGTGATCTATTCTGCTGTTTTGTTGTTTTATTTTTATACTGTTTTATGACTTTCTTGGTTTTGGAGATGGGGTCTGGTTGCATGAGTTTCCCAAGTGCTGGGATTTAAGGGGTGTGCTACCATATCTGGATTTACTGTTCTATAATATTAAAAAAATAGTCATAGCATCTAAACCTGTCTTTACAACATTTTGAAATATAACAGGCTAGATTTTTGGAATCTGAAAATTCTGGATTGCCAGTAACAACATATTTATGTGCAAAATTTATTGAAACAGAAGACATTTAAGTGACTGGGGCTTAAACTTATCTGTTTGTTCAAGAATTTTTGTTTCTTCATATGATTAAACTTTCATCTGGTTTCACTGGGGGAGGTAATTGTTGGGTGTGGGTCTAACACAGAGGCTCAGCTTTTAAGAAAAAGCACTGTTCTTGCAGAGTGCCTTCATAGGCAGTTCACAAACAGCTGTAACTCCAGTTCCAGGGGATCTTATGGCCTGTGATGGCACCAGCCTTGCACACAGGCAAAACACTCATACAAATAGCATAAAATTAATTAGTGTTTAAAGGGAGGATGTTGAGTGAGCACACTCGGGTCTGTGGTAGAGCGACATCACTCAGCAGGTGGGGTAGAAATTCCTACCATATTGGACAAGAGACTGTTAACCGTGTATGGATTATTTTTGAATGTTCATATATTTTTGGATTATATGTAGAACTAAAATTCTAACACAGATTTCACCAGGTAAGAGAAGTTAGCCAAAGTTTGTTTTGTTTGTAACCTAAGTTCTGTAGGGTTTTTTCCTTTACCTTGGTAAAGTAGTATGGTGTATTCATTGGTCCATACATTAACAGCAATCCTGCATAAAGGCAGGTAACATCTACTCTCAGTGTACTCACTCTTTTTTTTGTTGAACAGTATGATTTGACTCATTGGTGTGCTGTAAAGTTTACAGTAGCTGTTACTGTTCTTGCTGTTTCAGCTCATGGAATGCTGTGTAAATGCGCTGGTGACCTCATTTAAAGAGACTATTTTAGCAGAATGCCAAGGCATGATCAAGCGAAATGAAACTGAAAGTAGGTAAAACCTCACAAAGACAGAACCTTTTAAGAGGGTATCTTAAGTCCATCTCTAATGAATTGGTAAATTAGGTCATTCTTGTAGATGGAGGTGCCTTTCCTTCTGTGTACACCAACACTCATTGTTTGGGAGGCTTTTTGTCTTCTTTTTCCTTGAAGCTGAACTGTGCTTTTACAGGCTAGTATAGGTTGTGGGTATACAGTGTAGAATGGAACGGGGTATTGGACTTGTGTAGAAATTACATCTTTTTAGGAAACAGTAAAGATGGTTCAGTAGGCCTGATGACCTGAGCTCAGCCTCCAAAGCACATGTGGTGCAAGGAAGACTCCCAGGTTGTCATCTGACTTTGACACGTTTAGGGTTTGCACTCATGCATGAATGTGTGCATGCTCTCTCATACACCGAAACTAAGAAAGTAATTTTTAGTATAAAACATTTTATTATGTTAAAACATGACATGTTGTATTAGTCAGGGTTCTCTAGAGTCAGAACATATGGGTAGTCTTTATATAGTAAGGGAATTTGTTGATGACTTACAGCTTATAGTCCAACTAGCCCATCAGTGGTCAGCAGCAGCTGTGAATGAAAGTCCAAGAACCTAGCAGTTACTCAGTCCCACAAGGCAAACAGTCGAAGAAGAGTGAATCTTCCTTTTTCCAATGTCCTTATGTAGGCTTCCAGTAGAAGGTGTGGCCCAAATTAAAGGTGTGTGCCCCACGGCTGCATCTGGGACTTTTGTCCCAGTTGACCTTGAACTCAGAGATCTCCCTGTCTTTATCTTCTGGGATTCATAGCCACTATGCCTCAAGATCTCCAAGCCAAGATCCAGGTCAGAGTTCATTACAGATATAGTAAAGTTGACAACCAGGAATAGTCACTACACATGTCAATGTTTGTCCTGCCCAGCAGTGCTGGTACATAGCTTTAACTGGAGCACTCAGGAGGTAGATGCTGACTGATCTTGAGTGTGAGGCCAGCCTGGACTACAGTGAGTTCCTAGATAACAAGGGCTACATGGAGAAACCTATTTTGAAAACAACAATTAAAACAAACAAAACTTTTAAATTTTAGACTAATTATAGACACAGGATACTAATAATATATTTCAAACTCCCAAGTAACATTTCTTCAGGATCTTATGGCTGAAGACATAGCTGCCATTAGTGCTACACACCTTGGGAGGCAGAGGTAGGTAGGTAGGTTTCTGAGTTTGAGGCCAGCTAGGGCTACATAGTGAGACACAAAATAAAAAAACAGAACACCACAGACATTGATCAAGAAAGAATTTTATTCTTGTAAAGTAATTGCATGAATGTGTTCTGTCCTTTCAGAGTTACATTTGATGTTTTCATTGATGGACAAAGTACCTAATGGGATAGAGCCAATGCTGAAGGACTTGGAGGAGCACATCGTAAGTGCTGGCCTAGCAGACATGGTGGCAGCTGCTGAAACCATCACTACTGTAAGTTCCTTCAGTGACAGTTAACGCACACATCCACAGTCACATTTACAGTAGTGATTGAAGTAGCAAAATAGTAATTGGTGACATCATTCAGATTTACATATTTTTTTAAAGACATTTCTTTTATAATTTTTTTAATTTTTGATTTTTCGGGACAGGGTTTCTCTGTGTAGCCCTGGCTGTCCTGGAACTCACTCTGTAGATCAGGCTGGTCTTGAACTCAGAAATCTACCTGCTTCTGCCTCCTGAGTGCTGGGATTAAAGGCATGCGCCACCACTGCCCGGCTCAGATATACGTTATTTTTTTAAAGATTTATTTATTTTATGTATATGGGTACACTGTCGCTGTCTTCAGATAAACCGAAAGAGGGCATCTGATCCCATTACAGATGGTTTCCAGCCACCTTGTGGTTGCTGGGATTTGAACTCATGACCTTTAGAAGAGCAGTCAATACTCTTAACCACTGAGCCATATCTCCAGCCCTCAGATTTACTTTTAAGAAAAGAATTTTTCCCAAGTTTAAGCCTTATTATAATAAAAGATTATTATAATAGTATTCTCTTTTAAAAGTTAATATGAAAAAACATTTTGTTTCCAGGACTCTGAGAAGTACGTGGAGCAATTACTTACGCTGTTTAATAGATTCAGTAAACTGGTCAAAGAAGCTTTTCAGGATGATCCTCGTTTCCTTACTGCAAGAGATAAGGTGACATTTCTCTTTGTGGACATTTTGCTTAAAAGCTGACACTGTTATAGTTGACTTAGCAAACAGTGGCATCATACTGCTAAGTTGACAACTAAGACTTTTGTAGAACACAGAGCTATATTCATTGCATTTGGTTTAGTCTTTCTTTTGTATCATTGTGACCTAGGATTCAACCAGGAAGCTTCTCACTCCTTGAATTTTCCAGGGATGTTCTCCTGTATTTTGATTTGAAGGTTCCTGTGGGTTGAATTGTTATTCATTCTCCCTTAAAGACCTGCCTTGCTATATACACTGCTGCTCTCCACAGCTTATCCTAAGCAGAGCCATTCTCATTCATTCTCTCCCTCTCCTCTCCCTCTCTCCCTCTCTCCCTCTCCTTCTCTCCCTCTCTCTCTCTCCCTCTCTCCCTCTCCCCCTCTCTCCCTCTCCCCCTCTCTCCCTCTCCCCCTCTCCCCCTCTCTCCCTCTCTTTCTCTCCCTCTCTCCCTCCCTCTCTTTCCCTCTCTCCCTCTCCCTCACTCCCTCTCCCCCTCCCCCCTCCCTCTCTTTCTCTCCCCCTCTCCCTCCCCCTCCCCCTCCCCCCTCCCCCCCTCCGCATCCCCCCTCCCCTCCCCCTCCCCCTCTCATTATGTTTCATTGTTAGACAGGTTTTTTTCTGTGTAGCCATGGCTGACCTGTTCACTCTGTAAACAGTCTGGTCTGGAACTCAAATCCACCTGTCTCTGCCTCTGAATGCTGGGATTAAAAGCATGTACCCACCACCCTCTGCCTGATACCTTTTTCTTTAATATATATATTATTTATTTATTTATTTGGGGAGGGGTGGGAGATGGTGTGTATGCTGAGCTGTATTTGAGTATGGAGAGCAAAGGACAACTTCCAAGTGATGGTTCTCTCAAAATGAGGGCATCAGGCTTAGCAGCAACTGCCTTTACCTGTTGGGCCACCTCTGTCCTTGGGTGGAGCTCCTGTGAGAGTTCCTTTAAAGTTAGTTGTCTTTGTGTCCCATAGGAACATTAGCATTGCATCTTCTCTGACTGTCAGTTTTCTCAGTGAAATGGGAGAACATACCAATTGACACTGGAAAGACAATGTTGGCAGTTTTAGGAGAAAGGAGGTGGAACAAAATGTTTAGGAAGCTGAACAAGGGCAAGTGAAGGTTATGACCTCACTTGAGAATACTGCTAGATAGAATAATGGTAGTTACATTGTGACAAGGAATGCGCTGGAATGTTTGAAACTGTCCCCTGGGAGGGGATCAGAGAGGTAGCTTCTAGGATGATGAGCCAATTGTCAGGATGTGTCTTCTCTAGAACACTTAGAAGTAGACAAGAGCCCCACACCACAGCACATATCTAGTGCCAAACCCTGTGCCTACCCTGCCCCAATAATAATAATGTTTATTTTAAAAAAAGTTGAGTTGGAGATAAAACTCAGTAATAGTGTTTGTACATTTGCAGTCTTCATGCAGTTCCAGCACAACAAAAAATAAATAAATCGAGAAAAATACCTGATTCAGATTACTTGTATCATTGAACATGTTTCTATATTTTAAATATTAAATCTCATTCCATTCCAAATTGGGTTTTTTTTACAGGCATATAAAGCAGTTGTTAATGATGCTACTATATTTAAACTTGAATTGCCTTTGAAGCAAAAAGGGTAAGCTTTTAAACTATTTTTTTAAAAAATAATTCACGTTTGGGGGACTACATTTCACATTACTGGGCTACTGAGTAAGCACGGGGCACTGTTTTCCTGTTTGGGTTTTACTTGGGCTTGCTTTTAAGTCTAATTGTTACTGTTTGGTTTAGTTTTTGAGACAAGGTCTCTAGCCTTGAATGGTCTCAACCCCCCTGTGTAGCCAAGGAGGACCTTAAAAGACTCCTAATCTTCCTGTCTCTACTTCTGAGTGTTGGGATTACAGATTCAGTGCACTGTACCTGGATTATTCAGTGCTAGGAATTGAATCCAGGGCTTTCTGTATACTAAGCAAATATTCTATCTACCAACTGAGCTACATCCTTTGCCCTTGTTTTTGTTTTAATTTTTTTGTGTGTGTATAAGTGTGTGCCTGGTATCCATAAAAGTAGTCAGAAGACAGCCTCAGATCTCACAGAACTAGAAGTTGAGTTAAAGCTATTTGTGAGTCACCACGTGGGTGCTAACAACCAAATCTGGGACCTTTGGGAGAGCAGCCAGTGCTCCTAGTAATCACTGAGGCACCTCTAAGTTTCCTATCCTTTTTGTCTTTTGGTTTTTATTTGTCTTACTGTGTAGCCCTGGCTAGCCTTTAGCTTGTGTAGCTCAGGCCCAGTTGGCTCCAAAGGTCCTTACTCCTCCGTCCGTGCTTGGATTAAAGACATGTGCCGTCACAACTGGTTTGCCTCTGACCTATGAGAACATTTGTCTGCAGAACCTCAGAAATGCTGTGTTGCATACCTTACTCCGTTTGCCTTTTGTTGGTTTTTTTCTTTTGCTACCTGTTGCTATTAAAATTCTTCAACTTAGAATTTTTTTGAATCTCTTTTGTACCAAAATACTGTTTTGGAAGTTAGAAAATACGTTTTGTTCCAAGTCTTTAGAATCTCTGCCTGGTTTTCCTTTATTAGTCACTAAAAGCTTACTATTCTGAAAGCATAGAAAATGACTTTACTCTCATAATATAAAAAGGGAAATCAGTTTTAATGTAAACTTTGAATTATCATTTTTAACACATGATCCCCTTAATAGAGCATTTGTCTACCAAGTCTTGAGAACCTTGTTTGGTCTCCAGCTCAGAAAGAAGTAAACATGAATTGGTAAGGGAATGCATGTACCATGAAGGCAGAAGAGAAAGACTAGCTAGAGAAGGAAGGAGGAGCTACTAGTTGCAGCAGGGATGGGGGATGCTGAGAATGTCAAAATAAAGCCTACTAGTGAGCCTGCAAAACAGTTCAGCTGACGAAGAGCCAGAGTCAGACGTGTCTGACGATCACGTGCCTACCACACACATATAAATAAAGGGATTAATTAAATAAATAAAAGGAACTCATTACTTTTCTACACTAAATGTAAAGCATAAGTTAAAAGGAAAATAAGTTTCTTCATAAAGTGAATTGGTTTGTGCTAAGTAAAATTTAGAAAAAAATGGAAACTTAGAATTTGGACAATTTAGGGGCCTGGAGAAATGACTCAGTGGTTAAGATCACTGTCTGCTCTTCCAGAGGTCTTGAGTTCAGTTTCCAGATACCTCACGGTGGCTCACAACCATCTGTCCTAGGATCTGATGTCCTCTTCTGCCGTGCAGGTGTACATACCGATAGAGCACTCATTTACATACAATAAATAAATCTTCTGCCGTGCAGGTGTGCATACTGATAGAGCATTCATTTACATACAATAAATAAATCTTCTGCCGTGCAGGTGTACATACCGATAGAACATTCATTTACATACAATAAATAAATCTTAAAAAGAATTTGGACTACTAATAAATCTGACTTAGGTACAGCATCCCTTCTTACAGTTTATAGCTGAAAATTAGCATTTCATAGAAATTTGGTGTGTGGTGTGTTCCTTTAATTGGCACTCGAGAGTACAGGATTTTGAATTTGAGACTAATCTGGACTTTATAGATCCTGTCTTCAAAAATAATAAAAGAACACTCCTTTAATCTGGGCACTGCAGAGTCAGATCATTTGAATTTGTTGCCTGCAAAGTGAGTTCCAGGACAGCCAAGGCTATACAGAGAAACCCTATAAAAAAATAAAAACAAGCAAGCAAACAGATAAAGAAAACATAAAAGGTAAATCTTAAAAATTAAATAATGTGAAAGGAGCAAAGATCTATTGTGTTTTGTCAGCTCATGATGGTGGCAGGGAGGGTATAACGGCAGATTACATCACAGCTGATAGGAAATATTAACACCAGAAATAGGCTAGGGAAGATACAGCCTTGAAGGATGCTCATCCCTACACCTGACCTGGTTACCTACTTCCCGAATGAGGCCATGGCCCAGTAGTCTCTTCACAATTTGAATCCATAACAAATGATACAACTGGAAACAACCCTCACAAATATACCCATCAGTGTGCTTTCAAACATGGGTGTTTCTCAGTGAAATCAAGTTGGCAATCAAGATTAATTTACCACTAAGAGTAAATTTGTAGTAGCATCCAGATTACATAGCACTCACTTGTGAGGAGGAAATAAGTGGCTGATGCTAGGCCTGCGCTTCTGAGAAAAACTGGAATGAGGTACCTTCAGGAAGAGGTCTGTAGTGCAGGTTCAGCCTGTTCAGTTCATACTTGGATTAAAGTGATCGCCCCTTCCCATGCAGTAAGGGGAGAACCCACTGTTAACAGATGTCCTCATGATTCTCTCACACGCAGTGCCATTGCCAACTCCATCACCAGTGCTGTGGAGACAAAGAAAAATCATTTTCCATGCAGATGTTTAGGTGATTGTAGTACTCCAGTAAAGGACAGCTAATTTCTCTTTCTAGAGTGGGGTTGAAAGCTCAGCCTGAGTCAAAATGCCCTGAGTTGCTTGCCAATTACTGTGACATGTTGTTAAGGAAAACACCATTAAGCAAAAAACTAACATCTGAGGAGATTGAAGCCAAGCTTAAGGAAGTGGTAAGTACATTTTTTATTGCATTTCTTTATCAGTAAATATTTATTTTCTGTACTAGGTAAGGAAAACGTTTGTATCCAAATCAATGTCCTCTGATAAAGGAGGCATTTCGATGTTATATGGGGACCTGTATACATTCATATAGGAAAACAAGTTAAAGGAAGGGTATAGTCCTATAGCATGCTCAGTTCAATAACCCTAACCAGGAAGGAAATACAGCTGGCATGCTTTGGGGCATACCTAGCCAAGGTATGAAGAATATATGAAATGGGACATAGGAACACTAGGGGCCTGCCCAGCTTGTGTCTTTAGAGTGCCATCCAGCAATGGGTATGTTCACTTTTCTGTAAAAGTTTTAATTGTGCCAGTAAGGAAAGTATGATTATCCTTTTGAAGGCAGTGTTGGCCTCCTGAGAAGGAAAAACAAATATTTTGCTATATTTCATGTTATTAAATAAACTTACATTGATGGCTCAGTGGAGTAAAGTACTTGCAGTACAAGCATGAGGATCTGAATTTGGATCCCCTGCACTCACATAAAAATGCCAGAAACTTTGTGTGGTGGTGTCCAACTGTGGCCCAGCACTGTGGGTAAGCATATGGGTGCCAGAGACAGGTAGAGTACAGGGCTCACCGACTAACCAGTCTTTTTTTTTTTTTTTTTTTGGTTTTTCGAGACAGGGTTTCTCTGTATAGCCCTGGCTGTGCTGTCCTGGAACTCGCTCCGTAGACCAGGCTGGCCTCGAACTCAGAAATCCGCCTTCCTCTGCCTCCCGAGTGCTGGGATTAAAGGCATGCGCCACCACCGCCCGGCTTTTTTAGACTTGTTTTTTTGGGGTTTTTTTTTTTGGGGGGGGGGGTTCCCTGAGAAAGGGTTTCTCTGTGTAGCCCTGGCTGTCCTGGAACTCACTTTGTAGACCAGGCTGGCCTCGAACTCAGAAATCCTCCTGCCTCTGCCTCCCAAGTGCTGGGATTAAAGGCATGCGCTACCACCGCCCGGCTGTGACTAACCAGTCTTGCTGAAGTAGTGAGCTCCAGGTTCAGTAGAAAAGCCTGTCTCAAAAATGAAGGTGGACTAGAGAAATGATGTGAAGCACCAAGTTCTCACAACCATCTGTAACTCCAGTTCTAGAAGATCTGACATCCTTTTCTGACGTCCACAGGTTCTACATGGAGAAACCCTCATACACATAAAATATATTTAAAAAATAAATAAGGTGTAGAGAAATAGAGGAAGGTGCCAGATATCAACCTCTGGCTTCTATAACATACACATGCAGACTCCACATAGATAGAAATGTATTTATTTGTAAATATTATAAAGTTTTACAGTGTAACACTTTATAAGGTATCTAGTTATACTTAAAAATTTTTATTCAATGACTTCCTGAAAAGAAAATATCTATTTGGGCTAGAGAGATGGCTCAGTGGTTAATAGCACTGACTGCTCTTCCAGAGGTCCTGAGTTCAATTCCCAGCAACCACATGGTGGCTCACAACCATCTGTAATGGGATTTGATGCCCTCTTCTGGTGTGTCTGAAGACAGCGACAGTGTACTCATATAAATGAAATAAGTAATTTGAAAAAAAAAAAGGAAAAAAGAAAATATCTATTTATTCTTAATTGATTGTGTGCGCCAGTATAATGAACTTAACACACATTCAGTCTGTCAACTTTTATCAATGGTTAGGATTTGGCTATGTACATGCTATTATTCTGATATCATGGCTAACGAATCAGGTTGGCGATTATTTTAGAGATGAGAAAACAACATTTATGTTATGTTCAGGTTCTGACTGTCATGTATCTAGTAAATAATAAAGCCAGTACAGTTTACCATTAAGTTTGGCACTTTTTGTTGAATGTTTGACTGTTTTGAGACAAAGTCTCACCTGTTATTCTAAGTTGATCCTGAACTCACTATATAGCCAAGCATGTCCTTGAATTTGTGGCAATTCTCCTGCCTAAGCTTCCAAAATGCTGAGGTTACAGGTGTGAGACACCCTGGCCTTTAGACTCTTTCCTTCCACCTTCTAAACACCGACAGAGAGGCTTTTGTGAGACAAGTCTAGCCATCTTAATCCTTAGACACCTCTACAGTACTGAGGAAGCCAAAGCAAGATGACTAGGGCTCGAAGTTCAGTCTGAGCTGCATGGAAGATCCTTTCTCACAAAACAAAACATCTTCAGACCTCCTATGTACTACAGTAGAGAGTCCATATGCTCAGAGCTGCCCTTCAGCTCCTTCCCAGGATAGCTCTCTGAGCTCCATCTCCTGCATCCCCATCCATAACACACAGAGCCATTCACCATAACACAGACTCCCAAGTGCACAGGACCTCGTGCGCCATCCCTACTGTTATTCACTATTCTCAAGGAAGGAACCTCCTGGCTTTTAAAATCCTTATCTGCTGGATTTTGAAATAGTCTTTATCTTTCCCAAACACACACGGCAGTGGGATCTTTATTCTGCCCTTCTGGGTATTTGAATTCCAAATATAAAAGTAACAAGATCATAATATTGAAACAATTATTGGATGTTTCCTGCGTTCCAATCGCTACAGTAAATTCTGCACCTAGAGATGGCACCACCCACAATGGACTGGCCCCTACCATTAATCACTAATTGAGAAAATGCCTTACAGCTGGATCTCATGGAGGCATTTCCTCAAGGGAGGCTCCTTGCTCTGTGATAATTCCAGCTTGTGTCAAGTTGACACTAAGCCAGCCAATACAATTGACCTCTTGTCAACTTTACACACAAACACATCACTATTAAGCCTCAACCATTTCTTATTCATCCTCAAGATCTAAATAACTTTAAAAGTCCCACAGTCTTTGCAAATTCTTAAAATTTCAGTCCCTTTAAAATATCCAATCTTTTTTAAAATTCAAAGACTTTTTACAATTATAAGTTTCTTAACAGTGGGCTCAATTAAAATACTTTCTTCCTTCAAGAGGGAAAAATATCAAGGCACAGTCACAATCAAAAGCAAAATCAAACTCCAAGTGCCCAATGTCAGGGATCTACTCAGGATTTTCTGAATTTCTCTGAGGGCTTGGGTCCCTTCTCCAATGCTGCCCTTTGTAGCACACATCTTAAATTCTAGGCTCCAGCTGCCTGTACTCCACTGCTGCTGCAGTTCCTGACAGTCATCTCATGGTACTGGCATCTCCAAAACACTGCTGTCTTCCATTGCAACTAGCCTCTCACAGACTCTCTTCATGGTGCCAAGCCTCAGTCAACTCCTTTGCATGACCCCTACAGTCCTGGGCCATCAACTGCAACTGAGGTTGCACCATGCTTTCCATGGCCTCTCACAGTGCCGAGCCTCAGCTGCTCTTCATAACCCCTTCAAGCCTTCAAAACCAGTATCACCTGGGTGACGCTTACACATTACCAAGTCCAGCCGAAGCACGAGGTACAACCTGGCTATCTCTGGAACACACCCTCCGTGCTTTCAGAACACACTTCCCAGAAGATTTCACCTCAGTGATGCTGGTCTCTTGTTAATCACTGCTAATTTCTTAGCTCCAGCTAACCAGCATCAATAGTTCCAGTAATGCAAAGTTTTCACTTTAGTGGTTCTGGTTCTTGTTATTCACAGCTGATTCTTCAGCCTCATCTAACCAAACCACAGAATCTTCACAATCAAAATATGGCCCTGATAAGAGTCTTTAATCTTACCTCTGAAAGTACACAAGCCAGGCCTCCATCTTCTACGCTGTTCTCAACATTATCTTCCAAGCTTCTACACAACATCCCACAGAGCTCTTAACACCGAATGGATCTTCTAGCCCAGAGTTCCAAAGTCCTTCCACAGTCCTCCCCAAAACATTATCAGGTTGTCACAGGAATATTCCACTATGCTGGTACCAATTTGTCTTAGTCAGGGTTTCTATTCCTGCACAAATTTCATGACCAAGAAGCAAGTAGGGGAGAAAAGGGTTTATTCAGCTTACATTTCCAAATTGCTGTTCATCACCAAATGAAGTCAGGACTGGAACTCAAGCAGGTCAGGATACAGGAGCTAATGCAGAGGCATGGAGGGATGTTTCTTACTGGCTTGCTTCCCCTGGCTTGCTCAGCTTGCTTTCTTATAAAGCCCAAGACTACCAGACCAGGGATGGCACCACCTACAATGGGCTGGGCCCTCCCCTCTTGATCACTAATTGAGAAAATGCCTTACAGCTAGATCTCATGGAGGCATTTTTTTCTCAACTTAAGCTCCTTTCTCTGTGATAACTCCAGCTTGTGTCAAGTTGACTCACAGAACCAGCCAGTCCATATCTCCAGCCCTGTGTTTTCAAGAATGGTTCTCTCCAGTGTTGCTGGTTGACCTTATCATTACCAACCTCCCTCTTTCTCCTTAGTGCTAGATTATAAGTATTCATCTCCTGCCTTTTTTTTTATTTATTTTTTAATTTAAATAGTTTTTATTGAGGGCTAATACCCAATGTATACAAAGAACTTAAGAAGTTAGACTCAAGAGAATCAAATAATTCCATTAAAAAATTGGGTACAGAGCTAAACAGAATTCTCAACTGAGGAAACTCGAATGGCTGTGAAGCACCTAAAGAAATGTTCAACATCCTAAGTTATCAGGGAAATGCAAATCAAAACAACCCTGAGATTCCACCTAATACCAGTCAGAATGGCTAAGATGAAAAACTCAGGGGACAGCAGATACTGGCGAGGATGTGGAGAAAGAGGAACACTCCTCCATTGCTGGTGGGATTGCAAGCTTGTACAACAATTCTGGAAATCAGTTTGATGGTTCCTCAGAAAATTGGACATAGTACTACCTGAGGACCCAGCTATATCACTCATGGGCATATACCCAGAAGATGCTCCAACATTTAATAAGAACACATGCTCCACTATGTTCATAGAAGCCTTATTTATAATAGCCAGAAGCTGGAAAGATCCCAGGTGTCCCTCAACAGAGGACCGGATACAGAAAATGTGGTATATTTACACAATGGAGTACTATTCAGCTATTAAAAACAATGTATTTATGAAATTCTTAGGCAAATGGATGGAGCTAGAAAATATCTTGAGTGAGGTAACCCACATAAAGAACACACATGGTATGCACTCACTGATAAGTGGATATTAGCCCAAAAGCTCTGAATAAACAAGATACAATTCACAGACTATATGAACTTCAAGAAAGAAGACCAAAGTGTGGGTGCTTTGGTTTTTGTGAGAAAAGGAACAAAATACAGGAGCAATTATGGAGACAAAGTGTAGATCAGAGACTGAAGAAAAGGCCATCCAGAGACTGTCTTACCTGGGGATTCATCCTATAAACAGTCACCAAACACTGACACTATTGTGGATGCCAAGAAATGCTTGCTTAAAGGAGCCTGATATGGCTGTTTCCTGAGAGACCCTGCCAGAGCCTTACAAATACAGAGGCAGATGCTAGCAGCCAACCATTGGACTGAGCGTGGGGTCCCCTGCGGAGGAGTTGGAGAAATGACTGGGAGAGGTGAAGGGGTTTGCAACCTTATAGGAAGAGCAACAATATCAACCAACCAGACACCCCCCCCCCCAACAGCTCCCAGGGACTAAGCCATCAACCAAGGGGCATCCATGGCTCCAGCTGCACTTGTAGTGGAGGAGTGCCTTGTAGGGCATCAGTGGGAGGAGAGGTCCTATGAGGTCCTATGGAGGCTCGATAGATGCCCCAGTGTAAGGAGATCTAGGGAGGGTAGGTAGGAGTGGGTTGGGTAGGGGACCATCCTCATGGAGACAGGGAGGGGGGGATGGGATAGGGGTTTTCTGGGAAGGGGGAAATCGGGAAGGGGAATAACATGAAATGTAGATAAAGGAATATACTCAATTAAAAAGAAAAATTCATTTTGCATTATTAAATGTTTTTTATTAATTTCTTTATTAATTTACAATCCAAGTATTGCCCCCTTCGTGTCCCCCTCTAAGAGTTCTTCTCTTAGAGCTCTATCTCCCCTTTCCTTTGTCTCTGAGACATTACTCCCTACCTTCCTTCTCTGTTCCCTGGGGTATCAAGTCTTTACAGGATTAGGTGCATCCTCTCCCACTGAGGCCAGACAAGGGAGTCCTCTACTACATATGTGCTGGGGCCACTTAACAAACCATGTATGCTCTTTGGTTGGTGCCTTAGTCTCTGGGAGCTCCCTGGGTTCCAGGTGAGTTGTTACTGTTAGTTTTCCAGTGGGGTTGCCATCAGCTCCTTCAGTCCTTCCCCTAACTCTTCTGTAGGGGTCCTCGACCTCAGTCCAGTGATTGGCTGTAAGTATCTGCATCTGTCTCTGTCACCTGCTGGTGGAGGCTCTCAGAACAGCCATGGTAGGCTCCTGTCTGCAAGTACAACATGGCTTCAGCAATAGTGTGGGGGTTTGATCCTGAACATGGGATGGATCCCAAGTTGGTACTGTCGTTGGATGGCTTTCCCTTCAATCTCTGCTCCATTTTTGTCCCTGTATCTCTTTTGGTTAGGATCAATTCTGTGTCAAAATTTTTGAAGGGTTGGCCCCCTCCACTGGAGGTCCTATCTACCTACCATACGTGGTCTCTTCAGGTTCCCTCTCCCCACTGTTGGACATTGAATCCTGGAAGCCTCTCACATCCCAGTTTTCTGGAACTTTCTAGAGGTTCCCCCCACCCTCCTGGCTTCTTTCTTGATGCATTAGTTGATTAAAGTCAGTTTCTGTTAAAGAATTAAAAAATAAGTGGAGTTTTGTATGTGTGTGTGTGAGAGAGAGAGAGAGAGAGAGAAATGATAATAGATGAAAATAAGTTTTTATGTGCATTAGTGTTTTATTTACCATGTATGTCTGTGTGAGGGTGTCATATTTCCTGAACTGCAGTTACCGATAGTTGTGAGGTGCCATGTGGGTGCTAGGAATTAGAGTTGGGTCCTCTGGAAGAGCAGTAGTGCTCTTTTACTGCGGAGCCATCTTTTCAGTTCCCTGGGTCCTCCTGGTTGGTTATTAGTAAGATTATTTAAGCCCAGGAATGCAGAGAGGTGGGTAAATTGAGAGAAACATCACACAAAGACAGACAGACAGACAGACCGACCGACCGACCGACTGACCTAGGGAGATGATTGATGTCACAAAGGAAGGGATTAAGATGTGTTGAGAAATTACTACTAGTTTTCCCATAAGGTGTTATCACATTTATATAAAATCTGAAAATTTTGGATTAATAGGAACTAAAGCTTAGTTGGTTTAAAGCCTCAAGTGTGTAACTAAACATAGTGCTGCACCTTTAATCCTAACACTCGGGAGGCAAAGGTAGGTGGATCTGGGCTTGAAGTCAGCCTTGTGTACGTAATGGGTTTCAGGACATTCCCTGTCTCAAAAATAAATGAATGAGTAGAAGCAAAATTTGCTGTACAACAGATTTTCTGTTGAAACAGTTACTAGAATTAGTATCTCAGAGAGTAATCTAATAGGCATGTCTGTGAAGATGTCTTTGTAAATTCATCTTTGCGGTTGGGGATATAGAAAGGTCTACATGAAAGAAATGGTTGAGTATATAAGAATTTAAAGTAACTTTGTCTTCTGTGCAGCTCTTGGTACTTAAATATGTACAAAACAAAGACGTTTTTATGAGGTATCACAAAGCTCATCTTACTCGACGTCTCATATTGGACATCTCTGCTGATAGTGAGATTGAAGAAAACATGGTAGAGTGGCTAAGAGTAAGTACAACAATTTTTTTTTTAATTTAATTTTATTTTATTTTTTTAATTTACATTCCAAATCACTTCCCCTTTCCCGTTTCCTCCCTCCCCGAAAGTCCCATAAGCCCCCTTCCCTCCCTCTTTTCTCCGTTCAACCCCCTCTCATTACTCTGTCCTGGCGTTCCCCTACATCCAGTCTTTCCAGGACCAGGGGTCTCTCCTTCCATCTTTTTAGAAATCTATTGATATGCTGATTGTGTCTAGGGTATTCTGAGATTCTGGGTCAATATCCCCTTATCAGTGACTTCATACCATGTGTGATCTTTTGTGATTGGGTTACCTCACTAAGGATGATATTTTCAAGTTCTGACCATTTGCCTAGGAATTTCGTGAATTCATTGTTTTTAATTGCAGAGTAGTATTCCATTGTGTAAATATACCACATCTTCTGAATCCATTCCTCCATTGAGGGACATCTGGGTTCTTTCCAGCTTCTGGCTATTATAAATAAGGCTGCTATGAATATAGTGGAGCATGTGTCCTTATTGCATGCAGGTAAAGTCTCTGGGTATATGCCCAGGAGTGGTATAGCCGGATCCTCCGGAAGTGTCATGCCCAGTTTTCTGAGGAGCCGCCAGACTGCTTTCCAGAGTGGTTGTACCAGCCTGCAATTCCACCAGCAGTGGAGGAGTGTTCCTCTTTCTCCACATCCTCGCCAACAACTGCTGTCTCCTGTGTTTTTGATCTTAGCCATCCTGACTGGTGTGAGATGGAATCTCAGGGTTGTTTTGATTTGCATTTCCCTAATGACTAAGGATGATGAACATCTCTTTAGGTGCTTCTCAGCCATTAGATATTCTTCAGGTGAGAACTCTTTGTGTAGCTCTGTACCCCATTTTTTAATAGGGTTACTTGCCTCTCTGGAGTTTAACTTCTTGAGTTCTTTGTATATCTTGGATATTAGCCCTCTGTCGGATGTAAGGTTGGTAAAGATCATTTCCCAGTTAGTTGGTTGCCGCTTTGTCTTTTTGACGGTGTCTTTTGCCTTGCAAAAACTTTGTAATTTAATGAGGTCCCATTTGTCTATTCTTGATCTTAGAGGCTGAGAAAGAAGTAAGAGAAATAATACCCTTTACGATAGCCACAAACCATATTAAGTATCTTGGCGTGACGCTAACCAAACAAGTGAAAGATCTGTATGACAAGAACTTCAAGTCTCTGAAGAAAGAAATTGAAGAAGACCTCGGAAGATGGGAAAATCTGCCATGCTCATGGATTGGCAGGATTAATATAGTAAAAATGAGCATCTTACCAAAAGTAATACACAGATTCAATGCAATCCCCATCAAAATCCCAACTCAATTCTTCATAGAGTTAGAAAGAGCAATTCAAAAATTCATCTGGAATAACAGAAAACCCAGAATAGCTAAAACTATTCTCAAGAGTAAAAGAACCTCTGGGGGAATCAGTATCCCGGACCTCAAGCTGTACTACAGAGCAATAGTGTTAAAAACTGCATGGTATTGGTACAGTAACAGACATGTAGATCAATGGAACAGAATTGAAGACCCAGAAATGAATCCACACTCCTATGGTCACTTGATCTTTGACAAAGGAGCTAAAACCATCCAGTGGAAAAAAGATAGCCTTTTCAACAAATGGTGCTGGCTCAGCTGGAGGTCAACATGCAGAAGAATGCAAATTGACCCATCCTTATCTCCTTGCACTAAGCTCAATTCTAAGTGGATCAAAGATCTCCACATAAAACCAGACACACTGAAACTAATAGAAGGGAAACTAGGGAAGAACCTTGAACATATGGGCACAGGGGAGAATTTCCTGAACAGAACTCCAATAGCTTATACTCTAAGTACAACAATTTTTAAAAATTTTATTGGTGGTATGGTCTGTTAAATACGTAGCTTACTGTTTTGTCTCAGGTTAGTGCAAGTAGAAGAGAAAACAGAGGTGCAAGTGTCTTATTAAATAGAGTTGCCGGTGTGGGGGGGCTCAAAGGCTATTGCAGAGAGATGTGGACAGCCCAAAAGAGTGTAGCAGGGAGTTCAGGTGGAGGGAAGAAGCAGCTGAAGAGAATCAGATTTGGTGGGTGGCAAAGCCAGCAGAAAGATAATCCATACATACCTCAGAACAGTCAGATCAGCAGCTTCGTTAGGAGCTGCTGAGTTCTTTGGGGGAGGGAACTCACTTAAGCCACTGTCGTGGTTTCCATAAAAGATGAATGAAAAAGAAAAAAAGGAAAGGATGTGACTGCTGCTGGGTATGGTGGAGGTAAAAGTTTATTGTAGACAAAAGGGAGACAGAGCCAGAGGCAGATACATCTGGGAGAGTCCAAAGTGGTTATGACCCTGAGCCGAGAGGGAGATGAAGGGAGAGATTGGAGCCAGATGTAGCATCCAGGAGGCCAAAGGTACAAAATGGGGGACGATAACCAAAATGTCTGCAATAGGGGCAGGGTGTGCCCTCCATGCCCTTTAATGTGTAGAGACTGAGGGATGCTAGAAGAACTCAGAGGCCAAGTCTGCTTTGATATGTTAAATAGGTATCTCAGTTGGTTGTCCTGGATTTGAAACTTAACAAGTTGAAAGGATAGTTTGCCGGAGTCTGTTCTCTCCTACCTTGGCAGGAAAGGAACGCAGATGATCAGTCTGTTCAACAAGCACCTTTACCTGATGAGCCATCTCTTTTGCGGAAAGTGTTTTTTTGTTGTTGTTGCTGTTTCTATTATTGATACAGCATATGATTCATATGCATACTAAAGTAATTGTTTTGGTATTACTATTAATGTCAGGCAGATTCATTTTATAAGAATATATAGTCAAATATATAAATAGTAGTATCTAATAAAGTGAATTTTCTTAATTTTAATCCTGCTTTCTTTTTACTGTTGTACTTTCATTTCAACCCACTCTCAGTTTTAACTGATTTTACTTAAGTAGTATCCAGGACAAAACAGCAACTTTTTTACCATGTCTTTGGTAAGAAATGCTTAGCTATAGGCATATTTGTAATAAATAGTAACCATTGTAATTTTTTAAGAAGCTGGGAGTGGTAGTTCATAACTGTAAATTAAAGAAGTGGAGGCTTAGAGGATCATCTTCCTCTAATTTGTCAAGGCCATCCTGATAAATGTGTTAATTCTTACTAGTTAGTGGCCAAGCCCAAAGACCCTTAGACATGCTATGCTTGAGCTATACCAGTGACATCCTTCTGTCATTTCTCCCGACGTATGGATTGAGGAGTTAAAGGTATAGGTTGCAGTCCATGCAAATACATTTATTTTACATAGTGTCAACAGTAGTTCAGTTGGGAGCTGATTTTATTCACAATGTGGTAACTGAAATCCATGAACACTGTAATTGAACAAAGCAAAGAGTACTGAAACTACTGTTTATTTTCTACGAATCATGTAATAGTATTACAATATATATAATTATTATCTATTTGTCTTTGATTTTCATAGGAAGTTGGTATGCCAGCAGATTATGTGAACAAGCTTGCTAGAATGTTTCAGGACATAAAAGTATCTGAAGACTTGAACCAAGCTTTTAAGGAAATGCACAAAAATAATAAGTTGGCATTACCAGGTATTATTTATAATTACATATAAGTATGTTTTTAAGCTTTAAAAAAAGAATCATTTTCTTTTAACAAAATTTTCTTAAACAAGATTTTTCACCAAATTTTAACTTGTCTCAAAATATTTATAATTTCGATTTTCTTACCTGCAGCTGATTCAGTTAATATAAAGATTTTGAATGCTGGTGCTTGGTCTAGAAGCTCTGAGAAAGTCTTTGTCTCTCTTCCTACTGAACTGGAGGATTTGATACCAGAAGTAGAAGAATTTTACAAAAAAAATCATAGTGGTAGAAAATTACATTGGCACCATCTCATGTCAAATGGAATTGTAAGTAGATGGGCTGTCAGTTTGGGTGTTAGTAGAAAGAGTTACTTAAGGGCTGGAGAGATGTTTAAGTGGTTAGGAACTCTGCTTTTCCGGAGGATCTGGATTCAATTTCAGGCAATCACATAGCAGCTCACATACTTATAACTTCAATCCTAAAGGGATTCGATGCCCTCTTTTGGCCTCTATAGGCACTACACATATGTGGTGCATAGGCATATATGCAAGCAAAACACCCACACATGTAATGTGAGAAACAAAACAAAAAGGTAAGAACAAGAACAGTGGCTATACCCCTGGTTTTCAGGACTGTAGTTTTTATCAGTGTGTTTGCTTACCAAACAGATGCTCTTGACTGTAGAATCCAGTCTGATCCCCAATTCTCTCTGTCTTCCTGCATAAAGGATGGAAAGAAGGGAGAACCTTCTTTTAAGATAATTGATGAACATTTTCCTCATCATTTCTACTTCAAACACATTGGACAGAGTGAAGTCACATGACCACATTGAGCTGCAGGGAAATCTGGGAGATGCATTGTATGTGTGCTATGATTATTACCTATGAGTAAGAAAGAATGGGACTTGGGAAAAAACTAGCAATCTCATTTTCCCCATAGTATCTTACGTACATTTATTAGGTATTGGAGTAAGCTTCATGAACAAATGAGTTACTTATTAAAGCCCATTATCTATTACAGATAACGTTTAAAAATGAAGTAGGTCAGTATGATTTGGAAGTAACCACGTTTCAGTTGGCTGTGTTGTTTGCATGGAACCAAAGGCCTAGAGAGAAAATCAGCTTTGAAAATCTAAAACTTGCAACGGAACTCCCTGATGCTGAACTTAGAAGGACTTTATGGGTTTGTTTTATTTTCTGTTTGGCTTTGTTTTTAAAATAGTGTTGTGTCACATAGCTGGGAATATGTGGATAGCTTCTAAAGCTGGATTTTTGGTGCTCAGAGTTAAATCCGGGGCTTTGTACATGTTAGGCATTCTACCACTGAACTACATAACTAAGTCACTGTACATTTTTTTTTAATTCATGACACTCTAAATATGACTTTCAACACAAAATGTACAATATTGAGGAACTTTAAAAAAAAACCAATATGAAAATTGGCTAATAACCAAAGTAGAAAAGGAAAGAGGAAGAAAAGAGGGAGAGGTTGAGCTGGTATTAAATGTGTTTAAGGAGTCCCAACAAAGATACATACTACAGTTAATTTTTATAACCAAAATATGTTTAAAGATTTTTGTTACCAAATAAATGAGTCAGTTCTTCTCAGTTTATAACCTGTGCTAATAATATTCTTGATTATAACTGCATTTAATTCTGACTCTGTAATATGATCTCCAGAATAAACTGTTTCCATGGGACAAAACTATGTGCATCCTACTGGCAGGTAGTTTCCTGTAGTCCTGTGTATCAGTCCTAATTGCTCGTGTCACTGTATGCAGTAAGAGAACACTTATTGTTTTCTCTGAGCCAGCTTTCCTTTCCCCTCTTTTTTATGCATTTACATTGTCACATGTTTAGAAGTACTACATAAAAGTTTGGATTGTGATTTTGTATGTGTACATACGTAATTGACTGCATGAGTTTGGGTTATAGATTGTCTAGAAGTCATTCTTGCCTGTGTGCGAGAGTTGAACCTATAACTCCTTATAACTTACTGTATTAATTGTTTTCTTTTTCTTCATAGTCTTTAGTAGCTTTTCCCAAGCTCAAACGGCAAGTTTTGTTGTATGACCCTCAAGTCAATTCACCCAAAGATTTTACAGAAGGCACCCTCTTCTCAGTGAACCAGGACTTCAGTTTAATGTAAGTAAGTTCATGCTGCTTGATTTAAAATGAAAAGTACTATGTTCAATTTGAGTGCTTTATTTTTATTAAGGCGATTATTTATCTTATGCGATGTTTAAAACAGTAAATGAATAATATCCCTAAATCTGTTGTCATTTCATTTTTAATTAAAAAGTAAAGACCAAAAGGTAGAGGGACTGGATAAAACAACTTTATTTAGGCAGAACTGTTTATCTGAAGACTCAATCAGATAATGCTGTATAAAAAAACTCTTTTGCTTTGGGCTGGAGAGATGGCTCAGCATTTAAAAGCACTAACCACAAACCACATGGTGGCTCACAACGATCTGTAATGGGATCTGATGCCCTGTCTGGTGTGTCTGAAGACAGCGACAGTGTACACACATACATAAAATAAATAAATCTTAAAAAAAAAAAGAGCCGGGCGGTGGTGGCGCACGCTTTTAATCCCAGCACTTGGGAGGCAGAGGCAGGCGGATTTCTGAGTTCGAGGCCAGCCTGGTCTACAGAGTGAGTTCTAGGACAGCCAGGGCTACACAGAAAAACCCTGCCTCGAAAAACCAAAAAAAAAAAAAAAAAAAAAAAAGAAACCTCTTTTGCTTTAATTATTATTGTTTTCATGGCAATGTAATTTATTGTCTTCTGAGGAATGCAGTTACTGGTCAGCAGAGGTTATATCTTGTTTGAAAGAATCACATTTTTTTTTTAAATTTTTGTTTGAAACAGGTAGCCTAGCCTCAAGTCAATCAAGATCCTTTACCAGGATTATAGATGATTATAGACCAAGTGCCACCATAATAGGCATAGGGATTGCTTAAAGTAAAGCCGTATGTTGTTGGTACTTAATTTCTCAAATCTCTAAATATAAATTTTAAGAATACTTCTAAAACTTCAGACATTGTGATGTAATAAATGTTTAACACTTTCATATTTTTTTTGTAGAAAAAATGCAAAAGTACAGAAAAGGGGAAAAATCAATTTGATTGGACGCTTGCAGCTCACTACAGAACGAATGAGAGAAGAAGAAAATGAAGGGATAGTTCAACTAAGAATATTACGAACCCAGGTTTGTATAGGGAGAAAGAATGTCTGAATTCTTAAAAGCTTCTTTGGAAAAAAAAAAAAAACCTTCAAAGTTAGACACAGTGACACATTCTTTTAACCTCAGTCCTCCGGAATTAGAGGCAGACAAATCTCTTGTGAGTTTAAGGCCTGGTCTATAGAGGATTTCAGGACAGCCAGGGCTACCTAGAGAGACCCTGCCTCCAAAAAAACCAAGCAAAACCCTTTAAACATTGAATTAAAAGCCATGAACGTTATTTATTCAAAAAAAAAGTTATTTATTCATAAGTAAGAGCTAATGCTCATTTTATTAGTAATTAAAAATTAATTATTACTACTATCAGAAATGCTCTTATGGATTGGAAGTTTCTAATAAATTCTGATGTATTCTGTGGATAAAACCTTGGTTTTCACTTATGTCTCTTTTTGATACCCAGCTGAATAAATGCATCTCAGCAACAACTTAAAATCTGTAGAATTCACGTATTTAAAATTTAATTTTGAAATGTAAAGTGCCCATAGGAAATTTGTTGTACTTAGAACAAAGAAGCATTATCTGATATATTTTCATTTGAAAAATATGTTAAAATTAGGATTATGATGGCATCTGAACATGATAAAAATATTACTAGAAAGATAAGATGGCTCAGTCCTGGGGACCTACATGGTGGAAGGAGAGAACAGATTCCTTATGAAAATTGTTTTCAGCCTGGCAGTGGTGGTGCACGCCTTTAATCCCAGCACTTGGGAGGCAGAGGCAGGTAGATTTCTGAGTTCGAGGCCAGCCTGGTCTACAGAGTGAGTTCCAGGACAACCAGGGCTACACAGAGAAAACCTGTCTTGAAACACCAAAAAAAAAAAAAAAAAAAAGTTCTCTCCACTACATGAAATAAATACAGTACGAAAAAATAGAGCTGGTCAGGTGATGGCTCAATAGGTAATGCAATTGATAACCTTAGTTCAGTTCCAGGAATTTACTTGATGTAAGGAAGTTGTCTTCTCACCTTCGCATGTGTAGGAGAGTGGCACTATTCCGTGGGCACACATGCACATGTATACATACAAATAAGTTTTTAAAACTTATAATATATTGCAAGCTGATAATTATTTTAATTTTAGAAAAAAGTCTTTTAGCAGGACTGCTTTTTTTTGTTATACTTTTACAGTGTTATTTAATATTATTCAAATTTCTGGCCAGTGCAATACAGTTTGAAACACAAAGATTAGAAGTTTTTATGGTCCTATATTCTTCACATTCCTGGATGGACAGACTTGCTTTTTTTTATTCTTTGTATTTTTGATGTAATAAATACCCTATTTACAATCTGATCAAAAGCCTGGTATTATTGAACAAGATGCCTCATCAAGTAACAGAAGCCTGGTGATCTGAGTTTGATCCCAGGAAGCCACTTACAGATGTACAGAATGAGTTCCAGGACAGCAAGGGCTACACAGAGAAACAAACTCTGCCTCAAAAATACAAAACAAACAAACAAACAAAAGATGAGAGAGAGAGAGAGAGAGCGCGCGAGCGAGCGAGCGAGTTGATTTTAGTAAGCTGTCTTCTGACCTCCACATGCCTGCTATGGCGTGTAGTTGTGAACATGTAACATATAGTGTATGCACAAAAAACTTAAATAAAAAAACCTTGCAACTCTATGTATCATAAATTATCTAGTATCAATGAAAAAACTGTCATACCTGTACAGGAATGTTGAAAAGTTGAAGGGGGGCTGGAGAGATGGCTCAGCAGTTAAGAGCACTGACTGTTCTTCCAAAGGTCCTGAGTTCAAATCCCAGCAACCACATGGTGGCTCACAACCACCTGTAACGAGATCTGACTCCCTCTTCTGGAGACAGCTTCAGTGTACTTACATATAATAAATAAATAAATCTTTAAAAAGAAAAGAAAAGTTGAAGGGAATTTATCCTGATGAATATTGCCAGGTTCCTGAGCCTATTTGTGTTATTAATGTGTTAAATACAGTGTCCACAGGAGACTAGTCCAAGGATTTCCTGCAGGTCCCCGAATCTCTTATAAAAAATGTGTAGGAGTTGAATATGCACCCTACAGATTTTATACCATATATTTAAATACTTTCTTTTTTTTTTTTTTTTTTTTTTGGTTTTTCGAGACAGGGTTTCTCTGTATAGCCCTGGCTGTCCTGGAACTCGCTCTGTAGACCAGGCTGGCCTCGAACTCAGAAATCCGCCTGCCTCTGCCTCCCAAGTGCTGGGATTAAAGGCGTGCGCCACCACCGCCCGGCTTAAATACTTTCTAGGTCATCATAGCACCTAATATAGTATAAATGTTGTGTGACTAGTCACCATACTGTGTTGTTTAGGAGGCAATGTTTAAGTTTGTGTGTTTAATACAGATGCAACTATCAGAGACCTAACTATATTTTTGTGGTTGTCTGTTTGTTGTTTTGTTTTGGTTGGTTGGTTTCCTTTTTGAAACAGAGTTTCTCTGTGTAACCCTGGTTGTCCTGGAACTCACTTTGTGGACCAGACTGACCTCAAACTCAGAGATCTGACTGGGATTAAAGGCATGGGCCACCATACTCAGCTCAATTCTCTTGTTCATCCAGTCTGTGGGTATGGAGCTCATGGATACAGAGAACCAACTGTGTCTCTTTTCACATTTCCTTTACTAGTCTCTACTAAGGCTCCTCATTGCTTTTAGTTGCCTAAGGAAAGCTAAAATTTAATGGTGATTACAGTAGGTCTAATTTGCAGGTAATGTCATTGCCAGCTTCTATGTAGTTTAAAAATCACCAAGAGTATATTGGTAAAATTGACTTAGGTGAAAATGTTGATTTCTTTAGAAACATTTAAATGTCAAAAAGATGAATTTCAATCAATAAAAGTAAAAACAGGATCTGTGGTAATTAGTCTAGTTAATGCGTAGTGTTTACTGATTTTTAAGAGTAGATGCCCATGGTTCTCTTCTGTTATACAAAGATACACCTTAGTATTTGAGGTAAATTTGTATAGGTGGAGTCTTTTGTCTTATACATTTATTTTTTTGTATGTATGTGTGATACTATGTGCTTGTATGTCAGAGCAAAACTTTTAAGAATTGATAGTATTTTTCCACCATGTTGGTCTTAGGGGTTGAACTCAGGTCATCATACTTGTTAGCAAACAATAGCCTTTAACAACTAAGCTATCTTAGCAGCGTTCATGTATGTGCTCTCTGTAACTCCAGTTATAGGGGACCCAATGCTTTTTTTTTTTCCAGCCTTCTCAGGCAACAGACTTGTATGTGGTACACAGTCATACAGGGAGACAAACATTTAAATGCATTGTTAATTTTTATAAAACAATAGAGAAATTATAGGTTTATTTTGGCTTCCTTTACTTTCAAAATCTTTGTAATAAGTGTAATGGGAAAAAAATTGTAGCTGCTGAGTAAGTCTCCAGCTGATTGCCCAGGGGTTGCGGGACATTGTGGGTGGTGTTAGAAGATAATAGAGGGAAAGTTACTGGTTTGCTTTGCTCAAACTAGTTGAATGTATTAATGTACCTTCATTTTTATTTTTCTCTTAGGAAGCCATCATACAAATAATGAAAATGAGAAAGAAAATTAGCAATGCTCAGCTGCAGACTGAATTAGTAGAAATTCTGAAAAACATGTTCTTACCACAGAAGAAAATGATAAAAGAGCAAATCGAATGGCTGATTGAGCACAAGTACATCAGAAGGGATGAGGCTGACATCAACACCTTCATATACATGGCCTAGCTGAGCTCCAGCCTGCCGCAACCACACATCTGGAGACCTGGGCAGAGGTTGTCCCAGTCTGAGCTGGAGAAAGGTTTATTTGGACTTTGATTACATAAATATTAAACTCTGCCTTACCTTACAAAGCGACTCTATTTTGCCAGTCACATTAGTTAGCATGATGGCATTCCCTTCATGTTGCACACTCTATAACAGCATGCTGTTTGTGGAGAAAATTGCATCCATGAAGAGCCCATTATGAACTTTCAAAGTCAATTCAGTTTTTATCCACCTAGAGAAATAACATTTTGGAACGGTGAGGGTGGGGTTCTTTTTGCTTCTTTTATTCCCCTTTCTTCTTCAAAAGAATATACTTGCACAAGGAAGGATTTTTCAGATATTCATGCACTGAAAAATGCTGGGGTTTTTTGTTTGTTTGGTTGGTGTTTTTTTTTTGTAATGCAATTTAAGCTAGAGGTAGCACTCAGCTACTTTTGATGAAAAGAGTGACGTGTCAACACCGTGTTGGGCAAGCGCAGGCACACTTGAGAAGACAAGTGTGCCAGTGCCAGGTTGTTTGTCAAACACTGCTTTCACTTTAGTGACTGGATCTTAATGGTAACCTGAAAATGGTATTAAATATTTTTACCTTACAAATCCTGATTGTCATTGAGCAGGAGAGTGCTGTTTAGTTATTTGTTGTTAAATGATAAAGGTTTGGGATTTTCTTTTTAAACTTTGTATGACTGGAGAGCTTGTTTTGAAAACACGAAGCTTATAATGAATGTTGCTTCAGTTAAAAAATATATGGGTATAGGTACAATACTGATTGCAGAATCAGAATCTTGAAGCAAACGTTTTAAGTGTGTTACTAATACACTTAATACTCATACACCTAATATTTATTATACTGTACCTAAGTTTGTTGAAAACAATGCAGAAATATTCTGATACAGTACAGTGAGAGAATTGGTTTTTTAATCTGTAGCATAGAATTATTTGGTGATTGAAAGTGTTGTGATTAGGGATTTACCACCTCAGTTTTCTGGAAAGACATTCTCTATTTAAAAATAATAATTACCTGCCACTTAGCAGGTAGAAAGGTGAGATTACAACCTGCAACCTGAAAAGCACTCAGAGTTGTTAGTCTTAACATGAACAGTAACCTTGCCAAATATGTACATATATATTTATATATTTTAAAAATAAACATTTTTAAAATGTTCAGTGGGCAACACCTACCTTGCTCCTCTCTGTAATCCAGAGTGGTGACTCAGGACTTCACAGAGCAGTGGAAAGTTAGAAATTGAGGACTCAAGCAACTGAAGAGAATTATTCCCCAGCAGGAAAAATGGCTCCCTGTGGATTTTTACTCATTGTGGTGCACGTTTCAAGTTTTCTTGCAAATTTTAGAATTTTTGATGTTAAGTAGTATTTTGAAGTATGGTTCTGAAGCTAGCAGAAAATGGAGTGTTGAGAAGCATACAGTATTCATATATCACCACAGTGGGCTGCGGATCTGCCCTGCTGCTCAGCAGCTGTGAGCTTCTTGCTGGAAAGAAGTAACGTATATGTTAGGTGTCTAAGGTTTTGATAATTATAGTCATATATCTGTTCTGAAACTCATAGGAAATTGGAAGTGCTTGTGCTTACCGTCTGCCCTGCAGCTCTGAGGTGATGGCTAGCGCAGGTGTGAGGAGCAAACTCCGTGCTTGCTGCTCTGTGCCGTGGATGGTGGTACATTCAGAATTCAGAGGGATAGTTTTATAATGACTGTGGCCCTTCTGTTAAATAGCTTGGTGTTGGCAAATTTTCCTGTCCCAATACCAGAATGCCAAAGGAGGAAACAATCAAGGGAAAAATTTTAGGCCATTTCTTAATGTTTAAGATTTGTCATTTTAAACCATAATTTTTCTTAGAACATATTTGAAATTTCTAATCGCTTTGGTCATTTAAGAATGAGACCTGTGATGTTTTGATTTATAAAGGCAAACTTAATGCAAAGTGGGTAACACTAAATCCATAGCAAAGTTTTTTTATTAAATTTTTATAAATTTTTTAATAGTTAATTATGTCCTAATTGTATTTTGGGGAATGAGCAGCAGTAAATACCATAGACTTAACAGTTTTCATCCTTTTTTTAAAATATATATACAAAAGTATAACTACTTTTTGGTGTTTATCAAAACTATTTTAGTTGACAAGGTGCCTATACCATTGTTGAGATTTTCTTTAAATGTTTTATGAATAGATTTGATAATTTTAGAAAACTCCTTAATCAGGAGTTTTCTGAAGGCTCAGAACCACTGACAGTGTTCCCTGCCTGACTTCTCCTCTACCTGCAGGTTTCATATTCTTGCTGTCTGAGCAGGACCGTGCATGTCACAGGTGAGGGAAGGAAAGCCCTGCTCCCACTCACCACCACAGAGGCATTTTGAAGTGATTGGTATGGTAGGATCAGATTTGAGCACTTCTGTCTACCTAAGGTGGCACTATCTGTAAATGCTAGCCTGTCACCATCTCATGGCCAGAATAAGGAGACAGGGAATAGATTCATGCAGTGAAAAGGGTAGACTCATGGATACGCAGTTAGACAAATGTGGGGTCATCATCATTCTAATAATTTTATAAGGATCCTCAACTAAATTCTGAAGTCTCCCAGTTTTTACAATTATTGGAAGAGATCCCTGAGTTTACCAGACTGCTCATTGAAAGCTCTTACTCTTTGTGCATAAATAGTAGTCTCCAAAAAGGTGAAGTGTTAATCATTCTTATTTTTTTTTAACTCTTCATTAAAATGAATATGATATCATTAGCTCTGCTCCAAGGGCAAATTTTTCAAATTCAATCTGGGTGAAATATTTGCTAGTTTACAGAAAGATTTGCTATCAAACTCAAGCTGGCTCTTCTGTTTTTGTGTGAATGACTGGGATGCTGCCACAAGTTTTCCCAAGGTCACAGTTATGAGAGAAACATTGTTTGAGAGCGTTCCTGTCATCTACACTATGTGTGGTCTGGAGTTCCTGAGGTGTAGTCTCTCATTGTGACCTGTACAGTTTTGAATGTGCACCACTACATACTGAGATGACACTGTACAGTTTTCCACGGTAGCAGTTTCTGTATGCAGTAGGCTGAAATATTTTGATGAACTGCTTAATTTTTGGATTTTATTTTTTAAGTTGTATAATTTATTTTCTTGCAAAATAAAAGTGTAATATAAAACATTTCATCTATCCAGAAAATCTTGATGTTCTACTGTAAATGGCAAGCCAAGGCAGTATCATGTACCTTTAATCCCAACATTCAAGAGACAGAGGCAGAGGATATCTGAGTTCAAGATCAACCTGGTGTACTGGCAAGCTCCAGGCCAGTCAGGGCTAGCCTGTCTTTAAAATATAGTGACAGTTGTTTGACTTGGGGAGGGCTGCATCTTGTCGTCCAGCTGCTTGAGAGGATGTGGTAGCTGATTGTTCAGGCCCAGCTCAAGACTAACATGGACAAGCAGAGTGAGACAGTCTCAATGAAGAACATTTTGTTTTGTGTTGGGATATAATAGTAAATTGTAGCCACCATAAAAACCAGAAATAAGACATGACACTTGGGTGAATGAATACATGGCTTCCTAAAGGCTAAAACTTTTGCCATCACTGGGATTGGGGGAGTTGAGGAATATAGGGGTGACTGAGAATTGAAGCCACAAAAAAGCATGAGGTTAACCTGAGCCAAACCAAAATTATTAAGCTTAGATTTTAGGCTTCTTGCACAAGTGCATTCCAAAGCTTTGGCAGTCCTGCCCAAGGCATTTTGATAAAGTATCTTAATGAGGGAAGCACACACCCCACCACCCAAGGAAAGCTTTCCAGTGAGCTAAATTAGAAAGTTAACTTCCTTGTTAAAGATCCCAGAATCATACAGACAAGAATGGAGTCTAGAGGCTGACAACATTAAAACAGCTGGGTGTGTCTAGGATAGACATTTCTATTATGAAAGAATTTTCAAGAAATAAATAACAGTCACTGACAATAGGTTTAAACCAGAAGTGTGGTATGTAGTAACACACTTCTAATGTCCCAGCACTTGGGAGGTGGAAGCAGGAGAATCACGAGCTCAGAGTCCTCTGTGGCCACCAGGCATACATACATCTGGAAGATAGATATGCTTGCAGAGAAAAACACTCATACATACCTTCTTTTTTAAAAAATCATAGAGGTTTCAAATAATGGTGAGCTTCAAGGTCTTAGAAAAATAGCAATATCGAAATCACAAGATCAGGGCAGAAATGAAATGGAGAAGCTAGACACGTATTACATTCATAGACTCCCAGTATGGGGGGAGACTGAGGCAGTAATATCCCTGTAAGGTCAAGGCTAGCCTGGTCTACAGTGAGTTTTAGGCCAATTAGGGCCCTGAGACAAAACCTTGTCTCAGGAAAAGATCAAAAAAATCTAATGAGTGGAAACAAAAAGAGAACAAAGAACCAATACAATGCCTTTTTGAAAAGAAAAATAAGGACTGGAGAGATGGCTCAGCGGTTAAGAGCACTGACTGCTCTTCCAAAGGTCCTGAGTTCAAATCCCAGAAACCACATGGTGGCTTACAATCATCTGTAATGAGATCTGATGTCCTCCTCTGGGGTGTCTGAAGACAGCTAGAGTGTACTTATCTATAATAAATAAACAAATCTTTAAAAAAGAAAAGAAAAACAAGAATGACAACCTCCAGCTGAATTAACCAAAAGAGAAAAAAGAATACAACTTAATAAAATTAGAGCTGAAAAATAAATATTACAATAAACACTAGTGTCTGGACTACTTTGAAAACTTATATTCCATCAAATTAGAAAATCTAGAATAAATTTGTAGACAAGTATGACCTGCTAAAGCTAAATCATAAGGACAAACATAGTGAGACTGAAGTAGTAAGGAATATGGTCTTTGTGTCTGAGTAGCCCTAGCTGTCCTGGAACTGGCATTGTAGATCAGGCTGTCCTTGAACTCAGATCAACCTGTCTTTGCTTCCCAAATGCTGTGATTAAATGTGCTCACCACCATGCCCTGCACAGATGGCTCAGTGGGTGAAGGAGCTTGCTACGAATCCCATAACTGAGTTTGATTCCAGGGTCCTATGTTATGAAAAGAGAGCGCCTACTCCAGCAAGTTTTCTTTTGATTTCCACATTCATGATGTGGGACATTCATCCCTTCATTGACTATTACAAACACTCCAAAACAAACAAACAAAAAACCCAAAACTACAACAAAACAAAAACCATGATGAAGATGTGTAGGCTTCTTATACAGGTCCATTCCAAAGCTTTGGCATCACTCAAGGCATTTTGATAATGAGGAAGGCACACCCCCACCATCCAAGGAAACAGTAGGTTTCATAGTGAAGATGTAGCTTAGTAGAATACTTGCCTAGATTATATAAAGCCCTGTGTTCAATACCCACCTCTGTTGCCAGCAATCTAAAGGCAGTGGTTGGAGGAGTATAAATGCAAGATCATCTTTGACTACCTAGTGGGATTGAGAGCATTCATAGACTACATGAGACTCTGACTTTAAAAACAAAACAAGCATAGCTCATGGCTCAGCAGTTAAAAATACTATTAGCTCTTAGAAAGGACCTGGGTTCAGTTCTCAGAACACAGCCGACAGTTCCCAGCCAATAACTTCAGTTCCAGGGGTTTTGACATCCTCTACTGCCCTCTTCAGGCACCTGTTTGCACTTGGTGCATATACACACAAGTGCATATACATATACACACACTTTACCCCAAAGCGGGCTGGGAAGATGACTCAGTGTGCAAATTGTTTGCATCACAAGCATGCGTTTAGATCATCATCCATAGAAAAAGCTAGGTGTGGTGGCCCTCGATTGTAGTCCCAGTGCTATGGATGGATGGATGGGGTTGGAAGAAAAGGAGCAGAGATGGTGGTTTATTAGCCAGTCATTCTAGTGAGCTCCAAGCACAAGGATAGGTAGACCCAGTCTCACAAAACAAAAAACAGCAGAGAGCCCCAGAGGGAGTTATCTGAGGTTGACCCTTTGACCTACACAGGAATGCACACACTTACATAAAACAGGTTGACTTGAAGTACATTGTTCAATTTGTATGCTGCGCCTTTTGTTTTACATCAAGGAAAATTAATGTTACAAGTTAGAAAGATCTGCTATCCCCAGCTAAAGATTCAAAGTCAGCAAATGGGCTGACATAGTGCTTTTAGTCTCAGCATCAGGGAGGCAAAGACAGACAGATCTCTGTGAGTTCAAGGCCATCCTGATCTATGTAGTGAATTCCAGTATAGCCAGAGCTACACAGTGGGCCCCTATCTAAAAACTACCAAACAAAACAATAACCTTAGCAATGGGTTCCACAAATATGAGAATTATCATTTAACTAATATCAATTAATGCATAGAGGGTTTTTGTTTAGTTTTAATTTTTCGTAGACAGGGTCTTCGTTTGTAGTTTTAGTTGTTCAGGGACTCGCTGTGTGGACCAGACCGGCATCAAACTCATAAGAGATCCATCTGCCTCTTTCTTGAGTGTGTGCCATCACACCCAGCATACGGGGAGTTTTTCTGAAAGTTGATGTAATCTTATTATTACTCAGTGAAGTTTAGATAGGAAATATGTATTTTACTTAGCATCCTATGGAAAAACAACTTCAAAATTCTCTTAACATAAGCAATTGGTTTGTTTGTATTATAAAAGAATATAATTGGAATTGCTGGAAACATTTACCAATATCCTTTGTCTGGGTAATACAGTCACACGGTCAGGCGCAGCTGAGTGACTGGAAAATCTTGGACTGTACGGAAACTACAGACATCAAGGGGTTAAAGCGGTTTAGGCGGCACCAACCAGGTGTCAAGTCACGTGGTTCTTAGTCCATTTTTGTCCTGGAGAGCCTCAGCACCCCCCTCTCCCGGCGCCAGGCCCCGCCCCTGGCTACGGGCCAATCGCCGCCAAGCACAGCGATCTCGGACTGCTATTGGAGGAGAGGGCTGGGGTGGCGCCCTCCACGGCGTCTTGGGGTCTGTGGTGGGAAGTGGAGGCCGTGGCGCGTCTCTCTCTGCCCTTGACAGCCTTTCGCGTCTCCATGGCTGCCCTGGCGGCTCTGCACGGCGTCGTCCGCAGGCCTCTGCTTCGCGGGCTGCTGCAGGTGAGCAGGGTCGATCCCGGGGTGGGCCGGGTTCGTGGAGCCCACCGCCCGCCCGAGAGGTCGTTCCTCGCGGGCCACGGCGTTCAGCAAAAGCGCCTCGGGAATCGAGTGGCCCGCGCTGTCGTGTGTCCACCAGTCTGTCCGTGCTGCTGTCACACTCCGTACCGGCTGTGCAGCAAAGCTCGGGCCTGGCCAGGCGCGATCCCAGGCTGCAGAGAGCTGAGTCTTCTAAGACGTTTAAAGCAAACTTGTGACCTTGTGATTTCCTTTTCCTTGTCTTTTGTTTGTTTGTTTGGTTTTGGTTTGTACTTTTGCTACAGGTTTTTCTGTGTAACCCTGGCTGTCCTGGTACACTCTCATACACACACACACACACACACACACACTCTCTCTCTCTCTCTCTCTCTCTCTCTCTCTCTCTCTCACTAACAAGATGGCTACTGAGACAGTACAAGAAATAAATTATATTTGAAGTGAGTGCCTCTCTTCTGGTTGTTGTGTTTGGTCAACATTTTGCACTTTCCAAAGGTAGCATTCCAGATCGCTTCTGTCAGTTTTTAAGAGTCTGAAGTTAGGTTTACATGGTTTTTGTTTCTGTAATAAACAGGGTTCCCTGAACTGGGTAGTTCTGGCAATAGCTGAAAGAGAGCATTGCTATGCAAGAGATTGTGAAAGAATAATTCAGGATATGAGGCTTGGAGCTGGAAGCTGAGGGCAAACTAAACTATAAAACTAATCTACTTGAGTTGCCGGTGTCTCCAGTTCCAGCAGCTCCACATGCCGGGGCAAGAGGAGCTTGAGATCAAGGGTTTCAACCCACGTGGGCAATTTGGAGATACCCAGTGTCAGAATGATAAAAAACAATAATAAATACTGGGTGACTGCAGTAATAGGAAAGCCAGAAGGATAGTTTATTTTCTACTCTGGAGATGGGCAGTACCTCACCCATAAAATAAGTGTTCCTAAAAAAGACTCGTGTGCCATTTTCCTTCTGATCCTTCCTTCTCCTCCCCTCCCTTCTCTCACCTCCCTTCCCCTCCTTCCTTCCTCCCCTCCACTATTATCCTCTTCCTACTGGTTTTGCTGTCTAGGCCATCTGACTTTGAACTCATTGCTCTCCTGCCTCAGCCTCAGAATTATCTGGGATAGGAAGAGCAGGCCATCGTTCCCAGAGGAGTTTTTGATCAATTTGTAAATTTCACTAGGATGGCTGGTGAAATTAGGCTAACTGGGATTCTGAATAATGGTACCTAGATGAATTAATTAGATAAGCCAGGTGCTAGGGGTGTGCAAACAGAAGTGTGCAGAGCCTTCTTAGTTTACACTGAAGATTTTATAACCAAGTGCAAATTATCTTCTGCACGAGAAAAGTGAATCTGAACTGGTGTAGTGGAGTCCATCTATATGTAATCCCACACTGAAGAAGCCGAGGCAGGAGGATTGTGATTTGAGGCTACCCTGGGCTGTATAGTGAAAGATTGTCTCAAGATAGTGCAACCAGAATAAGATTGATCCAAGTAGAGAACTTGAGTCTGAAGGAGGGATTTCTATAGTATCAAATGCAATTTAACAGTCAACGAATCCCCTACCCTCTTAGGCCTGGATTTGGGGCCTTCTCTATATTCTTCTTCTCTGGGTTCCAATGACTTAAGCCTGTCTCTTCCCAGCATTTATTTTTATAGTCTGGCTGCCTGTGTTCTAGGCTCTGTTCACTACCTATAGGCTATGTAGCATGTGCCATGTGCTCATTCTCCCCTTGTGTTGGGTATTACTCAATCTAACATGGTCTACAGAATGCATGGTCTTTTTGCCTCTTCATCCTGAGTTTTGGAATTAACAGTCAAATGCCACCACATGCTTGGAACTGACTCCCAAGTTCTCCACTTTTGTGAACTCTAGAAATGGATTATTGGATGTCACTTGAATTAAATTAAGCAGTCATTTACATAACCAAAGAAATCTTTCTAAAAGAATTGTTAATATTCTGTGCTGTGTTGTGGAATGGAAATTGACCTTTCACCCATTGTGTGGGCTCTTTAACCTTTGCTTTCAAGTACATACAAGCCTCTCTATGGTTAACAAACCTTTATGGGACTTTATCCTGTTATCTGTCTGTCTGTCTGTCTTTTTTTTGTTTTGTTTTGTTTTTTTGCTTATTTGAGACTGGGTTTCTCTTTATAGCCCTGACTGTTCTGGAATTTGCTCTGTAGACCAAACTGGCCTCAAACTTTGATATTGACCTGCCTCTGCCTCCTGAGTGCTGAAACTAATGGTGTATACCACCACCACCCTGCTGTCTGTGTTTTTAATACAAGTCTTGTGTAGTCCTTGGGGGCCTTGAATTCCTGATCCTTTTGTCTCCACATCCCATGCATTAAGATGCTAGGAATGCCTAGCATATTGGGCAGGGTTTTACAGTTGTTTTAACACACAGGATTTACTTGTAATTTTTTTCCTTGTGCCTCTGGTTATACTTATACCTACAAAAGAGCAATAAAAAACAATTAGTGTTGGGCTGGAGGGATGGCTCAGAAGTTAAGAGCACTGACTGCTCTTCCTAAGGTCCTGAGTTCAATTCCCAGCAACCACATGGTAACTCATAACCATCTGTAATGGGATCTGTCTTCTGGTGTGTATAAAGAGAGCAACAGTATACTCATATATAAAAGAATGAATAAATCTTTAAAAGAATAGTGTTACTGTTGACTGACTTGACCAGTGAAGTAAATGATCACTGCCCAATGAGAGATGCCATGCTCTGGGAGGAGCAATGCCTCAGGTTCCTGAGGTCAGCTAGAGATTTATAATAGTCTAAAGTAGAGGTCCTGGAGGACTTGACAGCACATGCCCTTCCCTGGCTTCGTGACTTCAGATGCTGGATCTGCCAGGGCTTTAAGATTCCTGTTTGTGAAAGGAGACCAGCAGTAGCCATGGGCGCTCCTGACTTTAAGGTATTCCAGATCCTGTGTCTAGCCCTCCTGGACCTCCTAACAGCAGCCACACTCACCACTGCCTGCCCATCCCCCCCCCCCCCACTCTTGCCTGCTACATTCAGCTCTTTATGCTGTAGCTAGAGCTTTCTTAGGAAAGTGACTGGGGATGGCATGGGCCCTTCCCATGACTGCAGCTACTTCTGCAGCCTCAGGTCATGTGCTTGCCTACTCTGCATGTCACTTCGTTACCCAGCATACTGGCTGGTTTTGTGTCATCCTGACATAAGCTGAAATCATCAAAAAGAAAGGAGCCTTGGGTGAGGAAATGCCTTCATGAGATATTTTCTCAATTAGTGATCAATGTGGGAGGAATCAGCCCGCTGTGAGTGGTGCCATTCTTGGGCTGGTGGTCCTGGGTTCTATAAGAAAGCTGGCTGAGCAAGTCTCGGGGAGCAAGCCAGTAAGCAGCACCCCTTCATGGCCTCTGCATCAGCTCCTGCCTCCAGGTTCCTACCCTGTGTGAGTTCCTGTCCTGACTTCCTTTGGCGGTGAACAGCAATGTGGAAGTGTAAGCTGAATAAACCCTTTCCTCCCCAACTTGCTTTTTTGGTCACAATGTTTTCTCGAAGCAATAGAAATCCTAAGACCCCCAAGGAGTGGCGTTAGGGCCTCAGAAGCATTCTCCCCCAGCTCTGCTCTCAGCCCTGCCCTGTCCTCTCTTCCTGAGTTTAGTATATGCTGCTTGTTACTCACAGTGGGCTGGTCGGCCTTTCCCTGTAACCCAAATGCCTAGTTCTCCTAAGGCCGACTCTGCTTTTCAGCTCCATGGCAATCCCAGAGAGGCTTTTCTGACCATGTAAGATAGATAGGCTGCAGCTCCTTTGGACTTCTTGTTTGCTGCTTTCTTAAAATGTTATGGGGAATATGTTTTTCAGCCTTGTTAGTAAACGTCAGACTTTGTTCTCATACTTGTTTAGCACCTGCAACTGTCACTGAGATAAGTAAACAATATCTTGTCACTCATTCTTCAGGTTTTTGATGCTGGGATTTATCTATGAACAACAGCCACAGTCCTGATCTCAGGATGATGGCTTTATGTTTGGGGTAGGGGTGACAGATGATAACGCTGTTCAGTACATACTTCTAAGATGGAAAAGTTATTCTGAGGGAGGAACTAATGGTGTCAACATAAGAAAGAGATAAAAAAATAGAGGTCATATTTGTTATATATTATCTAGAAATAGTACTGCAACTCAGGCTATCCTATAACTTTTATATAGTCTAGGCTATCCTTGAACTCAGGATTCTCCTGCCTCTGCTAACCTAATGCTAGAATTACAGGTGTGTACCACCATGCTTGCTTGCTAGCCCAACTTTAAATAAAGTAATTAAAGAAAACCCTGGAGGGTTTGTCATTTGAGTTTAGACGTGAAGAATAAATACAACCAGCTTGACTAGAGAGATGGCTCAGTGGGTGAAAGTGACAACCTTGGTTCAGACCCCTGGACTCATATTAAAAGCTAGATGTGGTAATCCCTGTACTCCTACAATGGCATGGGGGATGGAAGTAGGAGAACTGCCTGTCATAGTGACAGGGACAAGGGGGACTCTGCCTCAAACAATATGGAAGATAAGAAGTAACTCCCAGTGACTTAAATATATGCCATGATAAATGCACCCCCCCCTGTCTGTCTCTCTGTCTCTGTCTCTGTCTCTCTCTCTCTCTCTCTCTCTCTCTCACACACACACACACACACACACACACACACACCCCTTTAATCTCAGGATTCAGGAGACAGAAAGACTAGGTTTGAGTCTAACCTGGTCTACATAGTTGAGTTTCAGTACAGTCAGGGGAACAAAGTGAGATCCTGTCACAAACAAATAAAACAAAAATCCCCAGTGAAGTTAGCCTACATAATTTGCTGTGAAGTACTCAATAAAAACAGGTGCATATATTCCAAAGAGGAAAGGAGAGTCCACCCTAACAGAGGTTGAGCCAAAAGATTGTAGTTAAACATTTGTTTTCTCAAATATATACATATTTTTAACTTTTTATTGATTGTGAGTTTTACATCACACACCCCAGTCCTACTCATCTCCCTGTCCTCTCATATCTGCACCTCACCTTTGCAAACTTCTCTCCAAAACACACACACACACACACACAGCAGAAACAAAGCATAGAAACGTCATGGAAGCTGTAGTGTGTCACAGTGTGTCCCACAGTATACCCTCTGCCTACACATCTTCACTTGCAAATGTTCATTGCAATGAGTCACTGGTCTCATTTGAGATCTCTGGCTTCTGTCCTGTTGTTGCCTAGTGTCATGGAGATCCTGCAGCTTTGGACCTTTCACATGTCCAGCCTTTAGCAAATGATATAGGTTTTTGGGGTGGGCCAACTCCGAGCCCTGGATCTGGACATGGGTGGGAGCAGAGCTGGTCAGCTCATTGGTCAGCTGCATGCCAGGGTGAGCTCTCCAGCACTGGTCTGAGTAGGCCACCCAGTGCCACCATCAGCAGGAGGCAGGATCAGCTCTCCTGCTCTCAGGCCCTTGGGTCCAGCTCACCCACACACCCCCGACGCCAGGGCCAGCTCCATTGTGCTGCCAGGGCGAGGTGCAGGGCCCCCTCTCCTGAGTGCACTGCTGGTGAGAGATGGGGTAGGTTCTCCTGAGTATAGCATCCAGTGAGGGGCAGGGCCAGTTAGGCACAGCCCATGGACATCTACAGGGTCCTGGCGACTGTCCCAACCAGGACATCCCATGTCCACTAGTGGTAATCCGAGTTGTGGACATTGACACCAACCCCTGCATAGCCAGACTCAGACTTGTCTCTCAGAAGCAGCCTGGCCATGGCCCCAGTTAAAGTGGCTAGCCACTCACAGCAGGTTACTCCTCTTCACACTCGACTTTCCTGTTCCACCTCTCTTCTAGTGCTCAAGCTGCTCCGCCTCTGTTTCTCTCCCCATCTGACTGGTTGCCACCGCAGGGTGCCCACAGGCTGGCAGGACCCTGGGTGACATCTTTCATCTGTGCTGTGTGGTGTGGCAGTGAGGAGGTGACTATGGCCATGTCCTTCAGGGCAGGTCTGAGGGTGGCATGGTAGTCTGCAGGTCTCTGTCTGTGCTGCCTGGATTGGATTTGATTTAATTTTTATGAGTCCTAGACATAAGACAGCTTTGGCCACCCAGCCAGACATCAGGCTAGGATGAACAAAGGACTGCCGCCTGCTCTGCCCTGACTGATATCCGAACACCACCAACTCCCATTCTGCCCATCACGGGGGTGGGGGGTGGGGTGGGGGGATGATATGGATGGGTGGATGGATGGATGATAAATGTATCTTTTAAAAGTATAGCCGGGCGGTGGTGGCGCACGCCTTTAATCCCAGCACTTGGGAGGAAGAGGCAGATGGATTTCTGAGTTCTAGGCCAGCCTGGTCTACAAAGTGAGTTCCAGGACAGCCAGGGCTACACAGAGAAACCCTGTCTCGAAAAACCAAAAAAGAAAAAAGAAAAGAGAAAAAAAGAAAGTATACTGATAATACCAGCATAGCTGTTCAATTCCATAAAGGTATATGATTGTTTTCTATTACATACCTAGGCTGGTGATTAGAGCCACATACATACCTGGATAAAATATCCACACTTATTACTATATATGAGTATGTTTCATAAAGAATAGCTTTGCATGTGCATATGGGCAACTACCTATTAAACCGGGCTTCTTTCATGTGTAGGCAATAAATTTCTTAACCCAGCATTGATAACCATAGTAGTGTGGATCTCACAGGGATCCAGATAACCTTGCAGTTTCTGAAGCATTTATTTGCTTTTGTTCCACACAGTATTGATCTTGTCCAGAGTCAACAGTGGTAAAGTGGCAAAGATGACAGGAAGCAAGAGTACAGAGACACTGCAGTGCAGCAAATGCCAAAGTTCACTGCATGTGGACTGTGGATTCAGTTACCTGTCTAGGCTAGCGTAGTGGAAGTGCGTTTATGTGCTTATGGAATGATCCAGAAGGAAGAGAGAAAGGGTATAGGAAGGGTATATTTGGCATGAGAGCCACAGTGGACACACAGGGAGCCTTCAGTGAAAATGCGCCAGACCCCTGCAAGAACAGACAGCCGTCTGAGTAAAGAGGGGCACAGCCCCGCTTCACAGAAGTAAAGGAATTATTTTGGGGTGGTACTAGGATTAGACCAAGGAACTTGCATATACTAAGCACGCACACTGCCACTAAACTACACCCTCCATTCAAAAAGGGAAATGTTTGAAGAAATGTAATAGAGACAAATTCTTGGACATTCATAGACAGGAAATAGGCTCTAAGTAGAAAATGACTTACCAAGGACTCTCCTGACTCTTGCAGTGTGCCACTGTTTCTTGAGTATGTTTATTCTGTAACTTTCATTCTCTACTAATTTGTGGCTTCTCTCTCTCTCTGGGCTCTAACCTCTGCCTTTACATGGTGTTGGCTGATTGGCTCCTGCCCCTCATCATGGTTCAGTTGACATACCCATTGTCAACTGACCCAGGCTCTCAGGGTGCCAACCAGGTTAAGTCTAGTCTGTTCTTGGTGCCATCAACTCTAGTCAGAGCTGGTGATGGAGTTGTCTTATGGAGAAAGGAGTGTGGCTGGTAGCAAGGACTGGCAGATTTACCATGTCAGAATTTTTATTCAGAATTATATTGCAGACAGTGTGAGAGCAGACAAGCAGATTGCATATAAACAACAGCATGACTAATCTATGTAGAAGGTGTGATTGAGGAGCACAGCTATTGAGCACATGCTTACTTGAGCATAGATGTGTTTATGGTCAGGGCTGAGTGCACTGTCACTTAAGGGATTGTGTAAAGCTCAGGAGAGTAAGAACAATATGTATCTTCCTAATTTAATGACAGTCTTTAAGAAATGCAGATACAGGGTTGGGTTTGGTATCAGGGAAACTTGATATCATGTATGCCTGGGCTACATACACATAGTAAGACCCTGTCTAAAACAATATTTTTAAAAGTATAGATATAGTAGCTGTTTCATTTCAGTCAGAATAAACACAAGCTAATTTAATAGCAGCTTCTTCAAGTATTGTGATAAGATTTTAACAGACAGATGGCAGAACGGAAACACACTTTTTAGGGGAGCCCTGGGGTTTGAAGACCACTGCCCAAAACAAGGGACCACTCTCCGTTAAACCCCAGGGGCAGCTTGCTTGTGGTGGTGTTCTCATAATCCTTACGAAACCCTAAGGAATATGTCCAAGTGATTTTGACACTTCTCTACAAGCTTGTATTGCTGCTAGAGTGTAAGTCCATGGTAACAGATCTCAGTCCCTGTAATGCCTCAAATGTTTGGTTGAACAAAAGAAGGATCAAATAATTTTATGCATTTTGGTCATCTCTCCTGTGATACAGCAAAGACTGAAGACCTCTTCAAAATGGAAGACATATTTTGTGATGTTATCATTTTAAAATCAAATCTAGACCAAGTTGTTTGTATAGCAGAGTTTATTGCGTGGCATTTCCCCATCACATTCTTTCACATTTTCATTGAGAAAAACCATTGTTGGAGTCACTTCTGTCTTGCCAAGCTGCCTCTGCCATACACCTCTGTCATTCAGATACTTTGTGAAAACCAGTTTGGTTACCATGAAAATTTCCATTTATAACTCCTGTATCAAATTTATGTTTTGTTTATTCTGAGTTTCAAGTTGAAAATTTTAAATATCTACATTCAGTTAGGACAAAGTCCTTAATCTGTGAAAAATCCAAATTCTTGGGTCTGGAGAGATGGCTCAGTGGTTAAGAGCACTGACTGCTTTTCCGAAGGGCCTGAGTTCAAATCCCAGCAACCACATGGTGGCTCACAACCATCCATAATGAGATCTGACACCCTCTTCTGGGGTGTCTGAAGACAGCTACAGTGTACTTACATATAATAATAAATAAATCTTAAAAAAACAAAGAAAAGGAACGAAAATCCAAATTCCTGGGTCACAGCCATGTGCAGGGCTGTTTGTTGCTCTCTTCGTGAGCTCTAACTGCACTCTGTAGCTGCTGCCAGCTGCCCTCTGCCGTCTGCACATAGGCTGCTGACTTTGTCAGGCTTGCTGACCTCACAGTCCAGCTTCAGATCAGGTAGGGCTTGAACTCTGCTCTACATTCTCAGAACTCGCTCTGTTGACATTTGTTTCTACAAATAGTGTGGAAAGGATGAAGGTGCTTCCCCTTGTGTTCTCTGTGCATGTGGTTCAGAGGACCAGCCAGAGCCTCACACATGCCAAGCCTTCGCTGCCACCAAGCTACACTCCAGCCCCGCCTTTACTTAAGAATTATCTGGCAATATAGGCCATGTTCCATGAAGTACGTTTGCTTTGGGTAAGTCAAGAGGCACCTGTTGGAAGGGCTTGGGGAGTAACAGCAAGTTTTACTTAAAATGTTTTTAAAATAGATGTTCCATCTAGTAGTGTTTAAAAAATACTTGTGTGTGTGTGTGTGTGTGTGTGTGTGTGTGTGTGTGTGTGTGTGTGTGTGAGAGAGAGAGAGAGAGAGAGAGAGAGAGAGAGAGAGAGAAAGAGAGAGAGAAAACCCAGCCTGTGTCCTCTGAAAGAGTAGTAGGCCTTTAACCACTGTCTTCTGCCTACTTAAAAAAACAAAACAATATTTTTATGTGAAACTTTAATATTACATAATAAGGACTTAGATAAATTACATTTTTTCAGGAAGCTAAGGCAGGAGGAGTGTGCATTCAAGGCTGCTTTTCTCAATGAATTTGGGTCTCAATGAATTTTTGTCAGCCTGCGCTTTACAAAGTACTTTCTCAAAATTGAGGCCCGAGCTAGAGATACAGTTCAGGCACTGGAGCAACTGTCAGGTATGCACAAAGCTCTGGGTTTTACTCATCTCCAAATAAACTAAGTATGGTAGTTCAAGTCTGTAATCTGAACATTTGGGAGGTAGAGAGGCAGGAGAATCAGAAAATCACCATATAGTAAATTCGAAGCCAGACTGGTTCACATTAAATTCTGTCTCAAAACAAAGCAACGCAAATGAACAAACAAAAACCCTCAAAACAAAACCACTATATTTTACTAAGTATTTACTTTGTTTATTTTTTAAATTTAATTTAATTTTTTAAAAGATTTATTTATTTTATGTATATGCGTACACTGTAGCTGTACTGATTGATGGTTGTGAGCCATCATGTGGTTGCTGGGAATTTGAATTCAGGACCTCAGCTCACTCCAGGTCAGCCCTGCTGCTCTGGTCAGCCCGCAAAGATTTATTTATTGTTATATCTAAGTACACTGTAGATGTCTTCAGACACACCAAAAGAGGGCATCAGATCTCATTACAGATGGTTGTGAGCCACCATGTGGTTGCTGGGATTTGAACTCAGGACCTTTGGAAGAGCAATCAGTGCTCTTAACCACTGAGCCATCTCTCCAGCCCCCAATATCATTTTATTTTACTCATTCACTTTACATTCTGCTTATTGCTCCCCTCCCAGTCATCTCCCCCAAATCCTTCCCCCATCCCCCTCTCTTTGAGTGGATGGGGTCCCCCTGGTTATGCCTCCCATTCTGGCACTTCAAGCCTCAAGAGACCAGGCACTTCCTGTCCCACTGAGGCTAGACAGGGCCGCCCAGCTAGAAGAACATATACCATATCTCACGTACAGGCAATAGGTGCTTTGGGCTAGCCCCTGTTCCAGTTGTTCAGAACCCACATGAAGACCAAGCTGCACGTCTGCAACATGTAAGCAGGGAGGTCTAGATACCAACAACCCAAATAACCCAATTAAAACATGGGGTACAGAACTAAACAGAATTCTAAACAGAGGAATCTCAAATGGCTGAGAAGCAGTTAAAGAAATGTTTAACATCCTTAGTCATCAGGGAAATGCAAATCAAAACAACTATGAAGTTCCATTTTACACCCATCAGAATGGCTAAGATCAAAAACTCAAGAGATAGCACATGCTGGCAAGGATGCGGAAAAAGGGGAACACTCCTCCATTGCTGGTGGGAGTGCAAATTAGTGCAACCACTTTGAAAATCAATTTGGTATCTTCTCAGAATACTGGGAATAGTTCTACCTCAAGACCCAGTATACCACTCCTGGGCATATACCCAAGATGCTTCAACATCTCACAAAGTATTTACTTTATAATTAAGAATTTTTGTTGTTGTTTTATATTTACTCAAAAAGTTAGGGGCTAGAAAGATGGCCCAATGTTTTTTCTGGCTGTTCTTACAGAAGAACTGGTTCAGTTCCTAATACCCACCTGGCAGTTCACAACCCTTTATATCTCCAGTCCCAGAGTGTCTGATGGCTCCTGTCCCTCCTGCATGAATGTGATGCATAGACACACATGCAGACAAAACATCCATACACAAATGACAGTTGCTCAAAAGTTAAAATGTATGTTGTGGGACCTTGAAAGGTATCCTGGTTCCTGGTTGAGCTAAGGCTAGAAGGAAGCCGTGGGGATCCTGAAGGGGCTGGAAGAGCTTTGCCTGTTCCCAGGTAGCAGGCCCCTGTCACTAGCTGCAGGCTCCAAGCCCCAACCCCAGAGGAGCAGGCTTCCTGGGCTTCCCCAAGGAGACAGTGTGGGGTAAGCCCAGTCACTCCCTGAGCCCTGCCTCAGTCCTGGGACTCCCCAGCGGCCGTGCCCTGTGGCAGAGCAGATGTAGGACCCCACAACCCTACAGTATGTTTCCAATGAACAGTTTATCAGAAAAGTAATATTTAAGCTGGGCAGTGATGTCACAGGCCTTTAATCCCAGCACTCAGGAGGCAGAAGCAGGTGGATCTTTCAGTTCAAGGCCAACCTGGTTTCCAGTGTGAGCTCTGAGATAGCCAGAACTACACAGAGAAAGCCTGTCTGGAAAAAGAAAAACAAAACAAAACTAAAAAAGAGAGAGAGAAAGGAACTATTGGTTATAACCATTTTCTTTATTAGAGTGGTGTATGCTGGGTGGTGGTGCCACACGCCTTTAATCCCAGCACTTGGGAGGCAGAGGCAGGAGGATTTCTGAGTTCGAGGCTAGCCTGGTCTACACAGTGAGTTCCAGGACAGCCAGGGCTACACAGAGAAATCCTGTCTCAAAAAACAAACAAACAAACAAACAAAAAAAAGAGTGGTGTATATAGACCGTGGAAAATTTGGAAATAAAAGTGTAAAAATGAAGATCAGCTTGTTTCTATTATTGCTAAGTATAAAATTAATGAATGAATTTTGAAATATTATAACATAAACATTTACCTTACAGGAAGTAAGATGCCTGGGGCGAAGTTATGCATCCAAACCCACTTTGAATGTAAGTAAAGTTTAAACTGCACCTTCAAGAATTTAAAGGTGTGTTGCCAGTAAAGGCAGCTTGTGGCTTGAGGATCACCAGCCTATCACAAGCAAACAAATCAAACACAGCTGCATACGACTATGTCTTGAATATATTTGAAGGGTAATGGGATTATGCAGTGGCTAGGGAAAGCTGACAATTCACATACTGAGTTCCTGTCTTATCACAAAAGGAGTTCATTCAGTATAGGAATAATTCTCTATTATACACTATGAAACAGTTTTCCTCCAAAACTGTGGGGTGTTCTTCCTTTATTATGAGGTACCCCCACTGCACTGTAGATGATGCAGTACAGTGGACACAAGAGACTTGACAAGAGAGGAACTACCTACCTAGGGGTTAACCCGAAAGGCCTTTACTTCATTTCCTAGTTACTGATTTCTGTCTTTATCTATAGGTTTCCAAAGTGACATCAAGTCTTTCCATCCTTTTACTGCATCTAGTGCTTTGTAGGAGACTGTAGGAACCAAACACAAGGAGAATGTGTTTCATGGCATTGACGAGGACTCATCTACTTTCTTATTTTGTAGTTCAGGAGATTACGGTCCTGGCTATATCTAATGAACACTGTTCGTGTAGCATACACAGCTGGTGTGCTAACCCAGGACTGTCTTTCATAAAGGAGCTTTTGGTTAGTGTGGTTAATTTTTTAGTTTAAAAGATTAATGGTACTGAAGAAATGGCTAAGAGCATTTGTAGCTCTTCTAGAGGACGTGTACGTCCCAGTACAGGTTCCCAGTAACCAAGTTAGGTGGTTCTTAACCACACGCACCTCTAATTCCAAGGGGTCTGACATTCTCTTCTGGCAAGGGCACCCCCCCCCACACACATAACATTCACTTATACACACACATATATATATATACATATGTATATATACATATACATATATATACATATATATGTATGTACACACATATATATACATACACATATATATACATATATACACACACATATATATACATATTGTATGTATGTGTCTGTGTGAATGTATACAATCTGGGGGGCATTACATATGCTTCGTGTGTGGAGGCCAGGACAAGGTGTCAGATCTCATGTAATGGAGTCACAGGTGTTTGTGAAGCACCTTGCCTGTTACAGAGGTGCTGTGATTTGATTCCTGGTTCTCAGGTTAATACAACATGTTTCTTCAGCCTCAGTGTTGTTTATTGAAGCAGTTTTTTTTTAAATATTGTAAGATTACCATTTTTAAAACGTTATTATTGCGGGGTATAAACCTTTAACCCTAGCCCTCAGAGGCAGAGTTAGGCTACTCAGGTCTGTGTAGGAAGTTCCATGTGGCCAGAGTTACATGTCAAAAAAAAGTCCCTCCAAAACAAACAGTTATTTGGGGCTTGTACGTGTGTGTGTGTGTGTGTGTGTGTGTGTGTGTGTGTGTGTGTGTGTACTCTCGAGTGTGGACATGTACGTGTGGACATTTTTCCTGGGATCAAGCTCAGGTTGCCCAGGGATCACTGCACATCTTTATCACAGAGTCACCTTGACTGCCTGTTTTTAAGGTTCTGACTGAGCAGACTGCCTGAGTTTAAGCTTCTGGTATTAAACATCCCAGAGAGAGCTGGGAAGGATTTTTATGTCTGCTTTAGAATTTGCCTTAATTTCTTCCTTCACCTCTCTCAGTCTCTCTGTTGTGTCTGCACCTGCTCCCTCCACCCCACCACAGCCTCTGAGGATTTGTGGATTGAACCCAGAGCCTTGTGCTCCATGGACAAGCACTCTACCATCGAGCCACACTCTTGTCCATCTTTCTGTTTTGCCTTAAATTGTGGTGTGTCATGTTTTTTTCCAACTGCTCAAATATCATTTTAACCCTTGTTAAATAACTATTCATAAGTTGTCTGGATATGAATATTTATTAAATGAAAGAGAACTATGAGTATGCCTATGCTAATTTTTACCTTTTCCTGTCTTGCCAGGAAGTGGTTATAGTAAGTGCTATAAGAACTCCCATTGGATCTTTCCTGGGCAGCCTTGCCTCTCAGCCAGCCACTAAGCTTGGTACTATTGCGATTCAGGGAGTCATTGGGAAGGCAGGTCAGTGGTTGCACTGTTTTGGTGTTGAGGGGCAGATGATGGGATGACGCATAATTGTTTTGCATTTACTGAACATATGCCTCTTAGAAATGACGTAGTTCTTACATATCTAAAATGCCCTGTCAAAGATACATAGGAATGAAACCTAAAACTAACAGGAAAAAAATTATTCCTGTCCTATGTCATGAAATTTGCTTGGTAATCTTGATTATTAAATTGAATATTGGGGCTGGAGAGCTTACTCAGTAAGCACTGGCTGCTCTTCAGAGGACTTGGGCTGTTTCCACATGGCAGCTCATAGCTGTCCAAAACTTCGGTTCAGGTGAGCTGATACCCTCTTCTGGCCTTTCTGGGCACTGCACGCACACGGCAAAACACCCATACATATACAATAAAAGCAAATAAAATCTTCAAAAGGAAAAAAACGAGTTGAATAAATACAGGACAGTCTTTTTCTGCTGTTTTTAAAAGGGATTCCAAAAGAAGAAGTGAAGGAAGTCTACATGGGCAATGTCATCCAAGGTGGGGAAGGACAGGCCCCCACCAGGCAAGCCACGCTGGGCGCAGGTATGGCAAACACACATTTGCATTTATACTTAACATTCTTGAAAGTGTCAAGGTCAGCTAAATTAGTAAATGCATAGCTCTTATAGAAATAAAAATTTCAGATTATAGACACAAATTCTATTTTAATTCTACAGTTGTTTTTGAAAACTGTTTCTGCTTTTCAAAAATCTGATTTATGTTGGCTTTAGGTTTACCTATTTCCACTCCATGTACCACAGTAAACAAGGTCTGTGCTTCAGGAATGAAAGCTATCATGATGGCCTCTCAAAGTCTTATGTGCGGACATCAGGTAAGAAACCCCTTGTTTTATTTGTCACTTGGAAGAACTCCAAATTCTAGAAAATACTAAATGTCTAAGCACATTTATGTTGTAGTGGTGAGATTCATTCTTTATTCCTGTTGTATGTATGAGTGATTTACCTGTATATATTCGGGCATCACATGTATGCCAGGTGTTCAGAGGTTGGAAGAGGGCACTGACTCCCCTAGAACTGCAGTTACGGTTAAGACTCACCACGTGGGTGCAAAAAATCAACCTCAGGTTCCGAGAGTGAGCAACATATGCTCCTAACAGCTGGGCCACATTTCTAGCCCCCACCTCCTTTTAAAAAGTACTTATTTTATGATAGTTTTGCCTTGCATGTGTGTATGTGCAGCACATGCATCCCTAGTGCACATGGAAGTCAGAAAAGAATATTGGATATCTTGTTGAATGGTTCTGAACCACCATCTGGATGCTGTGAATTGAACCTGGGTCCTTGGAAGAACATCAAGTGCTCTTAACCATTGATGGACCATACTGCTTTGTTTTTAACTGTTTTAGTTTTTGTTTGGTTTTTTGAGACAGGGTTTCTGTTTCACTTTGGCTGTCCTGGAACTTACTCTGTAGACTAGGCTGACCTCGAACTCAGAGAGTTCCGCCTGCCTCTGCCTCCCAAGTGCTGGGACTTAAAAAGGCGCGCACCACCACAGCCTGGACCCTCTTATTTTTTTTAAAATGTTTATTTTAATTTATGTGTGTGTGCTTGTGTAAGCAAATGCCACTTGTGAACATGTCCTGTGGTGACCAGAAGAGGATGTTGGATCTCCTGGAGGTAGAGTTCCACGTGGTTATGAGCTGTCTGATGTAGGTGCTAGAACTGAATTCCAGCCCTGAGATTCTTTCCAGTTAAACACATGCCGAATTTTAGTGTTGATGAGATATAGCAGGAGAATGCAAGTTTGAGGCCTGTTGGTTGAAATGTTATCTTTACCCGAGAGTGAGGAAGAGACAGGGTGCCCAGAGACTTTGCTGTGATATTAAGAGGCTGTTTTCTGCTGGTGTCTGGATTTAAGAACTAACACTTCATCAGTTTTCAGACAGAAGGATACTGAAACAGCCACAGATACAAAGTTACAGGGTGCGGGTGAAAAAGACAGAGGTCTTTATTAGATCATCTCCATTCCTGGATGTTGTACCTACCACTGTGTATCAAAACCAAACCAAGAGTAAGTGTTGCATGCTTTCACATCACTTCTCACAAACATCAAGAAGCACACTTATGGGCTGGAGAGATGGCTCAGTGGTTGAGAGCACTGACTCGTCCTCCACAGGACTGGGTTCAGTTCCCATCACCACCTCTACTACAATTCCAGGGTATCTGACTCCCTCTTCTAGCCTCTGTGGGGCTTATTTTTCCTCACATTTCCCTCCATTCCTGAGTATACCGCCACCTGAGTATACCACCAGTTTGAATATTCAACTATGTAAAATCGGAGAAACCTTGGGCAGGTTATTTAACCTCAGTGCCCTTCTTGATGTATAGGAGACCTATAACTATGTCTAAACATATTCTATTGAGTACTTAGAATTAATAAAATAGAGCAGTGAACAAGACAGCTTTGAAAAATACTAAAAAACAATAAACAACAACAACAAAAACCCTAAAGAATTGCTGTATTCTTGGAAGTTGTCAATTGTTTTCCAAACCTACCAACACCACCTTCCAAAGTTAGGTGCAGTTAAATTGTCCACATCTTATCTCTTCTTCTTTGTTTCATTTGTGTTTTCTGAGACAGTGTCTCATGTAGCTCAGGATGGCTTCAAACCCTCTATATTGCTGACAGTGACCTTGAACTCCTGCCTCAGCCGTCCAAGTGCTAGATTATAGATGTGTACCACCATACCCAGCTTCTAATTTTAACCTTAACTGTCTTTGAACATTTTAAACCGTTTTCTTCTCGTCAGGGAGAAGTGATAAAGAGGGCATTTGCTGTGTAACCGTGGTTAGTAAAACCACGTTGAGCACTCCTTTGCCGACAGCTGTGTGTGCAGAGTGGCATGGACTGTGGCCGACAGCTGTGTGTGTGGAGTGCAGTGGATCACAATGCTGACCTTGGCTTTACTATGTTGCCGAGCAGGATGTGATGGTAGCAGGCGGGATGGAGAGCATGTCCAATGTCCCGTATGTAATGAGCAGAGGAGCAACACCATATGGTGGGGTAAAACTTGAAGACCTGATTGTAAAAGACGGGCTGACTGATGTCTACAATAAAATTCATATGGTAAATACTACTTCTAAAAAACCATTTATGTGTGTTGGTACCCATGGAAGCCAGCGTGGTGTCAGGTCCTCTGGAGCTAGAGTAGGTGGGTTTGAGGCACCTGACCAGAGAATCTTAAGTCCTCTGGAAGATCACTGTGGGCTCTCAGTTGCTAAGGTCTCTCTGGCCTCCAAATGTTGCTTTAATTTAATACATAACCCTTGGATTTTCATAGTATATATTTTAAATACTGAGTTCTAGGGTGGGTTCTATAAACATTTTAGTCAACTTTATAAAAATATTTTACTATGTCCATTTCCTCAGCATGGATTAACTACTTATAACTGCCCTACACTTAAGTGAGGTATTTCCTCTTTAAATGGTAATTCTGTTTCCTACAACCATTTGAAGACAAGACACAGGGAGGAGTTACCTAGAATGGAGGAAAGGAATGTAGAGAAATGGAATTGAACTCCCAAGCATTGCATAGTTATTTTTTTATTGTTATGTATAGGTAATTTTTTTAAATTTCTTAGGGTAACTGTGCTGAGAATACTGCAAAGAAGCTGAATATCTCACGGGACGAACAGGATACGTATGCTATCAGCTCTTACACCAGAAGTAAAGAAGCGTGGGATGCAGGGAAGTTTGCAAATGAGATTACTCCCATCACTATCTCAGTGAAAGGTAGAGAGATTTCCAAAACAGACTCAACATTTTTAGTCACTTATTTTTCTTGGTTAGAGTTTACTATATATTTTTTTTCAAGACAGGGTTTCTCTGTATAGCCCTGGCTGTCCTGGAACTTACTCTGTAGACCAGGCTGGCCTTGAACGCAGAAATCCGCCTGCCTCTGCCTCCCAAGTGCTGGGATTAAAGGCGTGCGCCACCACTGCCTGGCTAGAGTTTACTATTAATAGATCTATGTGTTGTAGAATTGATGTTTCCATTTTTTAAAGAAAATATTTTTTATTTCATGTGCATTGGTGTTTTGTCTGCATGCATGTCTCTGTGAGGGTGCTGGATCCTCTAGAACTGGAGTTACAGATAGGTGTGAGCTGCTATGTGGGTGCTGGGAATTGAACCTGGGTCCTCTGGAAGAGCAGCCAGTGCTATTAACTGAGCCATCGCTCCAGCCCATGATGTTTTCACTTTAAATGAATATCATCTCTGTTCATCTGAGCTGAACACATTAACGATTTTGCTTATAGTTAATAAAGGGAGGGTCACAGGTTAGACATAACAGTCCATCCAGTTCACAGTGCCTAAACTTACTACTTTTAGAATTTTTTTCTAATTTTTGTTTGTTTGTTTTGTGCTTATTTGGTATATGTATGCAGTGTTGTATGTGTGGAAGCCAGAGGACAGCCTGAAGGAGTTGGTTCTCTTTCATCATGTGTGTTCCAGGGATTGAACTCAGGTCATCAGGCTTGGTAGAAAGCCGGTATACTTACCGTTTTTGTTGTTGTTGTTTTTATTGAGAAACAATAGTTGCTAAATTGGGCAGATCTCCCACTACACTACTCATTTCCATCTATATTATACCATATAACTTGCAGTTTCTCCAGGCCACCAGCTTCTCTCTCTGCAGATTCTTGGTTGATCTCTGTAGCTCCCTTCCTGTTGATCCCCCCTCCCCAGCTCCTCCCCTAAACCCTCAGCTCCTCCTCCTTCCGCCTGCCCAATCATTGGCTCAAGCCTTTATTTAAAAAGTTAAGGTGGGGAGAAGGTTCACAAGACCCTCATCTAAAGCCCCTCCGAGGAGTGGAATTAGCATCAAAATACAAGCCCAGGGCTATCCACAACAAATAGTTATCAAAATTCTTTCTCATACAAGTGATAGCACATTAACTTATGTGTTTTACATATTTTGTTAATTTATTCATCTTGTTTTTGTTTTCAAGAAATTGTTTCTTTGTGTAACAGTCCTGGCTGTCCAGGAACTCGCTCTGTAGACAAGGCTGTCCTTGAACACACAGATCCCCTGTCTCTGCCTCCCGAGTGCTGGAATTAAAACGAACACCACTACACCTGGCCTTAAATTAGTTTTTAAAAGACTTTATTCTTACTATTTAGTGTTTGTATCATATGCACACTAGTGCAGGTGCCTGAAGAGGCCAGAGGTATTTAGATTCCCTGGAGCTGGAGTTCTAGGCAGTTGTGTTACCTGACTAGGGTGCTGGGAAGCAAACTCTGGAAGACTAGTATATGCTCTTTACCACTGAGTGGTCTATCCAGCCCTGCTTACATGTATTTGTTATTAGTGTGCACATGTATGTGCACACATGCGTCTCATGGCATCCATGTGGAGGTCAGAGGATAACTTTGTGCAATCCGTTGCTTTTTTTTCCTCCTATCTTAACATGGATTCTGGGGACTGAACTCAAATTGCTAAGCTTGTGAGGCAAGCACTTCTGTCTGCTGAGCCATCTTACTGACCCTAACAATTATTTTTAAAAAGAGATTTATATTAGAAGACTATTAGGGTCACCTCCCAGAAATGAAGGATGAATCCACTTGTAGTTACATGTGCTGTAGTGCTTGGCGTCAGAGAAGAGGCCCTCTCAGCAGCCTCACTGGAGAAAAGCCGTGGTACACAGTAATTACTTAGCTCGAGCTCCTTCACAGAATGCTCGTTGTGCCCAGGTTATAGACGAGTTCTTGCAGCGCTGGCTGAGCATCTACTGCGAGTACATGCTGTGAGGCCTACGGTCATAGAAGAGGCTTGGGAGACTGGGTGTGGACACTTGCCTTTAACCACGGCATTTGGATTTGGGAGTCAGAAGCAGGGGGAATCTCTGCATCCAAGGACAGCCTAGTCTACATATTGAGTTCCAGGATAGCCAGGAATACATAGAGAGACCCTGTCTAAAAAGAAGAAAGAAAAAGAGAGAGAGAAAGAAAGAAAGAAGGCTGGGAAATAACAGGAGTTGGTGTAGGTTTCACATTCTAGATGGACTTACTTGGGATGGCTTAAAGCTTGTTAGAGGTAACAGTTTCTTCCCAAGTTAGTGTCTTGACTGGGGATTACTTTTCAATTTTAGGTAAACCAGATGTGGTGGTAAAAGAAGATGAAGAATACAAGCGTGTTGACTTTAGTAAAGTGCCAAAGCTCAAAACAGTGTTCCAGAAAGAAAATGGTAAGTAGGAAGAAATCAGACATAAGGAAAAAACTGAGTTAATATGAAATCTTTATTCTTGGACTTGACTAACAGTTTTTTAAAAGATTTATCTATGTGTGAGTGTTTGGCCTGCATGTATGTCTGTGTATCACTTCATGCCTGGTATGCATGGAGGCCAGAAAATGACATCTAACCTCTGGAACTGGAATTGTGAGCTGCCATCTGGGTACAGGGACCCAGACTCTGGTCCTCTAAGAGCAGCCAGTGCCCCTACCTGAGGAGCCATCGCTCTTCAGCCCTGGCCTAACAATTTAAGCAAAGGTATTGTAGGAAACATCCATATGTCACTTAACATTTCTAGAGTACTGTATTCAAATAAAATTAACCAAATTATATACATCCAAGGTATGTTTAAAATTGCTTAACAGTTTATACCTTCAGGATATTAAGTCCTAGGGAGAAGAGTATATAACATGGCTAGAGAACAATTTTCCACAGGCAGCCACCTCCATAGTTTGTGAAATGAAAATACAAACTGACATGTTAATAAGTTCCTTGAGTCTTCTGCTGATGGCTGTTTACCAGTATTTAATACCAGGCTTAGCATGTGTTAATCTTTAATATTGGAACAAATAAGAGTCTGTGTTCTGAATTTCCTTTTGGGAGGGTTTCCTGGGGATCAAACTTAGAAGCTCAAATATTAGGCAAATACTCTTTTACTGAGTGACATGCCTGGCCTCTAAATTTCTAAGTGGTTTGGAACTTTAAACTTTGAGAAAATATGATCTCTTTAAGATTAGCTGTGTGCAACTGTGATATTCTGTAATTAGTTTTTCCTTTCTTGATAGAATTGTTCAGTTCCAATATAGAAATGGTCAGTCATTTTTCTGGTCATTCTCATAAAAATTTACAGTGTTAAAGTACATGTTACCAGGTGGTGGTGGCCCACACTTTTATTCTAGTATATGGCAGGCAAAGATAAGATGACATCTGAGTTTGTGGCCAGCCTGGTCTACAGAGTGTGTTCTAGGACAGCCAAGGTTGTACAGAGACACTGTCTTGAAAGCCAAAAAAAAAACAAAACACCAAGACAAACAAAAAAGTACATGTTAAGTTGATATGGTGATACACAACTTAGATTCCAGCTCTTAGGAGGCAGAGGCAGAAGGTGGATTTCTGTGAGTTCCAGGTTAGTCAACATTATATAGTGAGACCCTGTTTCCAAAAAAAAAAAAAAGTATAGTTTCAGTAGACTGTTACAAGGTCTCCACTGTCAATATTAAAATAGCTTCACTGACAGTTTGTATAGATAGAAAGCAGATTGCAGAGAATACCTGGTTCCGACATAGATTTGGAAAACACATTGAGTGTGCTATAGTTTGGCTATGCAGAGATGCTGAGAAGAAACATTAACCCAGTGCCACTATGTGTTTGAACTACCTCTGAAACTCCCACACTGCACTCTTGACACTCACTGTGGAGCTAGCTTTGTGCATGTTTCCTCAGGGCAGAAATCATCTCCAAGCCTATCTATATCTATTCACTATTCACTCACAGTGCTCTGTGTGGAGACAGCAGAATGAACTCAGTGAAATGAATGGGTGACTTGATTTTTGTTGATTTCAGGCACAGTAACAGCTGCCAATGCCAGCACACTGAACGATGGGGCAGCTGCTGTTGTTCTCATGACTGCAGAGGCAGCCCAGAGGCTCAATGTTAAGCCACTGGCACGAATTGCAGGTAAATATTCTCACCTTGTTTTCCCTCTTCCCCCCCGGTATTGAAAATCTGGGGTTTTAGTCCAGGTTACTAATGCTGAGATGAAACACCATGACCAAAGTAACCTGGAGAAGGAAAGGGTGTATTCAGCTTTTGCTGCCACATCACAGTTCATCAAAGGATGTCAAGACAGGAACTCAAATGGCACAGGGATCTGGAGGGCAGGAGGTGACACAAAGGTCATGGAGTGGTGTTGCTTACTTGCTTGCTCCTTATGGTTTGCTCAGCCTGCTTTCTTATAGAACATAGGACCACCAGACCAGAGATGGCATGACCCACAATGGGCTGGGCCCTCCCCCAAATCACTAGTTAAGAAAATGCCCTATAGGCATGCCTATAGCCTGATAGTATGGAGGTATTTTTATTTTTATTCATTCTTCTTTTGTATATTATACCCTTACTGCAGTTTCCCCTTCCTTCTTTCCTCTAGTTCCTCCCCTCACCTTCCTTTCTCCCAACCACTATTTTTGTTTCCCTTCAGAAATGAGCAGGCTTTCCAGGCATATCAACCAAACATGGCATATTACAACAAAACTGGACATATATGCCCTGGTATCAAGCCGGGCTGAGACTACCCAGTAGGAGGACAAAGGTCCCAAAAGAAGGCAAGAGTCAAGAGAGAACCCCACTCTCAGGAGTTTCACAAAAGGCCAAGCTACATAACACATGCAGAGGACCTAGTCTTACGTCTACAGGCTCCCTGATTGTAGGTGCAGTCTCTATGAGCCCCTATAGGCCTTGCCTAGTTGATCCTGTAGGCCATGTTCCTGTGGTGGTGTTGACCCCTCTGGCTCCTGTCCTTCAGGGTTCCCTGAACTACATCTAACAATTTGCGAGAGGCATTTTCTTGAGGCTCCCTCCTCTCAGATGACTTCAGCTTGTGTGAAGTTGACATATAACTAGCCAGAGCACACATGCTAAAAGTCAAGAACTCTGTTACTGAGCCATATAACTCCAGCTCTCCTTTTGGGACAAGGACTCCGTTGTACAGGCTGGCCTGAACTCAGTCTTGTAACCCAGGCTGGTTTTGATCTTGTTATGTTTGCCACACCTTTCTTAGGTAGGATTATAGGCTTGTGCCACCAAGCCTGTCTTAACCCTATCTACCCCAATTCTTTCTTTTCTCTTCTCTTCTTTTCTTTCTTTCTTTTCTTCTTTTTTAGATTGTTTTTCTGTGTAACATTCCTGGCTGGCCTAGAACTCTGTAGACCAGGCTGGCCTCCAGAGGTCCTCCTGACTCTGCTTCCCAAGTGCTGGGATTAAAGGCATGTGCTACCATTGCCCAGGCCTCTGTCTTTAATTAAAATAAATATTGTGTGTCAATGTGTGTTCTTGTCTCTGGAGGCCCAAGGTGCTTTTCTCAATTACATTCCATCTTTAGTTTTGGAAAGTGTCTCTCCTTGGTAACAGGCGAGACATGTATGTCTTTATGTATGACATGCATGTGGAAGTCAGAGGATGTTTGTGGAGTTGGTTTTCTCCCTCCACCTTTACATGGGTTTTATGATTGAACTTGGGTCTGTAGACGTGTATACTCAGCGAACCATCTTGCCAACCGGTATTTTTCACCTTTAAAATGTGCTGTGCCTTCCGTGTAAGGACTTAAATACAATTTGTTTTAGTATACATTTATCTTAATTTTATTCTAGCTTCTGTCACAGGCTTTTATTTACATTTGTGGTACATGGGATTGAACTAACAGCCTTATGAGCTCTACCTCTGAGTCATACCACCAAATACTAGATCTTTATTTAACATCTATGTATTGGTATGTGTCTGCATATGGGAATGGGTGTCTAATAGGCTATAGGTGCTACAGAGGCTATGGTGTAACACACAGTTGTGAGGTGCCTGATGTGGAGCTGAGAACTGAACTCTGATGCTCTGGAAGAACAGCATATGCCCTCAACTGCTCCTAGACTAGTGGTTCTCGACCTGTAGGTGCCAACCTGTGTTAGTTACGGTTTTTATTGTTGTGAAGAGATAACATGACCACAGGCCCATTTGAGGGTTGAACAACCCTGTGGTGGTTTGAATAAAAATAGCCCCCATAAGTCCATAGGGAGTGGCAGTATTAAGAGGTGTGGCCTTGTTGGTGTAGGTGTGGCCATGTTGGAGGAAGTGCATCACTTTAAGTGAGACTTTAAGTCTCAGAAGCTCAAACCAGGCCTAGTGGTTCACAGTTCTCTTCCTGCTGCTTACTGAGCTGGAATGTAGAACTCTCCTCTGCTTCTCCAGCACCATGTCTGCCTGCATACTCCTGTGCTTCTCACCGTGATAATGGACAAAACCGTGAGCCAGCCCCAATCAAGTGTTTTCCTTTAAATAGTTGCTGTGGTCCAGCTGTAGAGTTGGCTCACCACCTCCTCAAGCACCAGCATGTGTGGTGCACAGACACACATGAAGGCAAAACATACACATAAAAAACATAAAATAATAAAAATAAATATTTAAGAGTTTCCATGTTCATGGTGTCTCTTCATAGCAATAAAACCCTAAGACAAATCCTTTCACAGGAATCACACATCAAGTATTTATTCCTAAGAGTAGCAACGTTACAGTTAGGAAGTAGCGACAGAAATAATTCTACGGTTGGGGTCAGCACATGAGGAACTGTGTGAAAGGGCTGCAGCATTTCATAGGTTGGAAACCCTGTCCTAGACAGTGCTATTGTCTCTAACCTCTCCCCAGGAAAATCCGTGTCATAGAAGCTAATACAGTCTTATTAAGAATAGACTCTTACAAAAGGAGCGATGTGTAGCTGGGTATGGTGGTACAAATCTTTAATCCTAACACTTAGAAGGTAGGAGCAATAAGTTTCTTGAGTATGAGGCTCAGGCTACCCTGGTCTTCAGAGTGAGTTACAGTACAGGCAGGGCTATATACAGACACCCTGCCTTAAAAAATAACAAAGAGCAAATACAAGCCACACATGGCATAGAGATTAGGCAACGTGCATTTGTTAGCTTGGATTCTGAGTCTTATATATAAAGATGAAACCTCTTGGTACACGTAAGAGTTAATGGTTATTGTTTTTACAGCATTTGCTGATGCTGCTGTAGACCCCATTGATTTTCCAGTTGCACCTGCATATGCCGTACCTAAGGTAAGAAAAAAAAAAAAGAGTGGCTGTACCCATTATAGTAACTTCTGGTACCGAGACTGCAGTTTCTACATTTTAAATGTTCATTTGCAGAAGCAGAGATGATTTGGTATTGAGCCTTTCCACTTCAGAAAATAGTAACTGACAGGAAACCTCAAACTCCATCTTCATTAGAATTGGATAGCTGAATCACTTGTAAATGCATACAGTGCTTATACCTGGAGTGGTAAAGGAAAGGTGCCAGGTCTAGATACAAAGTGAATAGCTGCTTGCAGAGGTCTCTCCATGCTGAAAGGAAACATGGACTGTATGGTTTGCAGTCAAGAGTAATGCTAGTCTCAGTGAACCCGCACTGTTGTCTTTGCTTCCAAAGGCAAACTGGGAAGCCACTCACAGGCAAAGAAAGAGCAGAACACTTAGGGGTTCGGGGATCTTAGATGTGTTCAGCAAATGGATGCTTACAAGAGATAGCCTCAACTTGACCTTTTGTTTGAATGCCAAGTTCTTGCTATGTTTTCTGGGCTGGTATTGAACTTGAGATCCTCCTATCTCAGCCTCCCAGTGTTAGGATTAGAGGTGTACACCACCCCATTCAACTAGAGTTGACGTCTGAGAATAAAGAAGGTAAATGTAAGATAGAGAAGGAACAGACACAACTCCACATAGGAGCAGACACCTTTGAAAGAAGGTAAATGTAAGATAGAGAAGGAACAGACACAACTCCACATAGGAGCAGACACCTTTGAAAGAAGGTAAATGTAAGATAGAGAAGGAACAGACACAACTCCACATAGGAGCAGACACCTTTGAAAGAAGGTAAATGTAAGATAGAGAAGGAACAGACACAACTCCACATAGGAGCAGACACCTTTGAAAGAAGGTAAATGTAAGATAGAGAAGGAACAGACACAACTCCACATAGGAGCAGACACCTTTGAAAGAAGGTAAATGTAAGATAGAGAAGGAACAGACACAACTCCACATAGGAGCAGACACCTTTGAAAGAAGGTAAATGTAAGATAGAGACGGAACAGACACAACTCCACATAGGAGCAGACACCTTTGAAAGTGAATGCACTAGGTTAGTAGCTAACAGTAAAATTTCTAAACAAAAAGGACTTTGGCAATATTTTAAAATGGTATTATAATAAGGATAATCATTAGCACAAGAATCCCTTCCCTTCAAGATGGTCATGTTTGTGAAACAAAACACAATCAAAGATTTCACAAGACCTGTGATACGTGTGCCTGAGATAATCATCCCGCAGCTTTTCTAAAGAAATTGAGGAGACTCATGGGAACAGACAGAACTCTCCAAGAATATAGAACTATGTCTCAGAGCCAACAAGGTGTATCTTCAGGACATATAGCATGATGTATTTTCATATAGAGAATGCACCTTTTCAAACACTTGTGGAGACTGTATTATACTATAATGTAATTGCAAACAAAATTCTGATTATAAAACAGAAAATCGAAATCTGGAAAACAAATCCTTTTAAAAAGAAAAAAATCCCTTCCTATTTAAGCATATAATTAAAGAAGAGATATAAGATAAAACTATAAAATCTCCAGAAAATAATGAAAATAAGTTTTAAATGCTAAATATCTAGATAATCATCCTGAAATTTATTTTTAGGTTCTTAAATATGCAGGACTAAAAAAGGAAGACATTGCCATGTGGGAAGTAAATGAAGCATTCAGTGTGGTTGTGCTAGCCAACATTAAAATGCTGGAGATTGACCCCCAAAAAGTAAATATCCATGGAGGAGCTGTTTCTCTGGGCCATCCAATCGGGTGAGTACCATAACAAGCGATCCGAGCCAGGCTAATGGCTGCCGCGGTGCTTCTATAAGCTGCCTCACCACCTCTCCTGTCGCTCTTTGACAGTGTTCCTTTCTGGCCATCTTTAAGATAATATTCAGCAGTGAACACAGAGTTAGCACATCTGTGGCTTGAAACCCAACTGCCTTAGGCTTTCTATTGCCATGACGAAACACTATGAGCAAAAGCAAATCTGAGAGGAAAAGGGTTTATTTGGGCAGTATTTTCACATGGTAGTCTATTGCTTAAGGAAGTGAGGTCAGGAGCTCAAGCAGGTTAGGAGTTGATGAAAAGGCCACAGAGGGCAGGACCACCAGCTTAGAGATGGCACCACTCACAATGAGAGAGGCCCTCCCAAATCAGTAACAAAGTGTCCTACAGGTTTTTATACAGCCTAATCTCATGGAGACATTTTCTCCTCTCAGATGATTAGAGATTGTGTCAAGTTGACATAAAAATGTCCAGGGCACTAACAGTGTTGAATAAAGAAGCCAAAGCTCTAAACTTAAAAGTACTTACCCACAAGTACTGGATTTTCAGGAAGTTAATTTGGAATAGTAACTTTTCTGGTTAGTCCTAAATTCTGTTCTTGATTAAAGAACCAAATGCTTTCTTAATCCTAGGATGTCTGGAGCCCGGATTGTCGTTCACTTGGCTCATGCCTTGAAGCAAGGAGAATTCGGTCTGGCTAGTATTTGCAATGGAGGAGGAGGTGCTTCTGCTGTGCTGATTGAGAAGCTGTAGACACTTGTTTTACGAGACAGTTCCATGTGACCTGCTGAAGTGAATGTGACTCCCTTGGACCAGGTTATATTCAGCATAAACTATTTCATTTTTTATTATTTTCTATTATAATTTTTAAAAATCATATTCAAAAACCCACTGAAATTACAAATAAAAATTTCTTCTTTAATTTTTTTTTTTGATAAACTTAAACAGTCTGATATTCTACTATTTGAAATACCAATGTAGGTACTAGAGGCATGGCTCAGCAGTTAAGAGCGTTTGTTGCTAGCTGGGTGGTGCATGACTTTAATCCCAGCACTTGGAGACAGAGGCAAGTGGATCTTTCTGAGTCTAAGGCTAGCCTGGTCCACAGAGCTAGTTCTCCAACAGCCAAGAGTACACACAGAAGTAGAAACTCTGGAAACAAACAAAAAAAAAGGGCATCTGTTGCTCTCGCAGAAGACATTGGGTGATACACGGTCAGGAAGGCCTTATATACTGTATTGCAAACAGAAACCAGAGAAATATTATGCTTTCCTACCTCACTTGCTGCTGGTACAAGTGGAGGAAGCCATCCTTGGAGATAATTTGTAAACTTGGGTTCTCTCATGATGAAGGCAGAGTAAAAGTTCCAGCATTTTTTTTTTTTTTTTTGGTTTTTCGAGACAGGGTTTCTCTTTGTAGCCCTGGCTGTCCTGGAACTCACTTTGTAGACCAGGCTGGCCTCGAACTCAGAAATCCTCCTGCCTCTGCCTCCCAAGTGCTGGGATTAAAGGCGTGTGCCACCACCGCCCGGCTTTTTTTTTTTTAAAAACTATTATTTATTTATTACTATTTATATTAGGACACCATAGCTGTCTTCAGACACACCAGAAGAGTGCATTGGATCCCATTACAGATGGTTGTGAGCCACCATGTGGTTGCTGGGAATTGAACTCGGGACCTCTGGAAGAGCAGTCAGTGCAAGTTCCAGCATTTTTATGTCTAAATACACCAAAGAAATGAGAATATCATAGATAGGTTCCTTCAGGAAGGCCACCAATCACCATCACAATAGCAGTAACAAAGCTCCTTGACTTTCCCAAGTCCCAAAATAATCTGACATCCATGGACTTCTATTCTGCCACTAGAATGAACACTGTGGCTGTTTATGTTTTCTGTTTTGGTTTTGAACTTTAATCCTTGGACAGTAAAATTTGGTTTCAAATAAAGTTATGTGAATGCAAATGAAAATTTAAAAAAAGATGGCTAAGTCTTCCAAGTGAGCACAAGTTATAGCAATCCATGCCTACCAAGTCAGCATAGCTCTTTAAAGGAATCCTACAAACAGAGCAGGAAGGAACAGTCACAGACCCAAGAGCACAACAAAGAAGAAATTCCACCAAGAAGACAGGATTGGGAATGTAGCTCAGTTGATAGCGTTGGCCCAGCAGACCTAAAGCCCTGGGTTTTATCCCTGTACTACAGAAATAAGCAAGGAAGGAGGTGGAGTAGAGGAAGAAAAGAGGGAAAGAAGTGATTGAAAGTATATACATTATGAATGTGAAGTTTCAAACCTTGAATAAATGGCTGAGGTGCCTTTTTAACATACCAAAGCAGACCTGGCCTCTTGGTTTTCCCAGCATCCCACAGTCCCAACCTGTTACAGGAGTATGGCTGGATACCCTTCCCCCAGAGACTCCTCTATATAATCCAGATATTTTGGTTGCCCATTTTGTACCCTTGGCCTCCTGGCTGCTTCACCTGGTTTTCCTCCCTCCTATCCCCTCCTCCAACATGGCCCAGCTCAGTCTGATCATGTCTGCTCTAGACTCTCCCAGCTGTAACTCTAGCTATGCGCTCATAGCTGTAATGAAGTTTCACCTCCACACCTAGGGGCAGTCATGTCCTTTTCTTTCCTCTTTATTTTTTGCATTCACTGAACAAAACGCAACAGTATTATCTGAGGTTACTGCCACTCATCAGTAGATAATATCCAAGGGAGGGATTTAAGAACAAAACTTAAGAATACAGAACTTAGAAATAAATCCACAGCTATGGCTGATTCTCAGCAGCTGTTGCAAAGGAAAGCCTCCAGAACAAATGATGCTGGGAAAACTGGATGTCCTCACACAAAAGAATGAAATTAAACTCTGCACTCACCTGTTGGAGGATGGTTTTGTGTACTGTATATATTCAGATGATTTCTATGCCCAGGCACGTGGTTGCAGTCCAGAAGATGGCATAGTCAAACATCTCTAGTCTCTTATATAAACATTTTCTACCACTTATGATTAGTTAATAAAGAGCTGATCAGCCAATTAGCTGGGTAGAAGAGAATAGGATAGGACTTCCAATCCTAGTTAGGGGGTCCCAGAAAGAGAAGAGAGGGAGAGAGAAAGAACCATGAGAAGAAAGTATGGAGAGGCCATGAGTAAAGTGGAAGCTTAAAGGTTCTTTCGAAAGTTGGTTGGTGTTTTGCTGTGGCAAACACATGAAGGAACGCTTAGCTGAAGTGGACACAGGTGAAAGGATGTTCTGCTACAGCAGCCATGTGAAAGGACATGTGATGAAAGATTCTTTGCTAACATGATGTATTGGTTGGTCTTACATTACATAGTTAAGCTGCATTTGTTGAGACTCCACAGAGAGAAACTCACCAAAAAACTTCTGGTGGTGTGCTGCAGTTTATCGCTTCAGTGGACTTGGGCTGATTGGCAAAGTGATGTCAGCTGAGACAATGTTTGTGCTGAGACAAGCCCCATAGAGGACTTGTGATGTTTGGAGGCCTATGATATTAGGCATCAGGCAGTGATGGAGGTTTGGTTGAGCTTGCTTATAGACCTAGCTGGGCAACGCTGTGCGTCTGGAGTCTTCACTGATCTTTGCTTCCCTGAAAGAAGCACAACTGAGAACTTCTGGCGTCCCTCTGGGTCCCTCCTGCTTACTTGAGCTGAGGCTGAGGCCTGGCTGTCTCTGCTAGGTAGTGCCATCGCTGCTGATTCGTATTTGCTATCCCAACTCTATGGAACTGGACTGCTGGTCTATCTGTGAAGTGTCTGCAAGTGGATCAAGCTGCCACTGCTAACCTGTGAACTGAACTGCTGATTTCCAGACATGAGTTGCTCCAAAGAACCTTTCTAAACAGGTCCACTTCCCCCATATCCTTTCTTTTTCACTACCTCTAGTGGGTGGTGGGCTAAAAGGGAGGTTAAAGCGTTCAAGAACCATCATTAAAAATAGGTTTTGAAAAAATTAAAGTTACACATGTGGATGGACCGGGAAGGTTCACAAGGTCATGAGGAAAGAGCAGAACACACATGGACTAGAGGGAGCAAAGACAAGACTCAGACTGAAGGTAAAGGACCACATGGCTGGGAAAGAGGGTTAGAACAGCTCAGAACCTGCTCAGAATAGTGTATGCAGCTTGTTAATAAAAACGCCATGTCTCTGTGTCTTTTATTTGGGAGCTAAAACAGGCTAGAGCTGGCACAGAAATGCCTACAGTTATTTGGGAACAAAAGGGACATAAGAAATCCCCCAAATTACTTGTACATTCACTTTGTACAAAAACCAGTTTTAAAATGGATCAAAGACATTAATTTATGACTTGAAACCTTGAAACCACTACAGGAAAACAAGAGGAGATAATTCTCAATACAGGAACAGAACAGCAGCCCAGGAAAGCTAAGCAAGGACCGAGAAATGGGATTGCACAAAATTCAAAGATCAGGAGAGTAAAGCTGATAGAATGGAAAGACAGTCTACAGAATGAAATATGCATCATTCATCTGACAATTAATATTCATGATATACAAAGAACAAAAAATTATAACAAAGGGGGAAACCCACACCAAATAACCCAATTTGTGCAGATAAACAAACAGTTCTTAAGAAGTGGAAATGGTATATAAATATGGTTTGTAAATATCCTTAGGCATTATAGAAATGCAAACCAGAACTAAATGTGGGGGCTCAGCAAATTCCTCAGTAAAGTACCTGTCACATAAGCATGAGGACATGATCTCAGATTTCTAGCATCCACATAAAAGCTGAGATTGTCATGTCTAACCCTAGCACAGGGCAAGAGAGGCAAAATGGCCAGGCAGATGGATCCTGGAGTTTACTGGCCAACCAATCTAGGTTATTAGTGGGCTTTTGGCTCAGCAAAAGAACATATCTCAAAATGGTGCTAGAGAAATGGTTCTGGTTCATTCAAGGAAGCAAGGAGTGTGCACTGTTCTTCCCAAGGACCCAAGTTCAGTTTCCAGCACCCATACTGGGTGGCTCCCAGCTGTCTGTAATTCTAGTTCCATGGGATCTAATGTCCTTGTTTGGACATGCGTACAAAACCATACTCAAATACACATTAAGCATAAAAATGAAAAAGGTAGAGACATAAGACACAGTTCACACAAGACCAATGGCAACATGGGAACAATTACTAGAGACACCTCTCCTCAAATATGGGTTTGGCTTCACTACTGCTCTTAACCATTTCTTGCTGTCCTCTTTGAAGGGCAGCTAGAGATCAGGCAGAGGTGTTCCTGCCTTTTCAGGCCAGCAATGCAAGTCTTGGATTTACCTTCAAGGTTCCTAACAGGTGCATGCCAGAGACAAGACAGAGGAAAAGTGGCGTCAAAGAACTCTTGGCAGCATTTCCCATTTCAGAAAGGATCAGGCTGACCTCTTTTATTGCTATATATCAAGAACCTTCCCAATCCTTGCCTCAAAAAGTTCTGCCAGTCGGACCCAGAAGGAAAGTGTGCAAGAGAGACTAGATTCTTATTGGGTGTGCAATGTATACTCAGGCTCCATGTGAGTGAATGTAAGTTTCTTATCCAACCCAGGTAAAATGTTCCAGAATGTACAGCTAGTTGTTACCAGTAACTCACTTTATAGTATTATCACCAACTCCTTCAAATGGGAAGGAAGCAGAGCCCTACTCCCAAAAGCCACTGATCATAGGGGTTCATAGGGCTAGAATGTCTACAGCAACAATATCCTGGGAACATTGCAGTTCCTTCTAAATTGTGCAAGTGGGGCCAGTGAGATAGCTCTGCACATAAGTGTGCTCACTGCTAAACCTGGTAACCTGAGTTTGATCTTCAGAACATACGTGGTGGAAGGAAACTATTCAATGTGTTAATTTTTTTTTTAAAAAAGAAATTATGCAAGCAAAGTTCATTACTTATGACTTAACCCTGACATAACCCCAGCCTCACCTGGGACTACTCAGAACCACAGCTGTCTCTCCCTTTACTGTCTTTAGCGATACTAGACAGACTTGCATTAAACTTAAGTCCCCCTTGGCCAGGGGTTCTCAACCTTCTTAATGTTGTGACTCATTAGTATAGTTCCTGATGTTGTGGTGACCTCCAACCATAAAACTATTTTGTTGATACTTCATAGCTGTAATTTTATTACTGTTATGAATTGTAATGTTAATATCTATATATGTGCCCCCCGACAAAAGGGTCATGATCCACAGGTTGAGAACCACTGCTATAGGATATTAAGTATTTAAATGAAAATGGCATCCTCTTAAGGTGAAGTACATAAAAAAACTTCTAAATGCTATTAGATAGAATTTAATGTTGTCCATACTGACCTCGAACTTACCATGTACCTGAGGAGAACTTCAACTATTCTTCCTGTCTTCATAGCCCAACTGATAGAATTACAGGCTTGCCCCATACATTTGTTCCATTGTAGACCCAGACTTGAGCACATTTCTAAATTCACAAAGGATTAATCGGCATCACTACCAAAGACCTAACTGGTCATTTAAAGGTACTTTCTCAAAAAGAACCCCAACCCCTGCCCCCCCCCCAAAAAACCTTAACCTAGTTCCAGTTTCTGACATTAAAATACTATATGATTTAGTTCACACACACACACACACACACACACACACGTATCCTATTTTGCCAAAGGGATCCCTAACGTTTTTGAAAAGAGAGTCATTCCCCTTTCCAATAATGAGGTCCCCACCCGGCATCTCAGACCATTCTTTAAGTGCACATGTGTTTGGCCTTCTGTATCCATCCTGGAATCAACCTCATTGCATTCTCTCCCTGGATACCTGGACTGTTCCAGGCATTTTCATGGCTCAGTGCAGCCAGCTTTTTGACATCAGGTAGTATAGGCCACATGTGTTAGCAAAGTGGAATTGCTGTTGCCCACAGTAGCAGACAGAACTACAAGACCCAGGTGTCCACCAGCTGTAACAGACCGAGACTAACTAGCACAGCCAGGGGAGGAAACCTGTGACAGGGGCTCGTACAGGAACCATGGCAGGCCAGCTGAGGCAGAAGTAGGGCCTCAAGTCCGTCCAAGTTGCTGAGACTCATGTTTTTGGAGGTCTCTAAGCTCCTGCAATGCAGCCTTTTAATAAATGGTGCTGGGTTAACAGGATATCCACATGGGACATCAATTTCAGATGGATGATTTCTTAAAATAGGACATTAAACAAAAAACCTGAAGAGAAATACAGAAAATATTGACAGCTAAGATCAGCCTATTCAATTATGAACCTGTATCTAGAATACAGAAAGTAAACTGAAAAATTATTTTTAAAAAGGTAGACAATTCATTACAAAGGTAGATAAAAGATACGGATGGTTCACAATAGCAAAGAATATACTAACACACTCTTCAAAATGATTAACATGAAAATCGTGACACTGATAACAGTGGAGAAGACCCTGTACTGCTGAGCAGTTACAGATCAATCACTCTGGATAATTTAAACATGTTTGGGAATAAACAACACTGTGACCCAGCAATACCACTGGGTGTGTAAGAGTATACTGCTGCAGGATATCTGATCACACTTTAAACACCCAGATTGTTATTTACTTAAAAAGCCTTCTTGTGGTGTGGCCCAGCCCCAGCACTTGCCTTAATCCAAGAGCTAAATAAGTCAAGCATAGGTGAAGAGGTGGAACAACCAGTGAACAGAGAGTGAACGCAAGTAAACAGAAAGGGGTGGGAACAGCCTTTGAGTTGAAGGGTTTTTAAGACACGGTAGAGAAGGGAGAGGGCTTCTTCCTTCTGGGACACTGGTGGAGTAAGAAGGTCAGCTGGGTGCTTTCTCTGCCTCTCTGAACTATTAGGTTTTCAGCTCAGGACCTGGCTCCCGTCTTTAATAGTAAGATCAAACAGTTGGGATTTTTGTTTTTAAAGCAACAGTATACCTAACTGAAAACTACAGCAATTCCCCAAACACAAACAAGCATAGCCAGGGCCTCATATTGGACATGATTTGAACACAAAATATTTGCAAAACTAGATTCACTGTTTAAAATCAGAATGAATCTATACACAGTATTAAGGAAGACTGAATAAAACATGAGTAACCCTCACAATGAATATGCCACACTAATAAACTTATAATTAATACAAGAAGCTGAGTCCATGGGTCTAGAAGTCAGGGTGTGATGACCTCTTGGGCTGGGCATCATTAGGAAGGATGGAGGGTTTCAGAGTTGTGAGTCTTGATCTGGATGATCTGTAGTTTGAGGTAATCTTTTGAAATGTATGACTTGGTTCATTTTCTGTTTATAAACTGTATATGACTGTAAAAAGTTTACATTGGATATCAGTTTGATACTTGTTTCCACAAGAGCAGAAAACTTTTGTAATTCATGTCAATTTCGAACTAAGGTATTTCAGACAGAGCAGAAATTATATTAATTAAGAAATAACATCTCAGCCGGGCGGTGGTGGCGCACGCCTTTAATCCCAGCACTTCGGAGGCAGAGGCAGGCGGATTTCTGAGTTCAAGGCCAGCCTGGTCTACAGAGCGAGTTCCAGGACAGCCAAGGCTATACAGAGAAACCCTGTCTCGAAAAACCAAAAAAAAAAAAAAAAAAAAAAGAAATAACATCTCTACATAGTTCCAGGAACAATTCTAACTGGCTACAGAATGCAAAGTTCTCTAAAATCAGCTTGGCAAGAAATCATGGGGATAGTGAGACATACAAAGTTTTATCGAGTGCCAGACACAGCACACCCTATGGAGTTCAAGCCTGGTCTACAGTGAGCTACAGGCCAGCTAGAGCTACTCAAGAGAGATTCACTCTCAAAAACCCCAAACCAAATCAAACCGAAAACAACTTTATTAATACTTATCTCATGATTTTTACCATTTGCTCATGGCAATGCTCCTGTCTCAAACTCTTGAGTGCTGGAATTACAGGCTTGTGCCCTCATTTTGATCTCCATTTGTTATTCAGTATCAATTAAGCTATAACCTTAACATATTTTGAAAATTTATTTAAATAGAAGTTTAGTTTGAAATAGCGTTAATTCTGAATTAGGAAGTTTAACTGCAAAGTCTACTAGTTCACATATATGCGGGACATGCGGGTAAACACTGAGTTTGAAATTCTCCACTCTCAATTTCTCAGGCCAACTGCATTTCATAATTCAGAACATTTTGGGTTTCTAAAAAGTTAACACAATGTATGTATCATATATCACCAAATAGTATACAAATTAAGCACACTATTTTAATAGTAAAATATGAATGTTCTGATAAATGAAATAAAGGACTATAAGAGGCCTCACAGTCTTTAACAATATTTTGCCATGAAATGAGCTTTAATGCTAAGTTGGAGAACAAAGAATTGGTTGTCAGAGTTTTTGGACATTAGAATTATAAAAGATTATGAATCACAGTAAGATGAAATACACATGAACACGGGAAAGGAAAATTTAAACAATCGTGGTAGTTGGGTGTGGCAGCACATAACTTTTATTCCCAGTATTGGAGAGGCAGAGGCTGGTAAATTTCTGTGAGTTCCAGGCCACCCTTATCTACAAAGGCAGTTTCAGGACCAGCCAGGGCTACACACAGAAACCCTATCCTGAAGAAACCCCCCAGGACCACCATCAAAAACCAAAGCAAAAAGCAAAAACACAAAACAACAACAACAACAAAACTCCCAAACAACCAAACCTGTAAAATGAAGACAGAGCAGATGAAGATCTGAATTTGGATTTAAGGACCCATGTAAAAGCTGGGTGTGGCTGTGTCTACCTGTACCCTTGCTTCAGATGTGGTAAACAAACACAGGAGGATAGCTGAGACTTGCTGGCCAGCCAGCAGAACCCTTGTCCTACAGGAAAATGGCAGAGAAAACTAAAAATACCTTATATTCTTGTGTGTGTCTGTGTGTGTGCGTGTGTGTGCACGCACACACAAACTGTCTTTGCACTTACTATCTAGTGGTTTCAGGCTAGTTCACTAAGAATCTTGAAGGCCAGGAGGGGTAATGCACACCTTTAATCCCTAGCACTTGGAAGGTAGAGGCAGGAGTTTGATGCTAGTCTTATCTACACAGGTCAGCCAGGGCTACATAGTGACCCTGTCTCAAAATACAAAACAAAACAAACAACATGACAAGAATCCTGAAGAAGCTCTGTGTATGGTGCATGCCTGCAATATTGGCACTTAGAGGAGGTAGATGAGGAAGGAGGGCCAGGAATTTAAATTTAAAGCCAGCCTGAACTACAGGAAAGACACTGACTAAAAACACACATACAGCTATAAAAAAAAAAGCATGAGTTAATTTATATATGAATTCTTATTACGCAGCACATAGATATGAGTTACATAAAAAATCTGTAATTTCTTGCATTACATGAATTTCTGAAAAACACAGAAAATTAAGCTACAAAGAAATCTAACCAAAAATTTCTAAATAGGACTGTCAATATAAATCCAAACTGGTAAAGTTAATGAAAATATATTTATTCAAACCTAACTGTAGGACAGACCCAAGCTGAGTTATGTAAACATTAGCTGTATGCTTAATTAGTTCCTTAGGAATAGATCATAGTCATATAAAATTTCTCAAAATATAAATTTATACAGTAAAATCTAGCAATTAAAAAGACATAATTTATATCTTGAAGACGTTTTTGTTGTTGTTACATTAGGATGGATTTATTTCTTAAAGGCCCAGTACAAAAAATGGTTGAAGAAAGTGACTTTTTAATAAAATATACACCCGTAGAAAAAAAAATCCTAATATACTGATATTTAAACAGTAAGAACTTAAGAAAACACTTCAATATCTAGGCACAATCGGTCAAGTATTAGTGATAATTTCTGTCATTCCTTTAAAGTTTAATCCAGCTTTTCAACTTGACTGTTGTTTAAGAGTCAGTCCAACACAGAGAAGGCACCTCTCACTCCCCTAAGGACCTTTTGAGAGTAACTATTTATAACACTTTAAAGAACACAAGGTTCTATAGGTTATATATAAACACAGTTATTTACACATCCCATTTTAGGGTAAACTAAATTACAATATAACTATGATTTGTATTTTTACATCTTATGATGGACATGACTTTCAAAGACTCCAGAAGACAATCCTCCATATAAGGTTTTACATACAAGATTTAAATTAAATGTGCATTGGTCACTAGTATGTGAAAAAGTCTATGAATTAGTGCAATTCTTTGTATCCCCAGTGCTTAGGGAGAGTTTACATATAATCAAGAAATCTCGACTACTACATAACTCAAATTTTTATGGCTCAATAGTCTAACCACTTAATGTTCTGTAAAAGATTTCAAAAAGTTGTAAGTGAAGTATCAGAACACTTAATAAATGGTTTATAAAAATCTCTTTAAAACAAAGAATAGATGATCAGAATAAAGTATAAAACTTCAGAAATATAGTTTTTACTGAAATGTATGAAGGGTGATAAAATATTGACTCTAGGGGGGGAATAATCAAACTTGTTTTCTGATTAGATATTTTACTAATCAGTGAGGTGGTTATTATTATTATTTTTTACTTAGTGGCTTATCTAATATTGGCTGAAGGTAATTTATAAGAATAGTTATCATCTTCCTTCAAAGGAGATGAGAAACTACTCCAGAAGAATAAGCCTCGGGCATCACAGGAAGTCAATCAACAGTGGGAACATGAGGTTGGTTTAAGCTCTACTTTTACACAATATACACATGTACAATACATAGTGTCAAAGCTGTACAGTGTTGCAGATTGGGTTTACTTACATTTCTGCTTATGTTCTTTTTTTTCTAAAATACAAATATTCCATGAAAGTCTATTTACAAACTAGGAAGCTGCTTCAGAAACAGCATGACTTAGATATAAAGTGAAACCTCAGTACAGTCAAAGTGCAGGTCATGTTTGCAGTCTGTCTCTATCCCATTTCCTATGAGCAGTTTGAACGACACTAGTTTTAAATAGCTACTGGTCTCTATGTCAGGGTGTTCACTCATCATAATGCAATGAGAGCAAGAATTTGTCCACATCCATTCCTGCTGGAAATGAACTAGGTAGCTTCTTTTTCTGTCAAAACAAAATAAACAAAAAAGAAAAGAAGGAAAAACAATAAACTCTAGGCCAGATAATTTTCTCAGCAAATCACTTAAAACACCATATTAGGCTCTTCATTATTATTAACATTGCATCATTTTTGAGTTTCTTAGAATTTATTTCTATAGGGAAATACAGACAGGTTTTACTAACCCAATTCAATGTTAGTTTAGGGCAAAAGGCAAAAAAACAAATCCAGAGTATATATATGAATGTTGAGACAGGAGAGACATGCTTTCTTTAAAGTAGTCGTTTTTGTCAAATCATAAACTTTACAAAGCATTACCAACAGATACTGCTTTACTACACTGACTTATTGTGTGCATTTAAGTCAAAGGACTGGTTTTGGGAGTATTTTTGCTTCTACATGGTTCTCAAGGATTGAACTCTAGTGATCAGCCTTGAAAAAAAGCACCTTTACCAGCTGACCCCTTTGCTAACACACATTAAAGTATACCAAGCTCCAAATATTAAGATAGAGGAGATGCTTTTTAAAGTATTAGTCTATAACAGACTACAAAACCACAGAGTGAGACACTTTTAGGTTAAAGGATGAAGCAGAGGAAGAGACCAGAGACTAGACACGAACAGGCAGGCACAGGAATGACATACACCTGATACAGAATTCAAATTCAGGCTTGCAGGACACTAAACCTAAATGCCACTTCTCTAACTTACTATACTTTCCATTTAATCTATTTGGTAAAACAACTTTTTTTAAAAAAAAAAAGGATTTATTTATTATATGTAAGTACACTGTAGCAGTCTTCAGACACACCAGAAGAGGGTGTCAGATCTCATTACGGATGGTTGTGAACCACCATGTAGTTGCTGGGATTTGAACTCAGGCCCTTCGGAAGAGCAGTCAGTGCTCTTAACCACTGAGCCATCTCTCCAGCCCTGGTAAAACAACTTTAAAATAAATGCATTTTATTTATCAATGCTACCATCTTTGTACTGCCTTACTACAATCATGGTAAGAAAAAACAAAGACAGGGGTTTTTCTGCTCCTCTGCTAGGTTGACCATCATTATAAACCATGGAAAGGATGGAAAATAAGAGGTGTTTTACTTGGTAATTCATGTAATGGTAGTTTCCCAGGCTTTCACACTTTCTGTACTTGCATGAGAAATTCTGGGTGATACCATGACAGAAACATTCACTTTTCTTAAGGATGATGCTGATGGACAACTTATATCACTGTAACTAGGAAACACTACTAAGTGTATAGTTTGGGGGGAGGGGTTTATTTATTCACGTAGCTGCAGCAAACACTACTGAACTCTCTAAACACTGAAGGAAGGGACAGGAGTAGAACTGACATGAAAAGTTTCAAACTTGCCTTGATTTTCTTCTTTTTCATTGGTACCGATGAATTTGCAAGATTTTTACCAGAAGTGCGGGAGTTTCTCTCACACTCATCTAATTCCTCAATTTTCCGTTTCTTTGTAGTGCTCCTTGAAGATGTTCTAAATTGCTGTGTGTTATCTTTTAGAGGAGTTGCTGTAGTCCTAGCGATTGCTGCTCTGGAGAGAATCATGAGCGTGTGGGCAGCCATGCTCACACTGTTTTCGCTGCCTGTTTCACTGGCTGGGCTGCAGGCAGGCAAGTCTGCGGTGACAGGAGGGATCACTCTAGGCATGCTGCCTTCTTCACCACAGCGTCTACTCGCGGGGGCCTTCATACTGTCACTAGGTTCTTCCTTATGCTTTTCCCCTGCTCCTGAACCAGGTGTCCGGGGTACTGGCAAGTCAGCGTCGGCAGTCCTATTTGCCGGGCTGTGTAATGGAACACCCTGCAGTATCTCTACCCCGATTAAAGAACTGGCAGGTTTACTCTGCTCTTGTTTTTGATCCTTCACAGTCCCATCTACAGAGGTGGCATTTTTATTGTTTGAGGGTGTGGCTTGTTTTTTGGTCAATTCCTGCAGTGAGGCTATGGCTTTTTCGTTCCTCAAGCTTCCACTCTGCAGCCCACCAGGCAGTTTTGAGGTGTCTGGATTCTTTGGCCTTTCCCCATCACCGCACAATTCATTCTCCTTGTTAGCTGTTGTTTTATGGAAAGATTCAAGGGCCATTTCTGTGGGAGAAACTTTCTTTTCAGACTGAACTTCTTTCACAGTGGTATGTCGACAAGAGGCAGTTTCTGATTTAGATAAAATCTTGGGCACAGTTTTCTCTCTCTCTCTTTTGATGGCATTATTAGGAGGTGGTTTTAAGGTGGAGGACAGAATGGGTGAGTCAAGATGAGGAAATGATGTTTCCTTTTCTTTGTTTTGGGAGGTCATCTTATACAGTGGCCCCTGTGTATTTCCAACAGAAGAAACAGCACTGTCGAAACAAAGCACCCGCCTATGACTTTCAAATGGCTTGCTGGAAGGAGCTACCCTTTCTCCTGAGAGAGAATTCGTGGTGTCTTCCAATTTTTTCCCAAGTTCAGTGGCTGTAGTCTTATCAGAAGCCTCAGTTCTACTGAAAGGAAAATAAAACATCTCATTTTTAGCAATTCCCCCCAAATCAGTCATTTAAGCATTTTAATAACTTATGTTACAACGTATTTTATACTCACCTTTGTGTATGACATGCTTCTGAAAGACTGGACAAGTTTGTCAAATTATTTACCTGTTTTCCTGGAATTATAAATTAATTCATTAGAAATTATAAATTAATTCTTTGTGAAAGAATATATTCTTCTAAAAGAGAGTGAGTCATATAATATTACGATGAGTAAATCAGCTTATTTGCAAACAAAACTCTTTCATGTATTAATTTTTTTTAATATTTACATTGTTTTATAACATACACTCACCCATTCTATAGAGGAAATCTAGATACAGACCCAATGATTTGCTTTAATTTCAGGCAAACATGAATTCAAACTTCAGGGCCACAACTTCTAATGCTCCAAATGGTACTTAGCGCACCAATTCTCTAGTGTATCTGAATGAATAGAACCCATGGATAACATGCATATGACCAGGTTCCTTACAGAAAAATGGAGTTGTACATATAACAGACATATCCTTTAATCACATCTAGGTTAGTCATATGATACAATACAAATACCATGTTAATAGCCAATACTGTACTGTTCAGAGAAAAATGATGTGAAAGGTATTTGGCACAAATGTAATTTTTAACTCTTTAAAAATTATCTACCTGTGGCTGTCTGTGTCAGAGAAACTGAGAAGGGAATTCAACTGTACTTAGATCAAGATAGCTGTTCAAGAAAGCACCTTGGGCCTGAGTGCCTGGCAGTGGCACAGAAGCAGAGGCAGGAGGATTTTTGTTTGTTAAGGGCCAGCCTGGTCTACAGAGCAAGTTCCAGGGTTACACAGAGAAACCCTGTCTCAAAAAACAAAAGAACAAAAAAAGCACCTTGGGGAAAGGGGCTATTATGAATTCGAAGTGGTGTTTGTGAGACCTGAAATTTGGATAGAATAAAGTCAAAGTAATAAAATCACCAAAGGAGAAAAAAAGGGAGAGAGCCACATGAAGTAGAGATAGGAGTAGATTGGATGGGCTTCTCTCCATAAAGAAGCCAGCTGTGCATCCAGCCACACCATGCTGCTCACGCTGGGCTGGGTCCAGGGAAGTGATGTCAAAAACTCTGAGCACTAGATACTAGAAGAGCTGGGGAGAAACAAATACTCCAATTAGAGGGTGAACTTAAGGTACATGGAGGAGGGAGTGAAGCTAGACACCTGAGAAGGGCAAGAGGCACCACACACTGGGACTGCGTAAAAATCAGAATAGGGAATGTGTTGCAGTGTCCTGATGGGAACGACAGCAGACTGCAGACTGCTGCGGAGGCACAAGAAGGGTCTGAAGCTGAATCTCGACAGCCCTACCCTGGATGGCAGGAGAAGCTGTGTGGACAGTCTGCTACAGCATCCTTACAGACTGAACTAAAGGAAACAAGCGGGCTCCAGCAACCACATGGTGGCTCGCAGCCTAGTGCTCTCTTCAGTGTACTCATATACATAAAACAAATAAGTAAATTAAAAGGCGGGGGCGGGCTGGAGAGATGGCTCAGCAGTTAAGAGCACTGATTACTCTGCCAGAGGTCCTGAGTTCAAGTCCCAGAAACCACATGGTAGTTCACAACCATCTTTAATGTGATCTGATGCATCTTTCTAGTGAGTGTCCAAAGATAGCTGCAGTGTACTCATATAATTAAAAAATAAATCTTTAAAAAAAAAAAGTGGACTCTTTCCATTAATTTTCGTTTTATAGTTTTAGCATTTTAATCTTTGAATTACATTTTTTAAATTTCCTTTTGTTATTATTATTATTTTTTGCTATTTATACTTCTGTACTATTAAGAGTTCAGGTGTCTGGGAGGAGGGGGGGAGCTGCGATCGAGCTGCAAAATGAACAACTAAATAAATGGAAAAAAATAAAAAGAACTACAGGCAACTAAGGAAAACTGGGAGAAGAAAAGTCTTCCCAGGGAATGGTACACCTGTTGGTGATCCATTATCAATGATCAGCCCTGAAAACATACATATGAATAACATTACACAAATCGAGCAGATTATATTTAGGAATATTTATGTATATACATATAATGTATAGAACAACAATTAATGAAAAAAGAAGCCATGGATGTCAAAAGAGGAAGGAGAGCTATGGGAGGGCTTAGAGGGAGGAAACAGATGGGGAAATGATAATTAAGAGCTCAAAGAATAAGAAGTAATTAAAAGAAGAATTCAGATATAACTTAAGGCTTTATATTTGTCCTTCCTTTCTCAAAACCTAACACACAATATCCCCCTATGGGCCTCATGCTCTAACCATACACCTGATCATTCTTACTGTTCCTCTCTACTGGCTCCTTCTTACTTGACTTTTTAAATACTGATATACTTTTTATTTAAAAAAAAAAAATTTCGCCAGGCGGTGGTGGCGCACGCCTTTAATCCCAGCACTTGGGAGGCAGAGGCAGGAGGATTTCTGAGTTCGAGGCCAGCCTGGTCTACACAGTGAGTTCCAGGACAGCCAGGGCTATACAGAGAAACCCTGTCTCGAAAAACCAAAAAAAAAAAAAAAAAAAAAAAAAAAAATTTCAGAGTCCCATTTCAAAACAGGATAGCTACTATATAGAGACCTCAAACACACAGACAAGGAAATTGCATAAAATAATCAGCAATTTGAAGAAAAAATGTAAAAAAATGAAGCAAAATTTCATGAAGGAAGTTGAGATGATAAAATGACTCACAGAAAAGTTCTAAAAATGAAAGAACCAATCATCAAAGCCACAGAAGAAAGCACTGTCAACACACAAAAGCAAGCAGCAGAAGAAAAAATGTCCGGGACGGGGTAAGGCTGAGCAGTAATAAAGACATACATAAAGGGGAAAGAAAAAAAGGAACCAAAATTTTGAAGAAAAAAGATTATATTCAAGAAACCAAATCTGAATACAGGGGTAGAAGGAATTGATAAAATCCATAGGCTCAGACAATGTATTCAACATTATAGCCAAGAATTTCCTAGGTCTAAAGAAAGAGATCTGAACACAGGAAGTATTAAGGACCCCAAATAGGGAGATGGCTCAGGGGTTAGGAGCATGTGGTTGTTCTTCCAGAAAACCCAAGGTTCATTTCCCAGAACTCCTATGGTAGCTCATAACTATCCAGTTCCTGGGAATACAGTGGCTTCCTTTAACATCAGCGGGAAGGCAGCAAGCATGCACAACAGTCATATATGTAAAATAGACAAATCTTAAAAAAAAAGAAACAAAACAAAAACCCAAAACAATAGTGGTCAGAAAAGAACATCCTTAGAACATATAGTAGCCAAATTTTCAAATCAAAAAACCAACAGTAAAAACTATAAGGGAAAAGCACCAACTCACACATAGGCAGAAACATTAAAACAATGTGAGATTTCTTGTCAACAGTCCTTAAGTTAGAAGATCAGGAAAGGATATTTTAAGCCCTGAAAGTAATTCTAAACTGCATTTGCTATATCCAGCAAATTACCTCTCAAAATTGACAAATAAAAATTCTATAAGACCAAACCAACACTGTAAGAAATTCCACTATAATAAATGCTAATTTAAAAGGTTGACCTCAGAAACTACAATATTTCTGAATGATGGTTATCAGAGAGATAAGAGACAGTCACAGACCAGCACAGAAGCCTAAAGAGGTATATCATCCAAGCTACCTACACAAAACAGAAACTAGCCCACCCACCTGAAAGAGGCTCAGATCAACAGAGCTATCTGGAAGGGCCTCAAACCAGCTGAATTGTACAGTACACACCAGATTTCTAGATTTTGTGAGCCATCATGCAGGCTTGGGTGGTGTTTTTAGTGATGCAGCAGACTCTGATCTGTGGTCACTTTCCTGGTTCCTTACCTGGTGTGAGTACATGTGTGCTCACACCTTCCCCAAGAACAGCGTCACATAACAATGATGCATCTCAAGGTTTCAGCAAACAAACAAACTCAGAAGCAGAGGCAGATGGTAAAGGATAACAAGGGCAGGGGAGTGGGGGGGTCTCCAGTTACCTCACTGGAGGTAAAAAGGAGCTATTACAAACATCTCCAGTAAAATCCTTAGAAGATCCTCCGGGAATCCTTAGTGGGTCTGGGAGATTCCTTCGATTCCTTCCCTTTTTCTCAAGAAGGGCCTCAAATTGTTTGGCCTCATCTAGCTTCCTATTTCAGTCTTCCATGGATACGGTATACAGAATTTGCCACCATACAAAGCTAGGAGCTTCAATTTTATCCTGTAAGCAACAGGGAATTCCTGAAATGCTTAGGTATGAACTTATATATTCTAATATGTTCTAATATGTACAGGGGAAGAGGGTCACTCAGCTAACAAATATAGGATGAATTAGAGAACCGAGGATATCTCCCCCACCCTGACCTGCCCCCCCCCCAAAAAAAGGGCAGCAGGATAGGACACTACTGATAGAACAGAAAATGAGCAATAATTTGAACTGAGAGAAATGTGTGTCAAGAGTAACTCAGGTTTTTGACAGGAGTAAAGTACAATGTATTCAAGAAGAAAACATCCAGTTGTTAGTTCTGAGATATAAAGTTGATTTTAACTCTTTTTAAAAAAATTACCTGTAATAGGCTGGTTTCTGAGTCCTTGAGCCTTCTGAGATTTTTGAGGAATGGGGAACTGAGTGATACTTCTATTACAAACAGGTGCTGCTAAAGGCATATGAAGGACCTAGAAGAATGAGAGAAAGAAAAAAAACCCTATTAATTATGCTGTTTTAAATGTTTCCCCACACTATTTTTAGTTCATAAATGCTACCTGCTGAGGAGGAGTAGAGAATGTATTTCCATTCTGTCCAACGACAGACACAGGTATCATTCCCACCATTCCTTGAAGTACAGGCTGGACTGGAGAAGCAATTATGATGGCAGATCCTAAAAAAACAATTCTAGTATCAGATTTCCTCCCTAAATCTTTTGATAACAACAAATTAGTATTTTGAAACAAATTCTATGACCAAATCCTCTTTCCTGACAGTTTCTGCATCAGCTCCAGGTTCCCGTCCTTACTGGTTTTGATAATATTGACCTGAGCAAAATAAACCCTTTCTTCCTCAGGCTGCTTTTGGTCATTTCTTCTCAGCAATAACCCTAACTAAAACACAAGTTGGTACTAGGAGTGTACCACTGAACACCTGCCCAGTTTGCTTTTGGAAGGACTGTGGAAGAACTTGGGAACTTTGGGCCAGATAGCACTTGAGTGCTGAGAGCTCAGTGGGCTTTCTGTAGGAGCTTGGAAGATGAGAATGTTGAGAGCAGTGCAGACGATGGAAGCCTGGCTTCCTAAATCTCAGAGGGAAGCAGAGACTCTACTGGGCCTTTTGAGTGAAGAAGCTGTAGTGTCTGGTCAGCTGGAGCTTAAGAATTGGCTGTGATTAACAGGAGACCAGAACTACTAAAGTAAAACCTTTGCTTTGCTGGGACAGTTGATGCTGGTCAGCGGGTGCTGAAGGATCAGCTGTGATTAACCGACTAGCATCACTGAGGTGAAGTCTTCTGGAAATGATTCCTTGCAGTCAGCATACAGAAGCTGTGTCTCAGAAACAGCCAAGGCTGTACTTCTTGCTGGTAGCCAAACTTGGTAGTTTAAAAGTTACCCAGGTTTTGAAGGCATGCGAGGATCATGGAGGAGAACAACTGAGGTCTTGGCATTATATAGCAGAGATAGAGTCCCTGACAAGAGCCCAGGAGTGTCTGCTCAGTTGCAGTAAGGGATTCCAGATTTTTGGAGCTGCCCGCAGTATGGGATGACCACCAATAAAAGCGGCAGCAGCGCAGTGGAGCTGGTCATAGCCTAGAAAACAAGCTGAGGACAGAGCCAGAGAAGGACCCGAGTCCTTTGGGTCACTTTGGAGGAGCCCAGAAGATAGCAAATCTCAGACACTGGACACCGAATTGTTTACTTTTGGGACTTTGGTTTTGCTTTGTTCATACTGAGATTGTGCCTTGGTTCTCCCCACTTGAAGAAAGTATTTTAATTTATTTTTTGACTTGACAGGCAACCACAATTGAAAGACTTTGATTTTAAAAAGAGACTGTCCATTTTAGAGAGATTTAACTTCTTAAAAATATTTGTTTATTTTATTGTTGTTTTGCATGCATGTTTGTCTGACTGAGAGTGCCAGGCCCTCTGGAGTTACATATTAGTTGTGAACCGCCATGTGGGTGCTGGAAATTGAACCAGAGTCCTCTGGAAAAGCAGCCAGTGTTCTTAACCTCTGAGCTGTATCTCCAGCCCCAAAAGATGGAATTTTTAAATGTTTCAATTTTTAGAGACAGTGGGACTTCTAAAATTTGGAATGTTTATGTTGTAATGTTGATATTGATATCTGATTCTGGTGAAAAACAAGAAAAGAAAGGTTATGGTTTAACAATGATATATTTGTGTGTTAAACAATGATGTATTTTGTATGACAAGGGATTAATTTTGCTGGTTAGTTTTATGTCAACTTGATACAAGCTATACTTATTTAAAAGGAGGAACAACAATTAAAAAAATGCCCCTATAATATTGGGCTATAGGTAAGCCTGGCATGTATGTTCTTAGTAACTGATGTGGGAAGATCCAGCCCATTATGGTGATAGATGCCATTCCTGGGTTGGTGATCCTGGGTTCTGTAAGTAAGCAGGATGAGCAAGTCATGATGTGCCAGCCAGGGAGAGGTGGGGGTAAGCAGTAAGCAGCATTCCTCTATGGCTTCTGCATCTGTTCCTGCCTTCAACTTCCTAAACTTGAGTTCCTGTCCTCACTGCTTTTGATGATGAATTGTTTGTACTGAACTGTGAGTGAAATAAACCTTTTCCTTCCCAAGTTGCTTTTGGTCATGGTTTTTTTCATCACACTAATAGTAACCATAACTAAGCCAATCTTTTTTTAAATTGATTTAAGTACAATAACAAAGTGAAGGTTTCACGTTTGAACCTTGCATCAGAAAACTTAAATCTAAATGAATATTTATGGCCCCAAACGATTTTCCCAATGTATTAAATCTTAAAAGTACTGGTAAAAAGACTACTTACTTTTATAACTTGATTAAACTACATAGTGCTTCCATGATCCTCATGAGTTAAGCAGAATCAAAGCAATATCAATTTAGTCCTGCTCAGTAAATCAGCCTTTTCTTAACACACTAACTGCTATCAGATTCATCTTATTTTCATGCAAACTGACAATTTCCCAAACATCCATGAATGCTTATTCTACTTCCCTTGGCATTATATAGACTTCTTACAACTGTCAATCTTACCTTATTATTCTAAGTCAAGAATATTCTGTACCAATTCTGGCCTCTCCTTTATCTCATTTGAAATAGATTCACTAAACTTAATATTAATACTTAGTTGATAATATTTAACCAAACTTCATTGTATGTCTATGAACCAGTATACATGGAAATGTAGATAAACATTTATACATTCTTATAAACATGTATAAATTCTTATCTCTGAGAAACATAAATTGATAGAAATCTGTCAATTGCTAATTGCTTATAAACCAGCATATAATGAACTCAAGAGCCTCCAGCTGAGTCTCTAAGGACTTGAAACATTTTTAAATGGCAGAAGATAGTGAGAAATTAGAAAGGGTTTTGTAAAATTTGTTTCCTTGAAAGACTTTCTAAATGATAACTTAAAAACCGTAACTATAATAAAAATAAATACACTGAAACAATAAATAAATATCCTGAGTTTAAGTATGTATATAGCTATGTAATGAATTAGGCTTTCTTTTCTCAGTCCGTGACTTCACACAAGAAAATTAGGATTACGATCCAGAGAAGCTCCAAAAATGTGTGCACACACATATTGTATTATACACACATATAAGTATCTTTTTCTGTGCAATGCTGGACAGAGTCCATGGCCTTGCACATGCTATTCAAATGCTTTTCCACTTAACTATATCCCCGGCTCACCTCCAATATGCTTTTACGAGTTACCTTGTGAAAAGTTTGGTGACACAGCTTGGCTGACAGCAAATGTATTAGACTTAGGTGGTGTCTGTAACTGCTGTGGAGGAGGCTGTGCAGTCATAGGTGCAGAACTCCCAGGCAATACCACTACATTAGATTGACTGACAGTTGGTCCCAAGGCTGTTGAATCAGTCATACAGGTAGCTATCAGGATGTTACTTGAATTGCCAAACGCTGTGCTTGCGGCAGGCATCAACTGTATGTATCCTCCGTCCTTAGGAACACATGGTGCAACGTTGGCTGAAAAAGCAATGCCATCTTCATTCTGAGTGTTGTTTACCATGGGTTCCTCAGGTTTGAGCACTAAAAGGTTCTGCTCCATGGAGCCAGAATCCCCTACTTCAACAGATACAACTGCACTTGCAGTTTCTTCTGAAGATAGGCATGTAACGAATTCTGCATTTTTGGCGGGAGATTTAGAAGACAGAATTATCGTTGGTAAGTTTTCTCCACTGATACTAGACACAGCACTGTTAAGCTCTGCATCTGAGGAAACAAATGGATCATCACTAATGATAATTTTGAGAGAGACAATACTTGATGCATCTACCTCCGTTGAGTTGCTAGGTTTCCCATCAGTATTTTGGGTCTCAGGAGAGACTCCCACTGAACCACCAGATTCTGAAGAAAGCGAATGATTATTCTTTGCAGGATTACCTTCTCCAGGAACCAGTGCAACTTCTTCACAGCTGCTATGTCCACTCAAAGGGAGAAAAACAGTATCTCCATCTTTCACAGGAGGAGGCTCTTGAGCATTTGCAGACTGATGTGGCTCTGTCTTGCTTTCCGTAGGATTTAAGTCAACAGATGCTGAATCATTAGATAGTTGTTTATCTGAAGGGGCTGGTTCTTCAAGATGAATTTCTATTTTTTCAGTCACATTTACACCTAAACCTTCAACAAGCACAGGTGATGTTTTGCTTTGCAGTGGAGAATTATCTTGGCAATCTGGTTGTGGCTGTGTGGCAACTGGTGATACACTGTTAGTTTCAATTTTACTGTCGTGAGTTTCACTAGAATCTGGTGACTCAGAAGCATGAGAATTAGTTTTAACTTTTATTATATTGTTAGAATTTTCACAAAATTGACTTTTGGATGGCTTTGCAGTTAGTGGGGTACTTTGGGACAAAAGCTGGGAATTTTTTCCAGAGAGAACTAAGTTTTTGTCATTGGTCTCACCACCAAGAGACACAAATGAAGTCACTGGCATGCTGGGCTGATCAGGCTGATCCTGAGATTGACTCAGTATATCTGGAGACAAAGAATTCTTTTCACTCACAGCCACTTCTGCTTCAGTGGACATCTGACTGGTGTATAACTCAGAACAATGTTCATGACATTCAGTAGAGCTTGCTCTTTGGTTAAAGTCACTCAAGTTAGACACAGACTCAAAGGGAATGTCAAGGGCACACTTCTGTTCAGCAGGTATGGCTGTTTTAAAGGTCTTTTTTTGAACGTTAGAGTTTATCTGGGAAAAGTTTTCCTGGGATTCCTGGGGAAGAACCTCAAGGCTGTTGCCACTCTTCAAATCATTTAATAATACATCTTCATTTTGATAGGATGTACAAAATGGAGGCTGACCAGACTGCCCATCTGTAAAACACCAGTGTGATGGAAAGTTGAGTATGCTTAGCTTCCAAAGCAGTCACTTTTCTGTAATAACCCACTTTGCCAAGGACATACTAATCTTTGGCATACCAATAATTTTAAGACTGATGCACAATTACTTCCCATTCTTTGATATCGAACAAATCTAATTACTTTTCTAAACAACTATCAAATTGTTTCCCAAATTTCTAGGAAAACAGATGCCTCAAAGAATGAAAACACAGAGGTTTAAGAACATCCAATACTTACCAGGAGACAGAATGCCCTAAGCTCTAACCACTAGTGGAAATAGTGTTATTTCCCTATCTAGAGCTTTTCTCTTTCTCTTTTTCCAGTGTTTGTAAGACAGGTTTCACTGTGTATGTAGCCCACTCTGGCCTTGTGCCTATAAGGATCCTCATGCTTCAGCCTCCTGGATGATGAGATTTTCAAATTTTGCCACATCTACTGACCTTTTGTCTAATATATTTTTTTCGTGGTGAAATGAGACCAAGATCATTTTACACAATTAACACAATTTCTGTGTATACTTTAACATTTGACATATATACTGATAACAACCATATACATGGCTCTAGAATGCAAATATGAATGATCTTAGAGATTAAGACAGCTAAAAAAAGAATATCCGGAACAGAAAACTGTGACAAGGCACAGTGAAAATTGTAATAGTTTATAAAAAGAAAGGAGATAAAATGTAGTGTCATTATAGCGAATGTTACAGCAATCATAGTTTAGACAACCCAAACAAATACAGAAAGAAACATAATAGAGAAAAATAAAGAAAAATGTCTGCAACTATCATAACTAGTGAAGATCATATTGTGTATAGAGCCCACTTAATTCTATACCGAGGGAGAGATTAGTGTACATTAAGGCGCACAAATACAGGATAAGTGGCATTTTAAAAAATGCAATTCTAGAGATTAAATTGAGGGTTATGCTGCATAAGCACTCTGCCTCTGAACTCTAGTCTCAGTCTGGAGGTAAATTCATAATAAAATGAATTTCTGAGAAAGTAGAATTACAAGTTTTATTTTGTTTATGATAAATCTTCTAGATGTGAACATGCAAACATGTGCTAAGTTATAGTTCAGCCTAAGAAACGGAGGGTTGAGCTTTGCTATTAACAACGAACTCAAAGGAAGATACTCCAAAACTAGGTTTTGAAGACAAGATGTGAAAACACTGGATGCCATTAGGCATTTAAAAGTAGGTAAGGAGTTGCGTGGTGGTGCACACCTTTACCCCCAGCACTCAGGAGGCAGAGGCAGGTGGATCTCTGAGTTTGAGGTCTACAAAAGTCAGTACAAGGTCTACAAAGGTCTACAAAGTCAGTACAAGGACAGTCAAGGATACACAAACACTGTCTCAAAAATCAGTCAATCAAAACAAGTAAGAAGGAAGGATGATCAGGCATAGCTTGCATTTATTTAGAATGACTAAATAAATCGAAGTGGTACTAAAAAGGGCATAAAGATTACCAAGTTATAAGAAGCGAAGATGATGGCTATCTCTGAAGAACAGAGATGCAGGGCACAGAGTGGGGAATTACTGGGAGGAAATTTTCTGTGCTAACATCGTCTTTTTCTTACTTGAGAGGTGATCCCAAGACAATTTCTTCATTTGATTTTATAACTCAGAGAACTATATACATTTTTATTATGTGTTTCTCCAAATTTGTGTTATATTTAACACTAAGACTTTTAAAAACTCATTCTATATTTTAAATTTTTTTATATTGACTGACTCTTGCTTTCCTTTAATTCATAAAGCGCTTACTATATATGGACTAACTATGTTACACTGGTACTCCATGAAAGACAGAACTGTGAAGCTATGAATAAAGAGATTACAAAGTTAAAGACTATCAGTATATTCTGTATAATTCCCCAGAAACAAATAGTAACAGTTGCTCAACTCAGAAGGCTGGAAAAACTCTAACACATGAACCTAGTAGATCAGGCCTTAGAATTTGTGCACTAATGAAATTATCTTGGTATAGACTTACCCATTGGGCCAATACTATTTACTACTGGATTGTGTGTCTACTGCTCTATGAAAGAATGAATATGAAAAATTAATCTTTTAATCAAATTACTAGAGATTGGCAATAATTTTCTCAATGGACATAAAAGTATATGCATAAAAATGACCTATAGTAATTTAAATAACTGCCAATTTAAATACTAATTTTTGTTTTTTGTGTAAAATAAAAATCTTACCTGATTCTTCTGTTTCAAAAGAACTTTTAATTGTTAGATTAGTTTCTTCAGGCAAGACTGTATTAGGATTAGTCTCCATAGGTTGACTAGAGATTTGTGATATATTTTTATTGTTCTTTGTTTTACCTGTTAAAAAGATAATAGAAAATAATTAAATAATAGGAATAAAGCACAAATACTGCCATTCTCAAATACATGTTAAAACTTTTATTTCAATCACATTTTTTATTTATTTTTCTTCAGATAGGGTCCCAGGTAGCCCAGGCTGTCCTTGAACTCACTATGTAGCCAAGGATAACCCTGATACTTCTGCCTCTACCTTCAAATACCCGATATATAGGTATGTCCGCCCCTTACCTCCTAACCAATGTTAATATGCTCCTTTATATGCCACTTACAAACACAAATTCAAGGACTTTTCTCACCAAATTTTCTTCTTTTTTGGTTTTGCTATGCTCTCTTAGGCTACTTTTGAAGTTCTTAGTTCAAGCAATCCTCTTGCCTCAGCTTTCTGACTGAGATAATGGGCACATGCCATAGCACCTGGTTGTCAGTGTTAAATGTTTATTAAAATCTTCTGGCAATCAGAACATGTAATAAGTTCTTAGATAATGCTGATTCTATTGGCTGTTCTGACTGCAATGCCTAATACTTTGTATATTGGGGAGTCATTTATATTTACCTGTATTATAAATGACTTACCACAGCTCATGTTGACTGGTCAAAATACTCAGAAAACCCAAACCCAAAAAAGAAAACCTCCTTTCCTAAGTAAAAATAAAGACTTACTCTCCCACGTCCATTATTTGCTGTAAGGAAACAGGCAGTTTTCAGAAGTCCTGAATGATGTTACTTAATTCTGGATTAGGTTACTCAAGTCAGTAGAGAAAAAAATTCATCTACTTGTTAAATCAATACTCAATAATTACCATAGTCAAATAGATCAAAGAGTGCCTGAAAGGCTGGGTCTGATTCTGTCTGCTCCAATATATCTTGTATTGCTTCTTCAGACATGTGGATTTCACTCTGTAAATTAAAAATGAAGGCATGAAAAAATAGAATTAGTATGGGTTTAATACCAGAGAAATTAGTCACATTTGTTATTGTTGACCTTTTACGTGTAAATATTTCCCTACAAGAAATTTTCTTCTGATTTTAATAACAGAGTTATTTAAAAGAATAACTCCCAGGCTAGTGGATTACAAACCGTAGCAAATGAGAAGAGTGAGGAGAGGAAGGATCAGGCTCTATCCAAAGAGAATGTGTGGAAAAACAATATCCGACATCACAGAGGGGCGACTAGGTAATAGGTGTGAAGAAACAGACATTGACAGAGTAAAAAGAAATGAGCACACGGCTCCAGCCCAAAAATTAAGCCAAATGTCAGGAATAAAAAAGAGACTGGTGGCTGGGCAGTGGTGGCACACGCCTTTAATCCCAGCACTTGGGAGGCAGAGGCAGGCGGATTTCTGAGTTCGAGGCTGGCCTGGTCTACAGAATGAGTTCCAGGACAGCCAGGGCTACACAGAGAAACCCTGTCTCGGAAAAAACAAACAAACAAAAAAACAAAACAAGCAAGAGACTGGCAGTCCTACACATCCACAAGACAAACCCACAGTTCTCAAAAGCCTCAAAAGCAAATGGAGGTTTTGGTGAGATAGTGAGTGCTCCATTGTGCCTGGGGGGGCAGCAGGGAGAGAAGGCCTACTTTGTCACTTGCTGTGTCTTGGAGGGCTATAAGTAGACACTATATTGAGAGGGAGTCTATTAAGATGAAGTACCCTGAGACCAGAAAAACGAGGGATAATCACAAGTCAGGGATCCTAGAATCAACTTCCCACATATGAAGGATGGGAGAGCTGTAGGAAGGAGTTCTAGGAATTATGAAGATAGATAAAGAAATGTTGAAAAGTGCTTGGCTTAGATAGTGAAGGTTATATAAAAATTGAAGCAAGTGGGAATCTCTTGGGAACTTCTATTTCCTATGATTTCTGCTGGTCCTAATCATACTGGGTAAGTGTCGTATATCTGATACAGCTGTCTTTACTTCAGCTTTACTCATCTCTCAGTCTGTAGGTTGCTAAGATTTCCCCACTCTCTCAGTTGATATACTCTAGGGTAGCCAATGGTATATAGGATATAGTTGGCAACAGTCCTCTATAAATTGTTCTCTGTGGCTAGGCAAGTCTACCATCACCTGATAACTCCAGAGCTGAGCTCTCTGGAACCATCTATTTGCTGTTAAGTTCACTGCTGTAAGAACTGAGAAGCCTGAAGTTTCAGCAAATTACTTTATGTCCATTGTCCCACCCTTTGGCAAGGTATTTAATGTCTATAGAGTTTTCAAAGTATGGAGGCCAGTGCACTTAGACCGGTCTTAGTACCATGTGTGTTCCCCCCACTACCAACAGACTCCAAGACATTTGCTGGCTTGAATACTGTATTCACTATTCAAATGTGTTCAGAAACAGATTACATTTGTGATGAATGAACAGTCTATTTTAATTACTTTAAATTAGATTATATACATGTAATTTTTGGGCAATGATTTTAAAACAAAACCAAAATACCATTTCATTCTGACCATAGTTCCCTCACACTCTCTCACACACTCATATCCCCACACACATCTACCCATACCGGAAGTCCTAGGAGTTCATCAATTGACGTTTCTGGCTCTGTCGGGTTGCTATCTGTCTGTTTAGGTACTTGAGCAATACTACTATCACTGTAACACAGCAAGGAAAACCAAGAAAACAGTTAGTGCAGCTGGGTGATTAGGTAAAAACAATCAGAGATTTGAATCATATAGCTCACCTAGTCAAAAACTTATTTATGTTTTCTGCTAGTTTTTCTTGAAGAGATTTGTTGCTTAATATTTTCTCTCTTGCATTTTCAATAACCATTTGCTGAAAAAGAAAATCAAGACTAGTAAAAGATAGGAAAGACTATTACATTATTTACAAAAATCCAACCCATCCAAACCAAACCCAAATCACATTTTGTGATCACATTTTTTTTAAAGATTTTTTTTTAAAGATTTATTTATTATATGTGAGTACACTGTAGCTGTCTTCAGACACTCCAGAAGAGGAAGTCTGATCTCATTACGGATGGTTGTGAGCCACCATGTGGTTGCTGGGATTTCAACTCAGGACCTTCGGAAGAGCAGTCAGTGCTCTTAACTGCTGAGCCATCTTTCCAGCCCCTTGTGATCACATTTTTTGTCCCAGCAACTTGAGGAGCTGAGATAAAATTATAAACTGGAGTCAGAAGTTTAGTTCAATCTGGAACACATGACAAGACCTCAATTCTAAATAAATAATTAAAAAACCAAAATGTCACAAAACCCATCAATAGCAGTGGCTAATTTTGATAAACATCAGTAGAAAAAAACACGAGTTCTGGTGCCTCCATCTGTACTTTGCAATTCAGAAGTGCTATACGGATCTTTCACCAACTTGCTCTTCACACCATCCAGAATGCAGTACTGTACTTTTTACTATGTCACACAGGTCCTCAACTATCTGATCCTGGTAAAATGTTCAACTAAACTGCAGCAACCAGCAATCACAAATAATTTTCACTTGGTACATTTGCCACATGTGTGTTCTCTGATTGCCACTTTCCAGTTACAATTCCCTACTCCATAGGCAATCCTTTTGCTCTCATATTCATACCAAACACATAAACACACCTGTTTATATATACATCAGTGTTTTTAACTTTGAGAATATTTCAAACTGAATTTTAGGAAGGTCACTTACTTTTTCTACTGCAAATGCATTTGGATCTTGAAAATTCCTTGATGAATGCGGTCCAGATGATGTGAAACTCTTCTTTTGTGATTCACTGAAATAAATTATAAAGCTTGTCTCTTAGTATCTGTTTAACAGATCAATGATAATATACATACAAATTTTGAGATCATCTTAGTAGTAGTAGGCATATTCCTCTTCTCTTTTCATAAGAACAAAGTCAGAGAGCAGAGAAGCATTACCAGACATGGACTCAGATGTAATGAACCCAACTTCTATTAAAAAACAAAAAATAGGGGGCTGGAGAGATGGCTCAGTGGGTAAGAACACCTGACTGCTCTTCCAAAGGTCCTGAGTTCAAATCCCAGCACCCACATGGTGGCTCACAACCATCTGTAAAGTGATCTGACGCCCTCTTCTGGTGCGTCTGAAGACAGCTACAGTGTCCTTACATAAAAACAAAAAATAAAGACTAAAGAGAAAAAGAAAACGTATGGGAAAAACAAACAAACAAACACCCCCCCAACCCAAAAATGAGCTCTGTGGTCTTAAGTGTATAAGTTTTGTACTTTTATCCCCCTTTCCTTCTTTATTTAGTAGTAACCGGAACTGATCCCAGACCTCACACATGCTAGGCATGTGTTTTCCCAGTAAGCTACATTCTAAGCTCGAACACCTGTCTTGTGATGGGATATGAATCATTTTATTAGTGGGCTTATGAAAAAAGTTTTAAATATTCATGGACTTTATAATAAAAAGTTCAAAGTTTCTGAAAATGTTATTAATAAAATTTTACTATTTTATGTGGTTGAGAAGTTAAAAACTCGAATCAAAAAAAGAAAAAAATATTGGTTGGCAGATGAAGAATCAGATAAAAACCATTTAGAACTCTGCCCGTTGATATTTATTTTTAAAATACAAGCGGAAGTAGAACAGGAAAAATATATCTATGAAAATAAAAAATGAAAAATGCTTTCATGATTTAAAACTTCATATATTCTTGTGGACCATAACACACCTAAAAACACACTGTCCTGATTTAACTCCATGTATTCTTTTGGATCATAAAACTAACATTATACTCACTTATATTCATTTAAGAAAACACTCTACAAATGAGTTAAGATCCATCATAAGCTATACCAGTATTCTGCACATCATCACAAAAAGCTACTGAACAGTAAGTTACACACCACTGATTTAAGGACATAACTCAAATTCAGCAAAGTCACAATATTGGAAAAGATGTGTCTGAAATGTATCTCAAGAACTTAATCTAGTCTTATTAATTTATTCACAATGTAAATATTCACTAAGTTATCTTTTGTCTGTTTTTAAGTGACTATTGACAATGTGCCAATTATATAAAGTAATTACCTTTTACGTCTACCAGGAGACATTAAACTGTTTTGAGTTTTCCTTTCCTGAGGACCAGGAATGATATTCAAAGACTCGCCAGCTATACCTTAAGAAAACACAGTAAGCCAAAGAAACACAAATTTTATTAACTTGTAATGAGATGACAAACATTAGATACTATTATTATATATTAAAATCCAGAAAACATTTTCTGAGTACCACTATGAGCAAGGCAGTGTACAAGATAGTAAAATGAATGCAATATGGTTCCTATACACTTAAGATTGGACATTTGGCACAATACAAAGGAAACATAAAAGAAAAAAAAGTATAAAGGGGATCAAATGAATGCTCCAAATATAGAACAGGATTTGGAGAAAGAAACGAACAATCTTTTTGTTCTTGTTGTCATTGTTTTTCAAGGAAAGGTTTCTGCGTGTAGCCTCAGTTGTCCTGGAACTCTTTGTAGACCCAGCTGGCCTCAAAGTCAGAGACCTACATGCTTCTGCCTCCCCAGTGCTGGGATTAAGGGCATCCCACCTATGCCTGAAATGAGCAGTCTTAACGGGTGGCACAATTACTTGACTCAGAAATAAGAGGTGAACCCTGAATTCTAATCCCAAAGCATATACTAAACCAGCTTCTGACTTTTTACCGTTTTCACTTCAACAAGCAGACATACAACAAGCATGATCTGGATTAGAGCATAATCTCTAACTTTATTTCTAGCTCTAAGATTTAGCTGAGAATATATAAACTATTCAGCAAAGAAAGATGGTAGTATATTAGGAATATATTCCAGGACAGACTGACATTCACAGTAAAGAGATGGTGAAATATAATGTACATTCTGCTTAAAAACACAATCAGGTCTTTCCAATTATTACCCCAAAATTAAAAATTAGACAAGTTCAAGGTTGGCTGGCTTACAGTTCAGTTAGAATAGTAAGAACTGTATACTTCAGCTACAACGTCTAGATTTTAAGTAAAAAGATATTTTTATTTGAAGGCATGTAGCAGATGACCTTGAATTTCTGATTCTCCTGACTGCAGGGATTACCCAGGTGAGCTAGTATTATGTAACAGTGGAAAAAAAATATCCAGAGTTCTATGTTTACTTTCTTGTGGCTGAACAACTGTCTGTTGTCTTCACAAGTTCCTTCATCTCTGTCTTGGGCCATGATTTTATATTATAAAAGTAAGACATGGTTACTTGGATGAACTGAATTTAAAGAATAAAACTTAAACTTACTAGTTACAGTATTTTGTGGCTGTGACTGGTTGACCACCACAATATTTGACCTCACTGGAGTTGAAATTTGGCTAGTTGGTTTAATAGCTTGTGTGGTTACCAAAGGAGAAGTGGTAAACTGTCCTGAAGCATAAGGTAAAACCAGTAACTCTGAACTGGCGGGAGCTGCCTGAGATGCCAGCCATCGCTGCCGCTTGATTTCTGCAATTCCATTCCTTGTTCGAGCTGAAACACATGGGCATTACAAAATTAACTTAGTGTCAGAGGTATTTCAGAATCGGACCAAGACACTATGTTGCATGTCTTATATGCTGTAACATGTTAGATTTATAAATTAAAAGATAGCTTTGAAAAACATGAAATAACTTTATGCAACTATTTTGTGCGAAACAAACTAAAATGAAAACATTTCAACTTCATATACCCCAAAGTACACCTGTTTTGCTATAACCTATGTTCCCCCCAAATTAAGATATTCAAAATTATAGACTGATTAAGGATGCTATTACTTGATATGCAATTGCTAAATTAGGACACACTTTATATGTATATATACACACACAAAAATCATGTATTTGCATATGTTTTAACTTTGTTTTATATTGCTGAGAATTAAATTCAGGGCCCTCCTTATACATGCACTACATCAATAAGCCACACCTTAAACTCCCTCGACTATGATACATGAACACGTCTAATGGCTGTACTAAAAAAAGAGTAATTTAAAAAAAACATAAATGTATATTGTTAGTTAAAATGTTCATGAGATAGAGCGTGAAGTAATGTTGAACCTTGATGAAAGTTAAATACCTACCTCTCTGATGGGCAGCAAACCCTGGAGAACTTTGCATGCTCCTAACAAATGAAACAAAGGAGTTACTTTTTAAGTATTACTTTCAGATGAGATATTTTTGGTTTAGTTACCATCAGACCTGAAGTAAATTATGAGTTAAAATGTGATTTCCCTCAGATAAAAAGAGTCTACATGTCTTTTGGGGTATCCAACTGTGATTTCTTTTAGAAGAAAAACAGAACCACATAAACACTCATACAACATAATTTTGGTGATCAAATTCCTATCTAATCAATATGCACTGGAATGCTGATATTAAAGAATAGCCTGGCCCGACTTTAGAAACTTGTTATGTTAAGTAAGCTACATATAAACATAGCATTCTCAATTCAATTCTGTAACGACAGAAACTTTCCTAAAAAATTTGATTCACATGTATCAATACTTTAGGATCTCAGAGTTCAAGGACAACCTACTGTCCTATTATGAAATTATTTTATTGAACCTCCATATATGTAGAAAAGCGCACATAGAAATTTATAGCAGCTAATTATTTTTAGTGTATTTGGTAAGCAATCATAGATAACACATTCTGTTCCTATGAAATTCGTCAAATTTCCAACAAGGCCCACAAAACTTAATGAACTGAACAATGTTTTTTTTTTTTTTAGTAATACACAAAAGTTTTAAGAAAACCTGTGTAAAATGAATCTTATTTTTATCTAACAGCTTACCAAAACAAACATCTCCCACTAGACCCTCAAAACTCAGTGACCTTAAGAGACTTGAGTTGTAAAAGTTTTCTATTTTTTGTTATGTGTGTCCAGTACATGTCCTTGGTGCACAGTGTGAGTACACGTGTGGCACACTCAATGAATGGAATGTAGAGGTAATGTCGGGCTCTTCCCTTAATTTCTCATTACCTTTCTTTTTTGAGTCAGACCTTTCATCAAAACTTAAGTTCACAACTTGGCTAGGCTGGCTGGCTGTCCTGCCTTCAGGTTTTCAGGTGTTTCTCCTCCCTACCAACCAGTTCTGGGGCTATAGGCATGCACTACTGTGCACAGTTTTGTATATACTCCTGGGGAGCCAAACTCAAATAATAGTATAGCAGATACTATTATTGACTGAATCACCTCTCCAGATGCTGGAAAAATCTTTTGAAGATTATTTCCAAGGGCAGAAGAATGAGGTAGGGAAAGAAATATAAAGACAAAACTAGCAAATAAGATGTGGTTCACTGTTAGAATGAAACCATTTGGAGCCATTAGCCTAGACAGAAGGTAAATATGAGGCCTCTATTGAAGTTATATGAAATATTCAATTGTAGCTTTGAGAGGAAAGGTTTTTCACTAAGACGTTATCATCACATAAGAGATATCCAAAAACTTATAGCAATAGGGCTGGTATCTTTCTAAGGATGCTGAACCTGGCATTCCAAGGCTGTGAACTACATAGACAGTATAATATTCATACCATGAGAAAATACTAGAAATTTCCAGAAAGAACCAATTGGGTATGAAGTCAACAATTCTCTGAATATGCAATGAAGAAATGGTTGTCTAAAGGAATTTGTATCTTGGTTTTAAGCTGTTTCTAAATTGGTGTGCAAAGTTGGGACTGTCATTAAATTTTTGTATATTAAAATATCCTCATTTGTAAATAATCTATTAAAAGTATTCAACTTGTTTCAAATTTAGAATAAAAACCTTGATTATCCCCTAGAAAACTTTGAAATTAAAAAGATGATACAGGGATATATTACAAAATCTTAAGAAGTCCTATAGCAAAAGTGTATTTTCATTTATAAATCAGTACATCTTAATGGGCACAGTACCTGATCTGAGAGAGTGTGTGGTCTAGCTTCTTCCACAGAGATGACATTATTGTTGGGACATCATTTGATGTTTCTAAATAAGAGGAAATAAACTCAGTTGAAAAAATTCATTTTCAACTTAAACAAGGACATAGATAATAACAGGAAAAAATAAAAACCTCATCTCTAAGTTGTTGAAGTTACAGTGGAAATTGAGAAATAAGCCTATTCATAACAGTGCAAATATATGAGGTGGCTTTATTTTATAAACCACAGAGAGAAGCAAATCTAATACAAATGAGAAAGTATATTTAAATAACTTGTAAGGCTAATAATCTTATCTCTTCCTTGTATATGAGAAAGGCAAACAAACAGTATTATCAGAAAGTTATACAAACTCCTGTGTGTGCAAATTTAATGCTTGATATTTTTATTAAAAACATCTATGAGCAATAAATACTTTTTATTGGGTTAAAGACTGAGATATAACAACATAAAGCACCTAACACAATACTTGTACATCTACTTCTCATCAATAAAGATAAAGCTACTTTTCTTATGACAATCTAACAGTAATAGTTTTGATGATATGATCTATAGAAACAATGTCAAGAGAATAAGTAATTCCCCTCTGACTCATCAGAAATGTGAAGATTATTTTATGTTGTTAACTATGAGTCAATTTTTTTGACCGAGTCCTATGCCTAGTCTCATATTACACAGAAGTCAAAATTAAACTATCAGTTCAAAGTATTTTAGGAAATAACACTGATTTGTTCATCAGTATAAATAACCTAGAGCTAAGCTAAGTTTTATTTCATTTTAAAATATGAATTTTGGCTTATGTTGGTTAGTTAACATCTGGAGTTTTAGAATTGGTTTTACTCAATATAAGCAGAAATAAATTGTTTCCCAGTAAGCATGTGTGTGTGTGTGTGATTGTTTTTCGGAGAAGGGGTTTCTCTGTATAGCTCTGGCTGTCCTAGAACTCACAGAGATCTGCCTGCCTTTGCCTTCCAAGGGCTGGGACTAAAGGTGTGCACCTCCACCACCTGACTTAATAAAATACGTCCTACCAGAATAAGATTAAATTTTTTCAAGGCTTTTAATAAGACAGTATCTTAAAACAATATCCACGTTCTTACCTTTTGCTTTCATAGCTACATACTCATTCAAAATTGTTGTCAAGTTTTTTCCAAATAAGGACTGAAAGACAAAAAAATCAAGCATTACCAAAACCATACAGTTTGCCCACCATAATAGCCAATGAAAGATCTAGACTGCAGAAAATCATGTGAGAAAAGGGTAAAGAAGCAGGTCACCAATATTCACTAAAGGCATGTGTAATACATCTGTGAGAGAACTCTGCCTGCTTCAACAGTGGCATGAGTCCTTATGTAAATCAAAAAGCATGGTCATAAAAAGCAGTTTTAAGCCAGGAGGTAGTATTTTGTTATACTGTTTAAAAGAAAGAACAAGGACCCACATCAAACCTGTTCTGGCTGACCTGAAAGCCATGCAAATCATATAAAAATGAAGGTTTAAAAATAAGTGTATATGAGATGTTCTTCCTAAGGAGCAGTACATTTTTGTTCTTATTTCTGTCAACATACCTATATGCCTTTCCTTTTCTTATGACTACAATTCATGAGTACGCTGTTATAACAGTATGATCATACACTTAAGGTTAGAAAAGAGCAAGGATTTTGGAACCTAGAGTTCTGATTTCAAAACAGTAACAGGATGCAACAAATTCTTTAAATAGCTCAAATTGACTGCAGACATACTAGTATAAAATTTTTATTTTGGACAATATTGAAGACATATAATATACTGAGAAAGATGTATGACAGGCAATTATGTTCCCTTTCCCACTTAACTTTCAACATTATAGTTTTTTTCCCTCTTACTATAAACCCCAGGCTGGTCTTTGCTTCCTCAGTACTGGGATTAAGGCATATGGTATGGGTCTGTATTCCTAAGTACTTAGAAGGGTAAAGCTTGGAAGGGTTGTAAACTCAAGTTCTGTTAGAGTTATAGAGAAAATTCAAGACTAGCTCAAGTAACTTAGGGGGATCCCAACTCAAAGAAGTAAAAAAGAAACTGGGATATAGCTCAGATGGAGACTACTTACTCACCATAGAGCTTGAGAAAGCAGATTTACCTAAGTAATCGCTCCCTATTTTTCTTTTCTTTCTAATAATGAAGTGTTATAAGTAACCAGTAACTAAATATTGCTAAATGACCAACTTAAGAAATGGTTCCCCTCTGTATAGTAACAATCATCTCTACTGATATTATCCAACCTTCCTAACACTGTGGGCCTTTATACAGTTCCTCATGTTGTAGTGGCCCTGACCATACAATTATTTTCATAGCTACTTCATTAACTGTAATTTTGCTACTGTCATAAATCATACCACAAAAATCTGTTTCTAGATGGTCTTAGGTGACCCCTGTGAAAGGTTGTTTGACAGCCCCCAGGCATTGCGATCCACTGGTTGAGAACCACTGATTTGGTGAGAGACAGATATTCCTTCCCTTTGGCCTCTCAGCACAAGGATGAATGAAGTCATAGTCACAGAATATCCCTTCCCCTCCTCTTTTTATCACTTCATTTTATTTCTTGTCTTCACTACTGTTCTGAAACCCAACTAAAAAAATACTCAGTAATAGAAAGTAACACAGTAAAGATCTATTGCTTTGCAATTATAAGAACTTTGTGTGTTTCGTTTAATGTTTAGAATCTCAGTTTACTTATCTGGAGAGAAGGTCCAGAGGATAATAGGGTATACTACCTATACCCTATATATAAGAGACCCAAGTTCAGTTCCCAGCACTAACAGTGGACAATTCACAACTACCTGTAACTCCAGCTCCAGGAGATCTGATGCCCTCTTCTGATCTCTGAGAGCTCCTGTATTCATGTGTGTATACAAAACGGTAGATACTCATGTCCCATTTTTGTACTTTATAAGTTTTAATTTATTTTTAAGATTTTTGTTTTTAAAATTGTAAAATTCAATGAAGAGCCTAAAGACAGTTTAGAGTTCAGTAGCCCATTCTTAGTACCTTACAGTACTGGCATCTTATATAAACAAAATACTTTTGATCAGCACTAAAAGTAACATTAGCATGAAACTAATGGAACTTCTTCAGGGTTTGGAAGTTTTTCTCTAAAATGTGAATCTAGAATTCTAGATTATACTTGAGCATTATGTTTTATTAGTCTCTTCTGGTATGTGAGTTTTCCAGTCTTTTTCTTGATCTTGACACTTTAAAATGATATAGTGTTCTGACTCTTCAGATTTATTTTATTTTTGTTTGGGTATGCAAGGGTCCCAAAAGTCAAAAGAGGGAGTATGATCCCAAGGGACATGTAAAGACAGTTGTGAGGTAGGACCAGTAAGAACCACCAGACAGGGACGCTGAGTATGAAGGAGCAGTGGCTGCTTGAGCCATCTCTTCTAGTTCCCCAACTCTTTCAAATTGTTCAGAATTGTCTGTGGTATGCCAGTCATTTTTCTTCATAATTCAGAATTCAGCATGTTGCTTTCTATAAAGCTGTGAGGATTCTGACTGATCAATCTACAAGTGAAATTAGGGAGAACTGACTCAACGTTACTGAATTGCTAATTTATACATTCAATGCTCATTTTATTCACATTTCTTTCTTTCAAGCAGCTCTTAGCAAACATTACATACATATTTTGTTAGGTTACCCAAGCATTGTTTGTTGTTATTATAAATAGGTTCTTTAAAAACGAAAATAGTTAAAATTCCACTAAGGGGCCATCATTAACATACATCTACTAGTACCATATGAAAACATGTAATTCCAGAGTATTCTTTTTATATTTAGATATCTAAAAAAAGAGGTGACAATTTTTTTTAAAGATTTTATTTATTTTACGTATGTGAGTACACCATCCCTATCCTCAGACACACCAGAAGAGGACATCCGATCCCATTTGTGTGGTTGTGAGCCACCATAGTGTTGCTGGGAATTGAACTCAGGACCTCTGGAAGAGCAGTCAGTGCTCTTAACCACTGAGCCATCTCTCCAACCCTGTGACAATAATTTTCTTAATTTTAAATTTTTATAAGGTCTTGCTGTGTAGCCCAGTTGGTCTGAAAGTAATGATAATTATTCCTGCCTCAGCCTTCTAAAATCTCCATTATGGATGTATACTACCTGGCCAAATCTGTTTCTCAGTTATGTGAATCACACAGTGATAAGTTATATAGCTTTTGACAGAGGTGACTTGGCTGATGAGTGCCAAGGGTCTTGCTAGCCCAGGCTCAAATGATCCAGTGATTATCTTAGGTTCCCAATCAGATAGGACAACAGACATATGGCTCCTTAAAAGGCTCACAGCAAGGCTCTGCTTTATAGTCTTCTGTGTTGTTAGTAATGAAAATTCCCTGAAAGGTTAAGTAACTCACCAGTAAGCAGGCTGGAATAAAACCTTCATCAGTACAGTGTTCTGCATATTCTTTTAAATTTGAACTTTCCAAAATAAAAGTCTGGCAAGTAGATGTAAGGTTTTCTTGTTGTAAGTAACCTAAATGAAGAATAGAAGTTTGAATACTTTCAGTAAATTCTGTACTCTTAAACCTGCTAGAGTATTTAGGAAAGCCGTAAGTGGGCCCCAGGCAAAACATGCCAGTGTTTTACAGCCTTTCAGTAGGTTGTATTGCAATATAAAGCATGATTATGACCAAGAGTTCCTCCATAGGACCCAATTCTAGTTAAGCTTGTAAAAAAGAGATCTTTGACAAAGTGCAACCAGTGCATAGTAAACTTGGAGAAAACCAGCAAGCAAGTAGTAAATAAGTACATTCTACTACTCCATGACTTCCACAGTAACTAGGTGAGGGGATGAATACATATGCTTCCTGGATTATCCAAAAACCATTCCCTCAGGATCTCTATCTGTGTTTGACTAGCCACTTCCTGATTTATCAGTCGAAGGGAGAGCTATATATACAGTGTTAAAGGTCAGAGGGATATTTTTGATATTAATTCCAATAAGAACTTCAACCTTCACAAGTGAAGGCTAAAGGTTGGTAACCACTTGGCTCTGTATTAAAGTTATCAAAAAAAGCTCATTGGAGGAAAAGAAAGAACAGATTTTTTGTTTGTTTATTTGAGACAGGGTTTCTCTGTGTATCCCTGGCTGTCCTGGAACTCTGTAGACCAGGCGGAACTCAAACTCAAGAGATCTGTCTTCCTCTGTCTTCAGGAATTAAAGGCATATGTCACCAACACCTGGCAAGAATAGTCTTTTAATAACTCATGCTGTAACAAATGATATATGCTTTCAAAAAATAAAATAAAATAAAATAAAAGTCAAGCTGGCCTCCAAATCCCACTCTATTAAAAAAAATTAACCCCCTAAAATAAAACACCTAACTGTAAAGTCCAAGGTTATAAAAAGGTTTAGAAAAACAAACAACAACAAAAAAGATAAATTTTTTTTTGTTCTTGGATTGAACAAATATATAATGATTAAACAATGATATATCCAGGTATAACACCAGAAACACAAGCAACCAAAGAAAGAGATAAGCTGAATAGCAACACTTCAAATTTCTATGCTTGTAAGGATAAGGTAAAGTAAAACAATAACTTTTAAAATGTAAGAAAATATTTGCATATCATCTATCTGGTAGATGCTAGAAACCAAACTAGAACTTGAAAGGGACAATAATAAAAATATAATCTAATTAAAAAATGAGCAAAGTTTTGCAAAGAAGATAATACAACTCATGCAAAGATATTCAATTTTACCATACACACTGGAACAGAAATCCTACCACCCATCAAGACCTGAATCACTCCTGAAATCATGCTAAATGAAGTTAAATATAAAAGTCACAATATTTCAATTATATGTGATGTCCATAAACAGCAAATTCATACATAAAAATAGGTAACTGGAGGATGGGGAAACTGAGAGTACCTGTTATCAGTATGTATTTTTTGTTGGACATAGGCAAATGTTTTGGAATTAGTGGTCCTATTCTATATATTATATAAGCCCCCACAATTTTATAATGTGTCAATTATACACTGCAATGAAAAAACCCAACTATAAATTCCTAACACACTATATGAAACTTTCCGTGTTGCATCCTAATTTTATTTTACCTATCTTACCATTCCATCTCTTCAAATTAATCTCATAAAAAAATCCTTTATTATATTCCCTTTGCCTACACTCGTAAGTCTCTTGTGATAACTGTAAGCAATCCCTTACATTATTTAACCTAAATATACTTACCTCAGTGCTGGAAAATATAACAATCAAAACATGGTTAGCTTTAATAAATGCCTATTTTTTAAAATTTTAAGGCTTTCTTCACTTGGAAATAAACACATACACACACACTCAGTTCTAATTAAAAACAAACGAAAACAAAGAAGGAGCTGGAGCTGGGGGTTTTGACTGAGGGCGCCTGCTGTTCTTCCAGAGGCCTGGGTTGATTTCAGCACCTATGCTGTGGCTATCACTTTTTTTTTTTTTTTTTTTTTTTTGGTTTACAGGGTTTCTCTGTGTAGCCCTGGCTATCCTGTAACTCACTCTGTAGACCAGGCTGGCCTCGAACTCAGAAATCCGCCTGCCTCTGCCTCTCAAGTGTGGGGATCAAAGGTATGCGCCACCACTGCCCGGTGCTATCAACCATTTTTAACTCCAGTCCCAGGAGCCTCAACATCCTCTTCTGACCCTACGCACTGTATGCATGTAGTACAAACATACACGGTCAAACACATACAAACAATAAAAAACCCGACCCCGATAAGATGGCCTACAAAGCCATTACACAAGGGTTTTAAAAGGGGAAGAGGAAGAAAAAGGTCCTCTCATTTTAAGCACTGCCTTTATGGTTTGGGAATTAACCTATCACTTTCGTCTTGTAGTTAACAAATACATTTTCTAACTTCTATCTTACATGAAGAAAAACAAATATATTCAAATATTTTCTGGAGCATAAGAAGCATTCAGAAACCAAACCAAACAGGCAAAAACCTCTAAACAAACCCTTTATTACAGATTATCCCTACTTTAAAATAGATATCATTCAAGATCACATTGCAAATTACATGAATTAAAACGATACATCTGGCCTAGCAAGAGAGCTTCAGCTGGTAAAGGCATCTGCTTCATGAGCCTGACGATTTGGTGTGAACCCCGGAGCCCACAGTGGAAGGAGGCAGCCAACTCCTGAAAGTTATCTTCTGATTTCCACACATGTGCACATCCTCTCTGTGACATGCAGCTAGTTGTCTTCATCTCTCACACAAACTTCAACTGTAAAAAGCCTTTTCCTGCTTGTGAAATATAATCAGCCTTAAAAAATTCCCTCAGTATTCCCAAAGTATTATTTAGCTTGAGGGAGGCGACACTAGGGTTCTGTGAACACAAGTTTAAAAGATATATATAGCACTGAGATCACCTTGGAATTGGGGCAGTTGGAACTTTTTCCTTCAGGTTTTGGATTTGGATTAGATCCACCAAATAATTTTTTTTCATTGTAAAGAATTCTAAAAGTATTAATCACCTAGATGTAGTCAGTCACTTGAGACTTGTGACAGGTGGCCGTTATGAAATAGGATTCCTAAACATTTTTCCTTCCCAGAGAACATACATTCCTAAGAAGTGGCATCATTCTAAAAGAGGGTAGAAATTGCTCCTCGGAGAAATAGGAAAATTTCATTTTGTGCAATACAAGAGATATACATGTAATATAAAAAGATGTACAGTTTATTTGTAACATTAAAAATATTTGTGGGAAGGGTGGTTAGAAAAACTTTAAAGCGTATGAGAGCGAAACGAAGGCTGAAAAGCAATGCCTTAGACAAAAATTAAGACTATTTCTCCATGCTCTAAAGTTAAAAAAAATATAATCAATTGTGCTAGCATGCCTTGGGAAAAGAATATCAGATATGACAGTTCATGATACATTGTAAGTCAGTACAAGCTTGCGTAGTATATTTGAGAAAAGGCTCTGTGAAAACGGTACAGTACTTCTACTTGTTATAGAAATGTATATGCATATAGAAATACCTGAGACACTATGTTCTATTCTCAAAATATGCTTTGGTAAAATTTGAGCTTTAATTTTTGGTTAAACTTGGTAAGTTCTGCTTTACTTTGTCTTAAAAGCTCAAAAACAATGTAGAAAATACCTGAAAATGTTCAATGATGCCACTGTTTATATGACTAACTGGTTATGTGCTACAAAAATGCCTGCCCACCATCATTAACCATGTGATCACAACCAATTATCAATCACATGACAGATAAAATCTTAACTATATCAAGGGGCATCATAAATTGGAGAAACAGTCTAAGAGCTTGGTCTTTTTAGTGAAAGACAAAAAAGGAGACCAAAGAAAGCAAGAACCAAAGCTCTGTTTGTGTAAATATCTCCTTCATGGACTGATTCCCAAGTAATATTGATGGTTTAATACCCTTAAATAAATAAATTCTTATTAAGGCAAGCAACAGTGTCTTATAGTACTAGATTTACAAATATAAAATGTATGGCTTCAATCCACAAATTATGATTTACAAAGAGTTAGACGAGATTAATTTAGTAAAAGCTAAAAGTACTGAGAAAATAGGAATGGCTTAGTTTAGGGGAAGATTCAGACTTAAGAATTTACTACCAAGCATGAAAAATTATTGTTCAAGGGGTGATAATGTTCCAAAGTATTGATAGCATATTTGTAGGAATTTGTTTGGGGAACATGCCTAGTGTGAGTGCAGCATAAAAGATAAGAATAGTTAACAAGCTTCAACTGAAAAAGACAAAATGGTTAAGAACCATGGAAAACTGAACTGGAGAGACGGCTCATCAGTCAAGAGTGTGTATTACTCTTCCAAAGGACCTGAGTTTGATTCCTGGCACTCACTTAAGGTGGTTTCCAAATGCCTGCAAATCCACCTCCAAGAAATCTAATATCTCTGGTGGGCTCCACACACCCAAAATGTGGTGTGGGTACACACACACACACACACACACAGAGATTAAAAATAAAGTAACAAACATGAAACACTTAAAGTGTCAGCAGTGAGTGCAGGTATTATTCAAGATGGAGAATGAGCACAGTTGCATTCTGGTAAATGTTTGTTATATCATTGTCTTTAATATAAAAGAAAATAAAACCAGTGGCTCCTGATCTCTTAAGAATAAGTCAGTACTGGTCCTGTTTGCCCTTAAACCTATTCTTTACTTTCTAGGACTATTTTGGAAACTATACTTCAAACAGGCAGTTACTCGGCTTCCGGCTAAGTTTCTAAAAGGGCTTGTATCAGACTGGAATTCAGGAGGAAGAAGCCTTATTCCCTGATTGTCTCAAGAGTCTTTGCTCGGACTACAGACAGCCCCTTATCCAACAAGTGTTCAGTTCGTCTTCCACATAGTTGCCTCTGGGTTGCTTTATGTCGCTCGTGTTATCTCCTGGATTAGCATGGTTTCCTATTGTGCTAACTAACCTATGAGTTCCCTCATCACATAAGCTAAGAAGCTCTTAGACCACCTGTGTAACCAATTCCCTCAAATCCTATCACAATAAACATACGACTTAGTTTGTTTTCTGCATGGATGCCAACTCATACAGAAACTAACCTATTTATGAAATTGAAAAAAAGAAATCTGACCCTTTCAATCATGAAAGTGCTCCTTTTATACACAAAACTTATCATTTTTGAAGTTCCTAAGAACTCTGAAGCTTGAATCCAAAAACTCTTGCTTGAGTCCAAGATAGAGAATACTGAGTAAGAATGTTTCAGTTTAGGAAGAAGAAAGAAAATTTAGATGTAGATAGCAGTAATTAATACTACATAACCATAAACTTAAAAATTGCTATAATTATCAATTTTGTTATGTGTACCATACCAAAAAACTCTCTACTCACCAACAAAGTTACTTTAATAGGACAGTGGAGAAATTATCAACTGTAGCTACTGAAAGAACTTTCTGATATCACATTTGACTTGAACCTTTAATACAAGTATATTGGGAACACAGGGGTAAAGGAATATATATTTGGAAAATGTAAGTACTTTAGTACTTACATTTACTGTAGCTTATGCAAACATTGAAAAGATGAGGCTGGGAAGAAAGACAATAATCACTTCCACAGAGCACTTCCTATGACGTATTAGTAAAAGCCAAACTGATGACCTAGAGGCAGCAAGCAATGTATCTTGGTCTCTACAAGAGTTTGAAAAATTCCATCGAGGCAATAAATAGTTGGCTGAGTAGAGAGCACTTAGGTGAATACTCAGTGCAGTAAGCTGAAGAATTAGAGGAAAGTGCATTAGTAAAGCTACTAAGTAATAAGCCGTTTTACTAGTAAATCTAATGGGTGACATAGGGCATTGGACAATGTGAGAGTTTAGAAAAGTGTTTTGGTATTAAACGGTAAAAAAAAAAAATAAAGAAGTGAATGCTAAGTGAAATTATTTTTCCTCTTACGCTTAAAAAACTGGCAGTGTTTGGAACATGACAACAGACCAAACAACAAAAACCATAAGCAATCAAGAGAGAGGAGCTAAAGATGGTAAGGGGGTACCTCAGAAGGACCTGAGCAAGCAATAAACCTGTACATAGAAGTATACATATTTATAAAAAGATAATACTAAATCACAGAATTGAAAGTAGTGGAAGGCTTTTTTTTTGTATTCCAAGCTCAAAAGTGGTTCAATTTTTAGATGCTTCAGAAATATTTGCAACACGGGTACACATGAATTGCAAGCAGAGCATATGGAAAGACATCACAATTCCAAAACAGAATAAGAGGTATGCTGGAATTCATGGCACTGGAAGTGGAATCTGAATAACAAAGATGATATTAAGGAAGAAAAGCAACAACTTGAGTACCTAGGCATCAAGAGAAAAAGTTACAGCTTGTTAGTGGGACAGAAACATAATTATTCCAATTAGAAAGTCCCAGTCATTTCCTTAAGGTTTTCTTAATGAGGCAGGGCTTTCTCTTCAGGGGATATGCTGACAGTATGTAAAGCCCCTCCCCACAGCCTTTCTTACAGCTAGGAATGACATTCTACTGGTATCTAATGAAGAGAAATCAGGGTTGCTGTTAAACATCCCATAAAATCTGAGGAAAAAAAAACAAATGGAAAAATAGTCATAAAAATTATCCACATTTCAATGTTCATATTGCCAAACTCAGGAAGCCATTTTCGAAGCTATGATCATGGAATTTTATATGGATCACAAGACTGCTAAAAGTCGCAGTTCTTATCTAAACAATATGTACAGAGGGGGGGAAAATACTCATACTGTGGGTCTACTTTTCACCGATTTTCGTATGAGCCTAATAAATTTAAAAATTACAAGAAAGCCAACCTTAAAAATCACAGGTATAAATTTAGGTTAACTACCCAAGTCTGATGAAGGAGAAAAAAATTAAATATTCAAAACATCAGCTTTAGCATTTCAGTTTCTCCAAAAATGGACGGTTGAACCGTTCAGAGCCTCTTAAATATGTCCTGCCAAACGTGCACTTTTTATTTTTTGGACAGGACTGGGCACAAAGCAAATGTTCGTAACGGCTGTGGAAACTATGGAAGGATTCCTCATACTTTGACCACTTTCTTTTAGAGATGTCGCAAATGTTTCAAAGTCACTGTCCAGTTTTGAGCCTAAGAGGCTCTTGTTCCCTGCAGAACAATCCCTTTTATTCTTTCAAAAGACAAACAACGAAAACAGTCTTTCACGTAGACAATCTATGAACAAGCCCTTTTCGAAAATGGAGGAAAACGAGGGCTAGAACGTGTGCAACCAGAAGTCAGTCGTCGTACCTCCTAAATATTTGCTCGAGAACACGACACGCTGCCTTTCTGAAATATGCAATTGGCGTTTCAAGCCTCTATGGTGGGCCAGGAGTGTGGGGACCTCCCTGTGTCCCAAATTCCTAGTGCTAAGATCGGGTTATGGGTTAGGGCGTCGGAAAGTCTTTCCACAACGCTGGGCGGCCGGGGAAGCGGGTTTTTCTCCCTTTTCCTTTATCGGTCCCGACTCTGACAAGGGAAAGGGTAGGGGACACGCAGCCTCGTCCATCACGCAGACGACACTCCTTCAGGTGTCCCAGCGGGCCTGGCTGCGTCCCGGAATCCAGGCCCTAGGTGTTCCACGCCGAGCCTCGTTCTCCCTTCGGCTGCCCCCATCGCGCAGCACGGTGAGGAGGGACAGCCCCACACCAAGGAGCTTCAACTGTCCGAGGCCGCCGAAGGACCGAGCCTCGCTGCTAGTCTGAACTTGGACGCGAGCAGACCACTCCTCAAAGCTTCCCCACCCCGAGCAGCCCTCCCCCCAGCCCCTAGTCTTTCCGTCCCCTCTGCCCAGTGCGATCACCCGCCCTCCCAGGCCGGCGCTTACCCAATACCAGCCTGGCTACATCCGAGGGTAACAGCATGATCCGAGCTGCACAGGGAGCCGCCTGAAGAGATGAGACTCAACTCAAAGCAAACGCCGCGACAGCCCCGGCGCCGCCGCATCTCCCGGTTCCACTGGCGGTGCTGAACCCGCGGCAATTTGTCCCGCCTCTTTCGTGTCACGCCAACCAATCGCTTCCGCGGGAGACAGAAAGGCGCCGAAATGAAACCCGCCTCCGTTCTCCTTGGAATTGGCGTCATTTCCGTCTGCGGAAGGCTGTGGCCGGAGAGGACCGGGTTGGCCGGGTGTGGGAGTGTCGGCCCCTGGGCGGAGTAGCCGGAGGGAGGTCAATCGCCATTGGTGCGCAGTGCGCAGGCGTGTTCCCTCGGGCCGGGTGAATGTTTTGAGGGGAGCGAGTGTTTTGAGTTGGAGAGCGAGTGATTCCTACGCGCAAGCGCAGTCGTGCAGCGACTCAAGCCAACATCTTCCTTCGGGGCACCCGTGCTGTACCAACTTGCTGCTTTAGAACCGGAAGCGGGAAGGCGTGCGTGCAGAACCAGCTGCTAGATCCGTGCACGCGGGAAGAGGCGAAGTGACCAGGGTTTGCATTGACAGGCGGAATGCAACGGTAGGAGCGAGGAACGAACGCTCGGGCTTCTGTGAGGGAAAAATTCTCATCAGACCCCTCTTTCCTCAGCTTCCGAATGGCCCTTACCCCTTCTTTGCTGGACGGCCTTTATCTTCTCCCCGTTTCTGCAGACCCTGGAGTGAGCCTGAAGCTTTCCCTTCTGCGCGTCCCTCTTTCCTGTCTGTCACCTTAGGGGTTCTGGTCGATCTGGGAGGTTTTTAATTTTTTTTAAAAAATCTCATACTTTAGTCTCAGACCGTTTATTTATATTTAAGCTACAGGTTTGTACATGTTCGTAGTTAAGAGCGCGGGCTCGGAAATCACAGTTTCGAGAATTCGAATTCTTATTGTCAGTTGTATTACCTGTGGTGTCTTTAGTGAGGTAAGTGGCAACCCTTAAGAGCCTTTTAAAATGTTTTACCTGCTCTCCCCTCCCCACCCCACCTGGCACAGATAATTAGACAGCTACTGTTTGCAAAGCGATAATGTGATGTGAAGGACTGCTTCTGTGGAAATTGAGCCTGAAAGAATCAACTTTGCTGCTAGACCTCGCCGGGTGTAAATTCTTCTGCAAGATGGTAGCGAAGCTTTCAGGCAGAAGGAAGTGCATGAAAAGGCACAAAGTGTAGCGAGCTCTTGTTATTGAGTGATACAGGTTTTGCAAGTTTCCAGTGTATTGAAGCCATAGGAAGGGATGAGAAGAGGAGAAAAAAGTCATCAAAATAGATTTATAAAGCGATCGTAACAGTAACAGGATGACGGTTATACTGAACATTTGCTTTGTGTGTGTGTGTGGGGGGGGGAGAAACAGAAACAAACACCTTGAGGTAGATACTGGTATCATTTTCTCATTTAGCATCCAGAAAACAGATGCCAGTTTAACCAACGTGTTGCAGGTTGGATAACTGTTAATTGTATGGACCTGGATTGCAACAATATAACCTGACCATAGAACCATCATCCTTTTGCAGCCCAGGTTAGCCACTAATTCACAGTTGTGCTACCTGAGCCTCCCCCAGGCCTGGGAATACAGTACTGCCATACCTGACTGAGCCCCCGTACTTTTTACCACTAGTCAAGAATAGCCTGCCAGAGGTGGGGTTATTTCTGGGAAGGCGAGATATAATTATCATTGTCAAAACACGTCAACCTGACTGAACCCTCAAAAGGAAGATTCGATTTGTCTGTTCAGGGGCTTTTGCTTATTAGGAAGCTTTTTCAGTTGAGTGTTGGGAGCTGAACCTATGTCACCCGTTTTAATGTCTCAGTAGCTTTTGTTCACTTTATAGCTCTCACTCTACTTTGGTTGTGCCACACAACATCATTTGTTTTGTTTGTTTGTTTTCGAGATAGAGTTTCTCAGTTGCCCTGGTGGTCTTGGAACTCACTCTGTAGACCAGGGTAGCCTAGAACTCAACAGATCTACCTGCCTCAGTCTGCCTGCTTCCCCCCCTCCCTCCTCCTCCTCCTCCTCCTCCTCCTCCTCCTCCTTCTTCTTCTTCTTCTTCTTCCTCTCTCTCTCTCTCTTTCTCTCTCTCTCTCTCTCTCTCTCTCTGCCTCTCTGCCTCTCTGCCTCTACCTCTGCCTCCTGAGTGCTGGGATTAAAGTCACACACCACCACTGCCTGTTTTTTGTTGTTTTGTAACCTGGAACATTTCACGAATGTATGCATCATCGCTGCACAGTTGTTCCAATGTTAGTGTATGTGCTGTGCAAGCTACCACAGTTCTGGCTGTCTTTCAGTTCCCTAAGCCTTTTGGCTTCCCCAATCTCCTCCCCTAAAATGTTCACTTTTTAGTTCTTCCTGTAATTGGCACCAATTCATTCAGATCTTGCATTTACTTAATTCTCCTTTGATACATATTCATGACAGTTTATCTAAATGATAAACTGTTGTAATGTCTCATCTGGGGTGTCCTTAGACTGCTGATCCTCCTTTCTTTGCCTTCCCACTGGTGGTGGGATTATAGGAATGTGCTGTGACACTCTGTTCTCTTCTTTTGTTGTCTACTGTATTTTGATTTCCTTTAAGCATATATTACAACTTGGAACTATGCATTAATACTTGTATTGTCATCATTATCACCAGATGTCTCCAAGGCTGTGTGTCGGTATAGTTCAACTATTTCCTAGCTGTCCGTAGCATGCCTAACCTGAAACACTGCAGATGTGAAACAAATATTGTTGCTATTATCAATGAATAGAGGTAATAGAGATAATGAATAGAGATTATAGCTTTTATAGAGATAATACTGAACTATTTCATTTTCTTCAAAATAATACATTATCATGCTAGGCAAAGTACACATTTGAGAATTAGAGCCTAATTTTGATATATTTTAAGAAATGTCATATAGAAAATGTTAAGAAAAATTATTGTGTCTTTGATCACAGGATGCCTCTGGATGTACAGTTAGGTTTAAATGTATAGCTAATGTCTAAAATAATTACATACAGGTCTAAAGCACAGCTTGCTGGCATAGCCCATGTTTAGTATGCTTAAAGCACCGAGCCCTTCCTGGGCACCAAAAATATAAATGAAATTAGGTATATTTCTTTCTTTTTACAGGTGAGGATGCATGTTCTGAAATCTTAAATCATGAGTCTAGCACTTAATGACCTGCTCATTTGCTGTCGGCAGTTAGAACATGATAGAGCGACAGAACGAAGGGTAATACATTATATGAAATAGTTTTTCTTGAAACAAATGTGTGATAGGTAACATTGTTATTATTGTTATTTTCTTTTTTATTTTCAGAAAGAAGTGGATAAATTTAAGCGCCTGATTCAGGATCCTGAAACAGTTCAACATTTAGATAGACATTCTGATTCCAAACAAGGAAAATATCTGAATTGGGATGCTGTTTTCAGGTATCCTCTTTGAATTTGTGTTATTTTCCTTCTATCTCTGTTTTTTGTGATGCCATTTTACTCTTTAATTTCGTTTGCTGTATATCATTGTATGTTACATAGGAAGTTGGTCCTTAGTGGTTATCCGAAAGTTTTAAAAACATAAAGAACACTGGAAGGTTTATGTCATTTCTTCAGTAGAATGCGTTAAATGTATATCCTGTAGGATCAAGAAAGAGGCACCATAGGATTCCTGTCATACTTACTGCTTTCTTGAGGCTGAGGCAGGAGGTGCATCAGGTCCAGGCCAGCCTGGCTTTCATAGTTCAGTCCTATCTGGTCTATAGAGGGAAACTCTGTCTCAAATAAAAACAACAGATAGAATCTGTTCATTTTGGTTATAAGAATTTGTTTCAAATTTGTTTTAAACGTAATTTACAATCGATGGGTGATGGTAGCACAGGCCTTTAATTTTAGTTCTCTGGAGGCGAGGTAGGCAGATCTCTGAATTCTAGGCCTGCCTGCTCCACAAGAGTTCCAGGACAACCAGGGCTAAAAGAGAGATCTTGTCTCAAAACAACAAAGAAGTAAGTTATATGTTTATCATTTTTATTATTGCTGATTATAAGTAACTGGCATGGGTTAAATTATACTAAAACAAGTAAAACAAATAATGGAATACTTTCAGATTAAAGCAATTTAAGAACTTGTTTGTGTCAGAGTTGATATGTGTTTATAGCAAAGCTTCATTTTCAACCATAAGTTCATTTATAATTAAAAACATATTGTAAGACTTGTTAGGGAAAGAAAAAGGGCTTTGTAAAAAAAAATATAAAAATATTATTTATTTATGTGCTTTTTGTAGACATTGAATATCCTTAAACTAGAGTTATATAGAGGTTGTAAACTGTCCTGCATGGATGCTGGGAAGTGAACTCTGGGTCTCTGGAAGAGCAGTGAGGACCCTTGACCACTGAGCCATCCCATCAGTCCCCACAAACATTTTCAATTCATGTAGAATTTAACCTGACGCTGGTGCAGTGGTATAACACCTATAACCTTGGCTCTTGGGAAAGTGATAGAGGAAGATAATGAGTTCAGCTCATTACAAATAAGCAAAATAAACAACTGTAGTAAGGAAGATATTCATATTCCTTCATACAATATTAAATTGTCTTAGAATACCTACAGATAAACTTTTGGACAGGGTGGGGCTTGGGTTTTTGAGACAGGGTTTCTCTGTGTAGCCCTGGATATCTTGGAACTTGCTCTGTAGACCAGGCTGCCCTCTTAACTCACAGAGATCTGCCTGCCTCTACCTTCCCAGTGATGGGACCAAAGGTGTGTACCACCATGCTAAAGCTCAGGATCTTAAAATAAAACTAGACCGGCCTTGAACTCAGAGAGTTTTCCTCTCCCTCTTTAGTGATGGGATTAAAGGCATGTACCACCACTCACCAGCTATTGAGTTTATTTATCTCTTATTTGATACTAAACTCTTTGAAATTCTAAATACTCATAACATGGAAAAATACACGCTTTCTCTCTTTTTTTTTCTTTTTGCTTCTTTGTCAGGTGTCCATGGGTATGTATACAATTACTGTTATCTGTTTTTATAAGGTGATTAGATAGACCAGCCTGCAGTATCTTCTAGGCAACCTTCATTTAAAGGCCATAAATATAACAAACTGCTCATAATGTAAGGAAAGTTGAACAAGAGATTGTTTCATGAAGCTGGTTGGTACAACTGTGGTTTTAAAGATGCTTTTGGGGAAGATACACAGGAGTTTTTGAAATGATAAAAGTATGAGCGTTAACGAAGATATGATTCTTTTTTCTTGAAGGTTTTTGCAGAAGTACATTCAAAAAGAAACAGAAAGTCTTCGATCAGCAAAATCAAATGTATCGGCTTCTACCCAAACCTCCAGACAGAAGAAGATGCAAGAGATCAGCAGTTTGGTCAGATACTTCATCAAGTGTGCAAATAAAAGTAAGCAACATTGGCTGGGTGTGGTGGTGCACGCCTTTAATCCCAGCACTCAAGAGGCAGAGGCAGGTGGATTCTGGTCTACACAGAGAAGCCCTGTCTCAAAACAACAACAACAACAACAAAAACATTATACATCACACACAGATGCTTCAGTAATTACCATAGCATAAATTCGATTTTAATACAATAGCATGACAAGTACTTTTTGAAATTCCTGGCACATGTGCTGGCTTTTAATATAGTAGGTCCAAAATTTAGAGTAATTTAGCATAAAATGTTTAATCTCCAAAGTGGAAAGATTAAAAATTAATGCTTCAGTTCCCCCATTCTTGTATTCCGTCTACATGTTCTTATACATCAGCAGAAGTGCAGTCTTAAGGATTAATAAACATCTTGAGGCTGAATAATTTTAAGAGTATAAATTCCTGTCAGGCCAGTGAGATGGCTTGGCAGGTAAAGGAACTTTTCCAGCAAGCCTGATGGCCTGAGTCTGAGCCCCAGAACCAAAATGATGGAGAAACCTACTCTTTCAAGTTGTCCTTACCAAGCACCATGGCATGGGTAATTTAGTGCACATGTAAGCATGGGCTTGCACACAAAGTAAATAAACGGAAAATGTGTAAAAAAAAGTTTTTTAAAAGTCTGTTTTCATTGATTACTCCTCTAATTTATTTATTTACTTTTAAAGATTAGTGTGTTTGTTTGGTGTATGTAACCACACTGTCACTCTCTTCCAGCACATCAGAAGAGGGCATCAGATCCCAAATACAGGTGGTTGTGAGCCACCATAGTGTTGCTGGGATTTGAACTCAGGACCTCTGGAAGAGCAGTCAGTGCTCTTAACCACTGAGCCATCTTTCCAGGTCCTACTTTTTTTTTTTAAGATTTACTTATTTATGTGTATGAGTGGTTTTGTCTGCATGTATGTAAATATACCACATATTCCAGTTCTTGAAGAAATCAGGAGAATCCTCTGGTTCTGGATAGTTATTTGTGAATGCTGAGAACCAATGCCATGTCCTCTGCAAGAATATCAAATGCTCTTAACCAGTAAGCCTTATATCCCGCCCCTCTAACTTCTTAAATCATACACAGAAAACCTAATATTTATTTCAATATGATATCATTTGATGTATTTGAAAATAGCCATAGCATTTCTGAGTGCTCTTTCTCTAAGGTAAATTGACCTAATTCCTTCAGCTCATTGACACAGTTTTAATTTTACTTTCTCTTTAATATTCTTGAATTTGTTACTTCTCAAAGAGTGGCACTCAGTCTTGTGTAATCTAGTTGGCACAGTCTACAACATATTTGTTTCAGTTTCGTTTTTTGCAGCAGGGTCTTTCAGTGCAGCCCAGGTTGGCCTCAGATATGTGATCCTGGTTCCTCAAATCTTCCTCAGTTTCTGGATTGGAAATTCGTGCCTCCATGCTGACTCTGCACTTATTTATTTATTCAATCAATTATTCATTCATTCATTTATTTGCATGTTCACGCGTATATGTGGTGGGTGCACCCAGGTATTCTGGTAAACAGGTCTATTTGGTGGCATTCAGCTTGTGTTTTGTTAAAGATTTTCTTGTTGGCCTGGATGTTGGTAAACAGGCTAGGTTTGCTGGCCAACAAGCCCTTGGGATCCTGGCTTATTTGTGCATTACAAGTGCATTCCACAATGGCCAATTTTGTTATGTAGGGTCTGGGAGATCAAATATAGGTCCTCATGCTTGAAAGGTAAGCACTTTACCAACTAAGCTATTATTCCAGCATTTATTCTTTATATTTATTTATTCTGAGATAACACTAGCCTCTTGTAGTCAAAATGTATAATTTTAGCTCAATATTGTGCTACCAGTTAAAGAAAAAAAATGAATAAAAATCAAGTCTTTTTTTTTTTTTTTTTGTCAGTGACAAGTCACATATCTCTCTCATCTTTAAATAGCTGTGATATATGGTACTGGGGATTAAACCTGGGCTTTGTATGTGCTAGATCAGCTCCCCTTTGCTGAGAAGCACCTTTAGTCCCTACATTTGATATTTTAAAGGCAGTTTTTAATATTTTTTACTACATTTATTTATTTTGTGTATGTGTTCATTTACCATAATGTACTCATGGGTGTCAAAGGACAACTTGCAAGTGTTGGCTCTCTTCTTTTGCTTTATGGGTCCCAGGGATTGATCTCAGATCATCAGACTTGCCTGCAAGTACCGTAAAGTGGAGCCATCTTGCTGACCTCAAGAATGACATTTTTGAGGCAGAAATACAGGATCCTCATAAGCTTTTGCAAGGAAATGGACTTTATATTAGTGCTGAAAGCTAGAACAAAAAATGTTTGTTGAGAGATTTCAGACTTTGTACATTCTGTGTAAATAAGGATGTGGATTTGTGATAGCAAGTTTGGGTTAAAAATGAGACAAATCCATGGTCTGCCATGATGGCTCAGCAATAGAAGGCATCTTCTGACAAGCCTGACAACCTGAGTTTAGTTCCTAGGACTCACATGACGCAAGGAGAGAACTGACTGTTACAACGTTTTGGGTACCATGCACACAGGTACGCATTATGATACACACATAAAAATGTAATTGCAAAGTCCGGAAGATGGTAATCGTTTAGGTAAAGGTTGTTGACTAATGACATAGAATAAATCTAATGAACCGCGGTTTAAAGAAATTCTCCATTCTCCTGAGATTCCATTTTTGGACAGCTGTAAGCCCTCCTTCTATATTCTGTGTGAGTACAGGGTCACTCTCTTCAGACACACCAGAAGAAGGCTTCAGATCCCATTACAGGTGGTTGTGAGCCACCATGTGGTAGCTGGGAATTGAACTCAGGACCTCTAGAAGGGCAGTCACTTCTCTTAACCACTGAGCCATCTCTCCAGCTTATCCCTCTATATTCTGAGAAAAAAGAAAGCTATACGAAAACATTCTGTACTTGATTTGGCTCTTGTGGTAACTTTGTATTCACTCAAACACTGGGCTTGTAAAATTGGGATCTTAATTTGTACTGTGTAATTTCTGAGTGAAAGACACCAGGTTTTGTTGCCCAGAAAATTTTGTAGCTTACAATTTTATCTTCTAGTGAAAAGAAACCGTTAGTTACAAAGTTAATTATGGAGATCACATTTAAAAATGTGCCAATATGTTAGTTTACAAGAAAGTAAAATTGCCTAAACTAGATCATTTAAATAGGTAAAAAGTACTGTTTTATTTAGAGGATAGCTTTTAAATTGAACTCAGCATCAGAAGCAGCAAGCACAGGACTGGCTGGGTCTGCACCAGGTCCTCTGGGTAACCATCCTAGCTTTCAGCTTCGTATTTTTATGGGACTCCTGGGTGTGAACAAGTGAATCTCTAATTCTTGTGTCTGCTCTTGGGCTTTTTTCCTTCTTTTGGGTTTGCCTGGTCCAGCCTCGATCATTTTTGTTTTATACTTTATTTTGTCATGTTTGATTGTTTCTTAGCCTTTTTTTTTCTAATGAGAGACAGGAAGTAAATCTGAAGAGAAGGAGATGTGGGGAAGATCTTGGAGGAGTTAAAGGAAGAAAAACTGTAAACATGTTACATTATATGAGAAAAGAATCTTATTTTTAATAAAGTTTTTTTAAAAAATTGAAATTTACAGTGTCAGTAAAACATATAATGTCAGTAAACATACTATCATTTTGCTTTACTTCTTATTTATTTACATGAACTGAATGGTTGATAGCAATTTAAACACATGTTGAGATTTTAAGAGACTTTTTTAAACTACTGTATCCAAAGTAGAGTGAAGAAAATCATTAACAAACTCATGGGTTAAGAAGGAACTTAAATCATACCAATGTTCCTGATTCCTTACTAAACACAGAGAGTAGAAAATAGAAACCAGGTGTGCAAACTGGTTTCACGAGGCTTCTTAAACATATAAATAACTCAGCCTCCTTATAAAATAGATTTTTGGATTTTTATTTACTTTTTTTTAAAAAAATTGTTATTTCTATTTTTTTTTTTACAATGATAGGTATGAAACTCATGGTTTGTGCATGCTAGGCAATATTGTGCTACTGAATTTTAATCTCTGCTGAGAGAATTAGGAAATAAAAATGTAAATTTTAAAACAATTTTGTTTGGCAGAAAAAGAGAATGTTTTGGGATAAAGAATACAGAAAATTAAAATTTTATCTTAATACTTATGAAGTTTATTTATTGTTTATTGTTGGTCTTGGGTATTTGTGGTAAATTATTCCTTTCCATAATATTCTGATAATACAACAAATATTGTACGTAAAAATATTTCAAGAATTGTGAGATACCCAAGAAAGAGTAGAAAAGGATCACACAGATGTAGGAATCATCATGGGTTACATGCCTGAAATTATAAGCCATAACTGAAAGTTGTGATTTCATTGAGTACTTACCCTAGCCTGATACTTTTGAATATAACCAGTCTCATCATTAAGAAAAAGCTAATATAATACTTCATTTATGTATATTGAATTGTACTCTCCATGTAGTTGATTTTCAAAATGAAGTCAGTACTGAAGAAATGATAATCTTTTAGCTTTGATGTCAGTATGATTTGATAAAAATAAACATTTTAATTTCTGTAGCCTTTGGCTAGCCTCCAATTCATAGTACTCCAGCCCTTATTTGGAGTTACAGGTAGACACAACCTTTCTACACTTAAATTCTACACACACTCACCCCTTTTTTTCTTTAGATAGGGTTTCCCTGTGGCCCAATATGGTCTTAAGCTTACTTACTATATAGTCAAGAATGATACCTTAACCAGAATCTTGTCTTTACTAAGGACTATTGGGATTATTGGTGTGTAATACTGTGACTGGCATAATTTTGTTTTTAAATGTAATTTTGTGATCTTTAAAAATATACATTTAGGAGTGGGGGAGATTACACTGGCTGCCTTTCCGGAAGACTTGGATTCAATTCTTAGCATCCACATGGGAGTTCTCAACCATATATAAATTCATTACTTGAAGATCTGGAGCCTTCTGACCTCTGAGACACTGCATAGATGCAATGCACAGACATATATGGAGGCAAAACACCCATACGCACACGTTAACCAATTTTAGAAGAACATTTAATAGCACTGAACTTTCAGAATCTAAAATATTGCGCTGTTAAAATTCAGCCTTTTCTATATGTATGCTATTTGTATGCTGTTTAGATGTAATGGAAATAATCCTGTTTTTTAGAGTAACTAGGCTATTACTAATAGAATAATTCAGGATTATTTTAATTGATTTATTCATTAAGATGCTCAGAGACTTAGAATCCTTTTAGTTCCAGTGCCACAAATTGTGAATTAAGTATAAAAATTAATCTATTTTTGCTGTATTTTTAGAGGTTGGTAAATTTAATTTTTAATGGAGCTATCTAGCAAATGCTTTTTTTTTTTTAACTTTCTGGATCATATATTAACTGTTTAATATACTCATTTCTTGTCATTTACAACATTAAATGCAGAAACACAATTGTATACCAGGTAAACATTATTAACAAAATAGCCAACCAGTTTAATTTTACTTAGGGGCTACCCTGTTGTGTGAGAGAGTGAGTTAAGAGAAACTTTCTGAATGGAACCAGTTAAAGAAGTTGGCACTGGAAGAATTCTTTTATAGTCTATGCATTTTTACTATTTTATTTTATTTTTAATAGGAGCACCCAGGCTAAAATGTCAAGACCTCTTGAATTATGTCATGGATACAGTGAAAGATTCATCTAATGGTATAACTTACGGAGCTGACTGTAGCAACATTCTACTCAAAGACATTCTTTCTGTGAGAAAATACTGGTGTGAAGTATCTCAGCAACAGTGGCTAGGTATGTTTTGAAGGCTGTGATTTTTTTTTTTCCTTATGAAATGAAATTCCAACAGTAAAAGCAGTCTACATCCCACAGACTATTCAGAGTTTAGTATTATATTGATGAAATCATATTGTAGTTTCAGAACCTTAATTTTCTTCCTTTCCAAGAAAACATCTTGCTATGTATCCTATTCTGGACTTCAACTTGGAATCTTCCTGTCTTGTCTGCCATGGCTGGAATTAGAGATATGAACTACCATGCTCAGTTCTTAGTTTTCATTTTCTATGTACTTTCAAAAGTATTAAGCCACATACCGTTTATAGTAGGTGCTAACCACAAGAACTGGAATTACAGATTTCAAAAATTACTGCTCTGTTTTCAACCATTCAGCAGTCCAGTGACTGAAAATAGAGTCAACTAAAAATTACCCTGCCATTTGCTCTCTCCAGGCTTGTTTACAGTGTGTACACAGGACAGCGACACCTCAACTGAGCCATAAATAAAGGGGGAAACCAAAAGAGATGTCACAGAGGTTGAAAGCAAGGGTTCTAATTAAAAGAGATGTGGTGGATACCTTAAATGTCACAGGAAGTATAACGAACAAAAGTATTCATTGCATTAGGCATAGATACTAGGTAACTAGTAAGGTAATGAAAATCAAATGCATTAAAATATATTTTACTCATTGACTTATTAGACATTCAAAGTGCTCCAGACTGTTCGGTGCTATGATACAAAATTATTTCCTATACGTGGCATCCTTGTCTTAACACTTGAGAGAGTTGTTATTAAATCCTAATCCCAAATCACTGATCACACAAGTCCTTGGACCATTGTGATGCAGTGTAACTTAAGTCCTCACCAGAGTCAAACCTACTTCTCCAGCATTTCAGCACTGCACTTCAGTCAGGGCATTAAACAAAAGCAAACACAGGTCTGAATGCTTTATACCATTCAGTTCCACTGACATGTAACAGAATTGCTCATATAGAATGTCTCAAGAAGCTTACCTTGATGATATTTGAGATTTTATTTTTTAAACTCCACAAACATTTTTCACATAGGAAGTTTTACTATTTATGGAGGAAATGCATACATTGCACCTTTTGTGAAGAAGCAGGTTTCTACTCTCCTGAGACTTCTTGGGGTGTCTCGTGCTGTCCGTTATACCCTCTCTAGAGGGGCATGATGGATTCTGAAAATCTGGATCATTACCATCGAGAAACATGTAGCTTGATGTGCTTTAATGAGAAGCTATGGCAGTGTTGGCCTTTGCTCTTTCTTTCCTGTCAATAAAAAGAAAAAATTGTTGAAAAGAATTCTTCCTCTTCAATATGTATGCATGAACATTTTTACCATTGTATAGCAATTTGATGCATTGCAAACATGTTGACATAAGTGATATAATTTTATGAACTCTTATTACATAATGTGATTAAAAATACAATGTTTGATTTATTTATAGTGGCCATATATCTTGTTTGATACCCAATTTTAAGCCAATTTTATCTGTTTTTGCAGAAGCATGATATGAACAATTGAAAAGGAAGATACAAATAGTTGATATTCTCCCCTGTCTCTATCTTCCAGTGGGAATAAAGTCTTAAGCCACTAGCCTACTTTTCATTAAGTCTGGAACAATTCTCAATAGATTTTACTTTTCTGCATATCGCTGACTCTTGTTATTGTTTTTAATCTAAACTACTTTCTTCAAGGGTGTATTGTATAGTGAATAACTTGAGAGAGCCATTGGCTTCCTTCACAGAAAGAATGGTTTTGCTTTTAACCTTATTTATAAGAGGACTAACTATTTCCATTTGGGTCAAACATCCCTCTTCATGATGCTGGTGAGATTGGAGACCTCATGCAAAGATGGAAGCATTCTGCTTGCTGTTGCTGCTGCGAGGAAAAAACTTTCCTTTTTCTTTGAGCAAGAACTTTATGTCCTTTACTAAAAATCCATGAAACTGTCATGCTATTGTTAGGTTATATACAAGCAGAGCGATCTGTGAAGCCATTTGTAAAGGGCGATACTTTTCTATACATATTTTAAAAACAACATTAATAGGACACCAAGACTTAGTGACTTTGTTAGTCCTTGATAAAACGGCATAGGCATGGAGACATTAAGTAGCTTTTTTGAGATCTGGTTGTTAAAACAGATACCTTCACTCTGTGCTATTTATGTTCCTACTTTACATTAATAAACATTGATGCATTCTATTAAACTCTAGGTTATCTTTGATACTTTTGTCTTGGAGAATTATAGCATATTTAACTTAAATTGTGATGTTGAACATAGTTGACTTTTAAAACATTTAGCTAATACTTTCTTTTCTCAATTTTTAGAATTGTTTTCACTGTACTTCAGGCTGTATCTCAAACCATCACAGGACATTAATAGAGTTTTAGTGGCTAGAATAATTCATGCTGTCACCAGAGGATGCTGTTCACAGACTGATGGATTACCTTCAAAGTTTTTAGATCTTTTTTCCAAGGCTATTCAGTATGCCAGGTAATCCAACCACTTGGTTTCATATTATACCTAACTACATTAGATCTTCTTGCCATGACCACGTTTTAGATTTAGTGACTAATTAATCTTGCCTTTTCAACAAGGGGTGTTCAGTTGCTCAAATTTGTGATGTAAAATGTGGTTATTCATGATAGTTATATAGTTTATAATGATCAAATCAGAATACTTCCATTTTATTGAAATTAAGCTTTTATTAATACATAACTATGGATAGTCATATGTTGCATAGTGATATTTCATTTTTGTATGCATCTTGACCTCTCTTTTCTGTCCTATATAAAAAACAAAAAAAATCCTTAAAACAGACCAAAGATTTGCAAGTTAGAAACTTGAAGAAAGCAAACAGATGAAACACTGTTTGAGATACCGATATAAGGGTCTCGGGAGGTGGCTTAGTGAATACAAACACTTGATATGTAAGTATGAGGACCTGAGTGTGGATCCTTAGCAGCCAAATAGTAACTGGAAAATTTTTTGATCCCTCGCTGAGTTGGAGTTGAAGATAGAGACAGAAAATTCTTGGGGTTTGCTAACCACCAGCCTTACTCCACAATGGCAAGCTCCAGGTTGAGTGACAGACCTTGTTTTAAGGGAATGATGTGGAGAACAGTTGGGCCACTCAACATCCTCCTTTAGACCTCTTCATGCATATAGGGATGTACATGTGTGCGCACACACACTAAATTTTTGATAAGATAAAAGCAGTGATCTTTTAGGACTAAACCCCCAAAATGAAAGCAAAAAGAAGTAGGTGGGTTTATATAAATGCAGTTTTTTCATAGAAAGGAAGTACTGAAAGAGTGAAGAGGTGGCTTGCTAAATGGGAGCGGCTCCTGCACACTGTGGTCTGACTAAAGACAACATCCAGATTATATAACAACTTTATGAAACTTGGTAACAAAAACCATATTGCTAGGGAGATGGAACAAGGCATAGTGTATGAAATTCTCAAAAAATAATAAAAAATAGGTTACTTAAAAAAACTTTTAAATACCTTAACTAAAAAAATAGGCAAAGGGTAGTGATGTACTTCTGTAACTCCAGTACTCTGAAGGCTCTGCAAAAGATGATTCTGAGTTGATTGTCATCTTGGTTTACATCATGAGAAAATGAATGAGAAAAGAAAAAATAAATATGCAATCAATTTATGAACACATTCAACCTCATTAGCTATCAGAGACATGCAAGACAAATCACAGAGAGAGAAGTGGTACTGAAGTTAAAGGATCTGTGTTACTAGAAATAAACAGCAAATGTTTTCAATAGTTTGGAATCAAGACTTCTCAGTGCGTTGGTGGGAGTGTAAAGTACTGTGTTTCAAAAGGAACCATCAACTCACCATAGAACCAGTAGTTTCTTAAAGGATCATTTAGAACCAAATGTCCTTAATGTGTGGACACTAAATGACACTCTTTAAGTGTGAGCCCTGTGGTCTTTATCATGTGATAACAAAGAAAGTTGGAAAAGTTGAATGTTGCTTAAGTAATATCCTTTCTATTTTAAGGATAGATGTATATCAAGAACAAGGTAGTGAGTGGGGCTGGAGAGATTGCTCAGTGGTTAAGAGCACTGACTGATCTTCCAGAGATCCTGAGTTCAATTCCCAACAACCACATGGTGGCTCACAACCATCTGTTATGGGATCCAATGCCTTCTTCTGGTGTGTCTGAAGATAGCTACAGTGTACTCACATAATAATAAAATAATAAAGTAGTAAAATATTTTGGAAGCATTGGTGCACATCTGTATGGCAAAATTCAGTTTATGTTAAAACATGTATAATTGTAGGTATACAAATAAATTGTGTGTATTTTTAGACAGTGGTTTAGTAGCAGAGAGATTTAACAAGAAAAATTTCTTAACCCCAAGTGGCAATCAGTACTTTTTTAATGGGTAGAAGTGTGGTTTTGTTTTGTTTTGTGGAGAGATTTCAACCCAGGATATGATTCTGCTTGAATATTGGATTTTATTGTTTCAAATGTGACTGTTACACCCAGTTGACTTTACCTTCTGTTGCAGACAAGAAAAGAGCTCTCCTGGCTTAAGTCACATCTTAGCAGCCCTTAACATTTTCCTCAAGACTCTGGCTGTCAACTTCCGAAAACGGGTGTGTGAAATAGGAGATGAAATTCTTCCCACCTTACTATATATTTGGACTCAACACAGACTTAATGACTCTTTAAAAGAAGTAATTATTGACCTAATTCAACTGCAGATTTATATCCATCATCCACAAGGAGCCAAAGCTCCTGAAGAAGGTATAAAGGGAATTTTCCCCCCTTTGAATGTTTAACAGAGAAGCTATCTGAGTGTGGCATCGGTGTTCTGTAGAGGCATGAAGTGTCTCTGGTTAGTAGTGTGGTTAGTCTTGGGACTGATTTTCATGCATTCTCTTGGGTCTGAACCAGTGGCAGTAAGTTCTATCTTGCCTTTCCATTGTTCAGTAAAGTATCAGATGAGAACAAGTCTGAGGCGTTCCCTCCAGCAGCCAGCCAGCCATCACCACTTCTTGTCCTCCCTGATTGTTTTGCCCCCCGCCCCTTTTAAAACAATATTATTCTTCATTCTTTAAGAAGTTTACTGAATGAGGTAGTGTTGGTGCACGCCTTTAATCCCAGCACTTGGGAGGCAGAGACAGGCAGAATTCTGATTTCGAGGCCAGCCTGGTCTGCAAAGTGAGTTCTAGGACAGCCAGCTTTCTATAGATAAACCCTGTCTAGAAAAACAAAGAACAAAAAACAAAATCAAAATTGGATTGAATGACAGTTGACCTCGAACTCTCTCATGGCTTGTCTATGACTGCCTTTGGGCTTGTACTAGCCTTCAGACTAGTTCATCTTGGGTAATAGTGATGATTTTGTTAAGATGGTCCAACACATTAAACATCATCAGCTAGAATGGAGAATAACTGTCGAACCACTCTTTTTTCAGTGGGGATATGTATCTGCTCTTTCTCTGTATATATTCAGATATATGTAGAGAAAAAAAAGAATTTTGACTTCTCAGTTTTTGTCTTTCATCCTTCTCTGACCAGGATAAAGATGAGGCCGGTTAAGTGGTGGTGTATTCTGTTAGTTAGCTGCATATTTATGGTTAATTGAAAACTTGACAGGATTATGAGGCTGCCAGGAAAACTCACATAGTTTTAGCCTTCAATAATCTATTTTTAAGTTACCTTGTTTGTGAGAATTAATAGCCCTGTAGTTTTCCATGAGGATTATGTTTAATGTCTAGTTCAACATTTTAAAGAGGGGCATAAATTGACTGAGTGTGACTTGCATGGCGAAATAACCACTGTACCCGGAAAGCATTGTGTATGTACTCATAGAAGGAGAAATAATAAAAACTATACAGAAGCTGGTCCCTGTGTAGAAGAAGGGCATATTATCTTTCGTAGGGGACATGATACATTAGAAAAGGGAAATTTTTAGATGAGAATGAAAGGACATTTATAACAACCACAGTTACTGATTATGAAGTGAAACCCATCAGGAAGTAGAGTCTTCTAGGATATTGCCCAAAGGGGCATTAGTACTGAAGACGTTGGACTAGGCATGTAATGTTGAAGTGCCTAAGAAGATGAGTCATTTTGAGAGCTGGCAGTGCCGATGGAATTTGAATATAAACAATGTTTCTGGATTACAGGTGCTTATGAATCCATAAAATGGAAAAGTATCTTGTACAACTTATATGACCTGCTAGTGAATGAGATAAGTCATATAGGAAGTAGAGGAAAATATTCTTCAGGATCTCGTAATATTGCTGTCAAGGAAAATTTGGTTGACCTGATGGCGGATATCTGTTACCAGGTATAGTAACTGTTGTCACATTTGAAATTCCCTGTTAACTTTCTGCTGGATGTTTATACTCTGCATTATGACAAGCCTGAAATTACTCTATATACCTAAAAGTTGTTTTCAAATTATGTATATCTGAAACTAACCCTTTTAATTGAAAAGTAACTTTTGAACATGTATCTAGAGCTAGTGATGATAATCACCTACAGGGAAGGTGAATGCATCTTAATTTTAAAAAAAAAATCAATTGGGCAGTGGTTGAGAATGCCTTTAATCCCAGTACTCGGGAAGCAGAGGCAGGCAGATCTATTTGAGTTCAAGGTCAGCCTGGTCTACAGAGCTAGTTCCAGGACAGGGATACACAAGGAAACCCTGTCTCAGGAAAAAAAAAATAGTATTCATGTAGAATAAAATTCGCTGATAATATTTACAATAATTTTTATCTTTGGTTCTGAAACCATCACCAAAATCTCTCCAAAACCTTTTGTCATCCACTATAGAAACCTTAGATCTCCTAGCTTTCAGTTATCTTTATTTGTTTCTCTTAGCCACTAATCTACTTCTGTTATCTGAGAATGATTTCTCTGTTTGGGACATTTCATAGAAATAGAATCATATGTATGTGGACTTTTGTGCCTGGCTTCATTTACATAGTGTTCCCCTGGGCACTATAAATGAGTATTTTATTCTCCACAGATTTGATTGGCATACCGGTACCTATTTTGCTGCCTTAAATGTTAATATAAATTTAATTTTTATGTAATCTCATGTAATTAAATGTAAATTGAAATTTTAATCCTGTTGAAAATATGCTATTTGCAGTTTTGGTAACTGTCCCCAGAAAATAAATTTAGTACCCTACTTGTAAATACTTGCTAAGAATGTCATTCCTGCTGTGCAAAATATTTATCTCTTAATATCTTTAGATCTTTCTATAACTTATTAATAATCATGAGTCCCTATATCTTCAGTTGAGAAGTATTTTTCTCCCCAATGATTTATTAAAAAAATTGTAGCAATAAAAATTTGTTTTTTTATTTTGCAGCTTTTTAATGCAGATACCAGATCCGTGGAGATTTCTCAGTCTTATACGACACAAAGGGAATCCACTGATTATAGTGTACCTTGCAAAAGAAGGAAAATAGACATAGGCTGGGAAGTGATAAAAGATTATCTTCAGAAGTCACAGAATGATTTTGATCTTGTGCCTTGGTAAAATGTATTTTCTCGTTTGGTGTCATTTAAATCATTTTCCCCCAGAAAGCCTTCATTGACCAGATCTGTTATTTTACTACTCCCAGAACAGCTATTAGTAGCAAATAACAGTGTGATTGCTATAGCATATTGAGTTAGTCACTAAAAGGCTCATCTGCTGTGCTAGACTAGGCTACCTTTTTAGACAAGTAGACACGGGTTTTTGTTTTGTTTTTCTTTTTCCTAACTCTTATTTTCATTCATATTTAAATGTGCACAACTCTGTAATGGCAGATTAACTCTGATTAGGATCATTAGACTGTATCTAGTCAGGCCAGTTTTCTTTGCGGAAAGGAACCAATTCTAGAAATGTTAACTAGCATGCCTGAAGATACTTAGAGACTTAACAGATTTTGGGACAGGGAGGGAGAATATTTTTCACCTTGTTGCTGGAATATTTAAATGTAATTTGAGTTGTGAAGAAAAGTTATATAGATTTTGCTACTTACTGCTTAAGTTTATGTTTATTTTAGGTAGTTGACAGTTCTACTTAAGATTTTATTTTTGTTTTAATTTATTCTTCTCTCTTGTAGTACATCCTGACTGGAGTTTCCCCTCTCTCCACTCTTCTCAGTTCCTCCTCCCTCTCTTCTCCCCCATTTCCCTTTTGAAAAGGGCAGGCCTCCCAGAGATACCATCCAAACACAGCATAACACCCTACGATAAGACTAAGCATATACCCTCATATAAAAGCTGGATGAGGCCACCCGAAGGAGGAAAAGGATTCCAAAGCAAGCAAAACAGTCAGAAAGAACCCCACTCCCACTGTTAGGAGTCTCACAAGAACACTAATTTACACAACCATAAAATGTATGCAGGTGACCCTATCTAGCTCCATAATTATTGCTTCAGTCTCCGAGCCCCGTGATCCTCCTGGGGGTGATCCACATAATGTGTGGTGTGGGTCTCTGCATCTGCTCCTGTCAATTACTGGATGAAGCCTCTCTGATGATCATGTTAGGCTCAGGTCTATATGTAAGAGAATATTCTTAGGAGTCCTTTCATTGCTTTTTTTTTCTGGTTTCTCTTCAGATTGTATAAATCTTAATCAAGAATCACTAGCTGGGTAGAGGTGGTGCTGGCCTTCAGTCCCAGCATTTAAGAGGCATAGGCAGGTGCTATAAATGAGTATTTTAGCCAGGGCTACACAGAGAAACCCGGCCTCATAAAACAAAACACAAAAAGAATTACTGAATGGCTTTTATGTGCCACACTTTAGACACGATGCAATGAATAACATAGGATCCCTGGTTTGGAGTAGTAGTCCTTGAGCAATGGTTCTCAGTGTTCCCAGCTGCAAATCTTTAATACAGTCCTCATGTTGAGGTGACTCCCAACAGAAAATAACTTTTGTTGCTACTTTGTAACTGTAATGTTATGATTGTTTTGAATCATAATGTAAATATCTGAAATGCAGGACATCTGATATGCAACCCCTGTGAAAGGGTTGATCGACTCCCAAAGGGCTTGTGACCCACAGGTTGAGAACTATTATTCTGAAATATTCACAGAACATTGTGTTGAATGAGAAATTGGTGTCAAAGAAAGTGTTTAGGTTATATTTTTCTAATATGAAGCATTTTTGGTGCCAAAAGATGAGAAAACGAGTTGGTTTTGAGATCTTATGTAAAGACGTACCTGGCAATATCATGTGATTCTTCCTTCTGTAATTGGCAGCAGGGTCTAGTCAGTATCTATCAGCAATTAATTTACTTGAAACACTATGGAAAGAGTGAAGATGATACTGCAGTCAAGATTCAGAAAGGTATAGTTTTTGCATCTTTGTTTTCTTTTGTGTTGTTAATTAAAGATTCCCTTTTTTCCCTTCAGGCTACAGATCACAACCCGATTAATATCAAAATATCCTTCAAGTTTACCTAACTGTGAGCTGTCTCCATTAATACTGATACTGTACCAGCTTCTACCTCAACAGCGACGTGGAGAACGCATCCCATATGTGTTACGATGCCTTAAGGAAGCTGCCTTATGTCAAGGCAAGAAATCAAACCTAGAAAGCTCTCAGAAGTCAGATTTATTGAAACTATGGATTAAAATTTGGTCCATTACCTTTCGTGGTATAAGTTCTGAACAAACACAAACTGAAAACTTTGGTTTACTTGGGGCCATTATTCAAGGTAGTTTTGTTGAACTTGACAGAGAATTCTGGAAGTTATTTACTGGTTCAGCCTGTAAACCTTCAAGGTAGGTTGTATTATATTTGATTTTACATAAACACACAAGTGTATATTTCTGATTATTTTCGTAGTTTGTTTACTTCAGCAAAAGATACATTAAAATCTGTTTTGGGTGCTTTTGTTGTTTGGCCCAAACAACAAAAGTTTTAATTTTTTTATTTTTTATATTTTTGTGTTAGGGTCTTACTACATAGCCTTGGCAAACTTCTATTAACTGACTGGCCTCAAACTTAAGAGATCTGCTGCTTGTGCTTCCTAGGTACTAGGTTTAAAGATGGGAACCATGACCTACCTTCTTATTTTTAAGACCAGTTTTCTTTATAGGATTATAAATTTTAAGTTATTAACTATAATTTATAATTATTCAATATTCACAAACATTCCTGTAGCTCTGTACATTTTCATTGGACAATATCTTAAAGATTTTATTTATGTGTATGAGCGCTCTATCTGTATGTACATCTGCATGCCAGAAAAGGGCATCAGATCCCAAGGTATATGATTATAAGCCACGATGTGGTTGTTGGGAATTGAACTCAAGACCTCTGAAAGAGCAAACAGTGCTCTTAACCGCTGAGCCATCTCTCCAGCCCCCAGGACAAAAATTTTACATCAAAAGAGTTTTCTGAAATGTAATCTTCCTTTCACAGCTTTGTTTACAAAATGTTCCTCGTATTGCCCCCAGCGTGGCAGGCTTGGTGGTAAGCAGCAGAGGTAAGGCGGGCATCTGCCCCTCAGAGCGCTTGCTTCTAACAGTCTCTTTGTGTTTCTTTGTAGTCCTGCGGTATGCTGCCTGACTTTGGCACTTAGCACCTCTGTAGTTCCAGATGCAATAAAAATGGGAACAGAACGAAGTGTGTGTGAAGCAAACAGAAATGTTTCTGTAAAGGAGTCAATAATGAGATGGCTCTTATTCTACCAGTTAGAAGATGACCTAGAAGACAGCACGGAGCTGCCTCCGGTTCTTCAGAGGTAATTCTGCTTTATTGGCTCCTACATTCTTGTTTTGTTCTGACTCTGTGTGTTTGCTTGTGTTTGCTTGTTTAATTTTACGAGGCTCTCTTCACATATTTGAGATCAGATAGCTTTATTTTATACTCACAATGTAGAATTTCCTGGAGTTATCTCCAAAATATTAAAAATCATCTGTATCTTTGTGCTGGATCATTTCTGAAATAAAAGGTTATCTCACTGTGGGATATGGGAGATTTTCATAAAGTATAGGCACATAATTGTTTCTTAAAAATTTAACACTTATAAGAAGTATTTGTATTTGTGATATGCCATCTAATATTTGATACACACATACATTGTAAAATAATTAAATCACAGTTAATATATTATCTTCTTTAATAGTTGTATTCTACTTATGAGGAACACCTTGAAAACCATGGTTTCTTTAAAAAAAAACCACACACACAGCAAATTATCATTATTACCTACCCCATTGTAGGACACCAAAATGTCTTTCTTCCATTAAATTAGCACCTGGTTTTTTGGGGGTTTGGTTTGGTTTTTGTTTTGTTTTTGCCTGTTGATTTGTTTTTTGTTTTGTTTGTTAAAAGATCTCACCAAGTAACTCTGATCTGGCTTGGACTCCCTATATAGACCAAGACTAAGATAGCCTCTTGTAAGGATTCCCGTCTCTGCAGACTGAGCACTAAGATTAAAGGCATATGCCACCACACCTGGTCTGTAGTATGTGTGACATTCTGTTGTGTGTAGTTTTAGTCTCTACCTGCCTTTGCTCAGGGACCAGCCTCTTCCCAGCTTCCCTTTTGCTCTACCCGCCTTTGCTCCAGGCGTCCAGGCAGCAGGCTGTGCTACCAGCCCCCACCCATTTTGCTTGAATCCTCAGACAAAAGACACACACACAGTTAGTTCCTTTTCAGCTTGCCTGAAGACACAATTGCCAATTGCTGGGCGCTGCTACCTCCTGCCTGGAAAAGTATGCCCTAATATTTTTGTCTCCTTTCCTCCCGCCTGCCCTAAACTTCAGTGGCTACTCCCTCCCGTATAGCCCCTGTCAGTCATCCCTGGCCACAGGCCCCAGCTCCTCCTGAAACCTCACATGGTTGCTGGCTTCTTCTCCCTCCAAAGCGTGGCAGAAGATCCCCGTAGTCTCCTTCGCGTCTGCCTTTTCTTCCTGGGACACGGAAGTCCCACCTGTACCTTCCGCCCAGCAATTCTTTCGTGGCTTTCTTAACTGACAGACCAAGAACCAATTGGAGAACGGAACCTTTGCATCAGGTCCACCCCCTTCATTCTATTTCTTGTCCTATTCCCTATTCATAGTGAGTATCTGGGTGAAATTTGTTACATGATGAATGATAAGAAACCAAAGTAGGACTTAAGCCCTAGGATGGGCCAAGTATACTGTTCCCCTGAAGGATAGAGCATAGTGTTTTACCTTTAGTTCATAATCTTTTATCTCAGAAATATTGATTTTTTTTTTTTAGCACCTACATGGAAGCTCTCAACTGTGAGCTTCTACTCCAGTTTATGTGTCTCTAACTCCAGTTCCAAAGTATCTTGATGCCTTCTTTTGGTCATCTTGTGCATGAGGAACACAAGAAGCATAGATATTGATGCAGAGAAATTCATATACACATAACAATAAATAACAATCTGAAAAAAGAAATCTTGTTTTAAAATTATGCATAATTTATTCTAAGCAGTTTTAGAAACTATAATACCACTGTTCTAACCGCTTTAATAAACTCCTTCCAATACTAGTGATTCAGGACAGATGAAAGCATTTTTAGTGTGGGATCTGAGTTTTAAGAATCATAATTTCTAGCTATGTATACATGGATGTTAAAAGATATTTTCTAATGGCATATTGTCTTTTAAGTAAAGCTTTTTGTTTTCTTTTTTAGTAATTTTCCTCATCTTGTACTGGAAAAAATTCTTGTAAGTCTCACTATGAAAAACTCAAAAGCTGCAATGAAGTTTTTTCAAAGTGTGCCAGAATGGTATGTTATGTAAGAAAATATGTGTGTTTTAAGATATAGCATTAATTAGATAATTCTATCAGGGTGGGAGCTTATCTTATTAGTAATTATGATATAAATTGGTCTGATTGAAGAAATATCACCTCAGCTAAGCAGAAAGAATTTTTGTATTAGTGATTATAATTTACGTTCTATTACTTTCGATGATGGTTACCGTTTTATTGCTGTATGTTGTAATATGTCTAACAAGTGTTAGGAGAAAAAAAACTGAGCTGTTATGGGAAATTAAGAACATAAAATTTTTGTGAAGTGAGTTTTTAGTAGGGACTCATTGTTTGTATGTTGAATAAAATTTATTAGGGTTTTTAAAAGTGCCAGTGAGATTGCTTAACAGGTAAAAGCATTTTTTAAACCTGATAACCTGAGTTCAGTCCCTGGGATCCAAGACTCACAGGCTGGAAGGAAGAACCAACTCTTGGCAAGTTGTACATCACACACACACACGCAGAGTCACTCATTCTAACTAGCTAAATTGATGGCAGAACAAAAGAAAAACTAATGAGAGTTGGATGTAATGATGTCCTGTGGTCCAAACACTGGGAAACTGAGGCAAGAGAATCTTGAAATCCGAAGTTAGAGACCCTCCTGAACTAGAATCAATACTAAAAAAAAAAAAAAGCTTAATTATAATTAACATGAAAATATTTAAAAACTTGTTTTTAGTTGATTGGCTCAGAGACTTACATTAGGCACTGTGACCTAAAATATCTCAATGATATCAAGATATCCAGTCTCTCTTATTAAAATGAAAGAAAAATCACTCATCTTGGAAATCAGGTAAAAAGAAGGCAGATGTTTTTGGTAATTACATTCAGTTATCTAGTGTTAGTGTCTAAATATATCTTTGAATTTGTATTTGGAACTGTAACTTCTACATTTTTGTGAGTAAAATTTGCTACCAATAATGAAATCATCCCATCTCAATTCAATTTGCATAAAAGCCCAAAGAAGAGAAACGTTTGACAGAATAACTCAAAAATGTTATCAGCAGTCTTTGAATGGTATAAATGCTTTCTTGATGATATTATTTGTAATGTGTTGCAAATAAGTTGAAAAAATATTAGATTATGGTTATTAATCCTTAATCTCACTCCTGAAGTGAGCAACACTGCGAAGATAAAGAAGAACCTTCATTTTCAGAAGTAGAAGAACTATTTCTTCATACAACTTTTGACAAGATGGATTTTTTAACTACTGTCAAAGAATGTGCTGTAGAAAAATTTCAATCTAGTGTTGGCTTCTCTGTCCACCAAAATCTCAAGGAATCATTGGATCATTATCTTCTGGAATTATCAGAACAGCTTTTAAATAGTTACTCTTCTGAGGTGAGATTTCTTAAAAAGAATTGAGAGGTGTATTCTTGAGCTTTTATGGGTTGTTAGGAAGGAAAATGGGAGAGTGAAAGGCACAAAAGACCAGGGAGGCCTGGTTGTAAATAAATGGTGGCATAGCCCAACAAGTAGGAAAAATTAGCACAGAGGAAGGGAAAATGATAATTTTGAGATACTTTGTTCCAGGAACTCTGTAGACAATTTAGGTAGCCACATTTTACATTTGTTGTGGAAGCCTTAGGTTCGCTCAGCCACAGTAATTGTTTATGTATTAGATTTATAGTTTTGGGGCATCGTAGCATATTCCTTTAATGCCAACAAACAGGAGGCAGAGGCAGGCATATTTCTCAGTTCAGGATCCATCTGGACTAAAAGGTAGTTCTAGGACAGCAGAGATACATAGAGAAACCCTGTCTTGAATAACCAAAACCCAACAATTTCATACTATTTAGTATTTCAATTTTAAGGGCACTTAATTAGTATCTTCCTTGTACCATGGATCCTTGTATGTTTATATAACCTTTGCCATACTTTGCTTAAAGGGCATACTAGTTTGTTAATCTTTATATCTTCCACAAAGTTGTCTGTTAAGTAAATAACAAAATTGAAAAACACTTATAAACTCCCAAAGGAGTGAAATAAGCAGCCTAGAAAATGACCCAAGAAACCAAGTAGGGGCAGAGCCCTGGCTGTCCTGGAACTCATTCTGTAGACCAGGCTGACCTTGAACTCAGAAATCTTCCTGCCTCTGCCTCCCAATTGTGGGAACTAAAGGCGTGCGCCACCACTGCCTGACTTGTTGTTTTCTTAGAATGCTATTTATTTATGTGTCTATTTCTTTGCTTGCTTGCTTATTTATTTATTTATTTGTTTAGGTTGGTTTGTTGGTTGGTTTTTCAAGAGCTATTTATTTGTGTGTCTATTTCCTTGCTTGGTTGTTATTTATTTATTTATTTAGATTGATTTGTTGTTTGGTTTTTCAAGACATGGTTTCCCTGTTGTAGCCTTGGCCATCTTGTAACTTACTCCATAGGCCAGGCTGGTTCTAACTCAGAGATCTACTGCCTCTGCTTCGCAAGTGCTGGGATTAAACGTATGTGCCCCACTGCTGGGTATTCTTGCCTGTTTTTAGGAATAACTTGGGCTTTTTTTTTTCTTTTGCATATTGGTTATCATATCTCTATGGTGATCTTTGAGTTAGTTTTAAAGTATTACTTAAAGTATTCCAGCTTTAACTCTGTTGAATTTTTATGTCTTATGTATAGGAACTTGTTCTTCTAGAGGTAATTCCAAACTACAAAGATTTATTTATATGTAATACTGTATTTTTAAATTTATGATTTAAGATTACAAGTTCTGAAACCCTTGTCCGGTGTTCAAGTCTTTTGGTGGGCGTTCTTGGTTGCTATTGTTATATGGGTATAATAACTGAAGACGAAGCGCATAAATCAGAATTATTCCAGAAAGCCAAGGTACGAAAATTTACACCGATGAAGGCTTAGATGCATTTAAGTGAATTGAATTGCTGGGGAAATTATGTGAAATAAATTTTTGTATAAGTTGAATGTCCCTAATCTGAAAACAGGGAATCTGAAATACTTTGGAGTTGGAAAATTTTAGTTACAGCACAACCATAAAGGTGAAAATTTCCACATCTGCCCTCATACAATCATGGTCAAAATGTAGACATGGCTTCCCATCAGACGTGTGTGAGATGCTGTCTTTAGCTTTCTGGTGCTGTGATAAATACCATGACCAAAAGTAACCTGGGAGGAAAGGTTTATTTGGTTTACCCTTCTGGACCATAGTCCATCCTAGAGGGCAGCCAGGGCAGGATCCTGGAGGTGGAAAGTAGAGGCCATGGAGGAATGCTGTATATTGGCTTGCTCACTTTGGTTTTCTACCTCAGGGTCTGCCCATGGATGGCACTGCCTACAGGGACTAGGCCCTCCTACAGCAATGATCAATCAAGAAAATGTCCATACAGGCTTGCCTAGAAACCAGTTTCTCAGTTAAGGTTCCCTCTTCTCATATGACTAGTTTGTGTCAAGTTGACAAAAAAACTAACCAACACAGAGTTGATGACACAAACCGAGTTTTGTATTTAGACTTGGGATAGCCCAAAGATATCTTGTTATGTGTATATAAATATTCCAAATTTTGAAAACATTTTTGTTCTCTGTATTTTAGATATGCTCAGTATATATATAGATTGCCATTTTTCTTTTACAGTCTAAAAGAAATACTGTGTCCTTAAAATATGAAATTATTACAAGCCAGTAATAAATATACATGGTAAATGATCTCATATCACAATGTAACCTCATTAGAATACTGTTTTGTGAGGTAGGGTCCCTAAGTGTCCTGGAACTTACAGAGTGTCTACTTTGGGCCTCCTAAATTCTGGGGTTTAAAATATGTACTACCATACTTTTAAGAGTACATATAAAATACCTTGATTTTATATGTACTCTTAAATTTTTTTTCCCCAAGATGATCTATAATAAAGAACTCTTAATTGGGTATATTTTTCAAGTAGTTTCTAAGTTTAAAACTTCATTAATCTCTGTTTGTTTGTTTGTTTGTTTATGAGACAGGTTGTTTGTTTGTTTTTGTAACCCTCACTGTCTTGGAATTTGGAACTCACCCCATAGACTAAACTGGCTTAAACTCACAGAGATCCTCCTGCCTCTGCCTCCCGAGCAGTGGGATCAAAGCCATGGGCCACCACAGCATAGCTTAAAGCTTTCTTCATCTCTCAGTACTAGTGTCCCTGTGTTGGGACTTGCAAAGGAAACAGAAGTTAAACTTATGGTGGGATTTTGTTGTTGTTATTTTGCTGAGACAGAGTTTTACTGTATAGTCCAACCTGGCCAGGAACATAATGTCCTTGACTCTCTGAACACCAAGTTTACAGGGTCATTGCCACACATAGCTTGTATTTGCCATTTTTGGATGTTTGTCATTTGTAATCTTTTTTCTTTTTTTTTTTTTTTTGGTTTTTCTGAGACAGGGTTTCTCTGTGTAGCCCTGGCTGTCCTGGAACTCACTGTGTAGACCAGGCTGGCTTCAAACTCAGAAATCCTCCTTCCTCTGCCTCCCAAGTGCTGGGATTAAAGGTGTGCGCCACCACTGTCCGGCGTCATTTGTAATTTTATTGCATGACCATGTGCCCCTTTTTTCCCTTGGTAGTCTTGTTGCTTGTAGCTTTCGCTGCCCTGCCTAAGCTCTTGGAATGGGTCGAGCTACCAATCCCCACCCAGCTTCCCTTGAATCCAAGGATGAAAGACACACAATTTCAACTTGGCCTTTGACACAATTGCTGGGCACTATTATCTCCCGCCTAGAACAACTCCACACTTCCTACCTGCCCTAAACTTTAGTTTCTCAGTTACATCTCGTCCCTGCTAAACTCACCTGACACCTACCTGTAGGAGCTGCCTGTGTGGCCACTCTGTTTAGAGATCTTACATTGCTGGTCAACTTTTTTCCATCAGAAGCATGGCCAGCTGGGCAGTGGTGGCGCACGCCTTTGGGAGGCAAAGGCAGGTGGATTTCTAAGTTCGAGGCCAGCCTGGTCTATAGAGTGAGTTCCAGGACATCTAGGGCTACACAGAGAAACCCTGTCACGAAAAACCAAAAAAAATAAAATAAAATAAATAAAATAAAAAAGAAGCATGGCCAACTCTGTCACTCCTCTCCTTGAAACTCTCCCTTGCCTCCAGGAACCCTGAAGTCCTACCTATTCCTTCCATCCAGCAATTGGCCCATGGCTTCTTTACTGACAGATCAAGAGCCAATTGGGGAACAGGATCATAGCATTAGAATTACCCCTACAGGAATCAGGGTTTAGCCCAGCATCGAACCTTTTTTTTTTTATACTATTGTCAGCCCGAGTCCCAGTTTCATATTCAGTTTGTAAATATATTGAATTTTTGTTCTTAAACGAAATTTCAAAATAGCAATACAAAGTTCTTTCAACTGGTATTTGGCTTTTTTTTTTCTATTCTAAATAGTCTCTGATGCAATGTGCAGGAGAAAGTATCTCTCTGTTTAAAAATAAGACAAATGAGGAATCAAGAATTGGTTCATTGAGAAATGTGATACATCTGTGTACAAGTTGCTTGTGTATACATACCAAGGTAAGAGTGTCTTCTTAGTAGTATAGCCTATTCATGGGACATATTATTTAGTGGTGTTGAGTTTTTGGTCCATTTATAAGTTTATACCCTGACCTAAAATTAAATTGAATGATAAAGAACATCATTCAGAGAATATTGGTTTCTCATGAAACAATTTCATAACTTTAATTTCTTATCAATACATATATACATATGTACACACACATATATATGTATATATGTAGATGAGTCTTTCATTGTGAGCATACTTTTCATTAATTTGTTGATTGTTAATAAGTATGTGATTTTTTTTTCATAACTATACCACAGAGATGAGTGCCACAAAGATAAATAATGCCATCCTAGGACGGAGCTCATTCTGTAGAGTGCCAACAAAGATAAATGATACTAGTCCAAATGTTACTTCCTTTTACCCATATCATCTTAGGTAACATTCAGCAGAAAAAGTGCCCCTGTATGTCATCCTTGTTTTGATTTTGCCTGTTGGGGTAACTAAACCATGCTAGAGTATTGCCAGTGATCGCAATAGTATTTGAAAGCTACTACACCAGCAGCTTGGTCTTCACAGGGTATAGTTTTGTTTTCTAGTTCCATTCCTGTATTTATATAAGTGTAGAAGCCATGAAATGATAGAATAAACCTCACAGTTAATTGCTTATTATGTTTAGGATCAGTAGCTGGTACTTTAATGATGTATAAACACAAAGATATTTACTTTGTTTATATTTCCTTAAGAAAAGTGGTTAGGCCATAGTTGCTATTCTGGTTACTTCCTAGTTTACTGCCCTCTTGAAATGGACTTAATAAGTCCTGCTCTTAAAAAAAGGGAAAGATGGTAGTGTTTCTTAACTTTTGACTTGACCTCGGTTCTGAACTTCTATCTACATTTCATTCAAGGTAGAGAAAATAGTATTACAAAAACTATATATTTGTTTTATTTTTTTACCGCTTGTATCTGTTTTCAAATTACAGCATACTCCAAACAAGATTGCCTCTGGTTTCTTCCTACGATTATTAACATCAAAGCTTATGAATGACATTGCAGATATTTGTAAAAGTTTAGTAAGTATGAATCCTTTTTTTTTTACTAATTTCTTTGGTACTGAGATGCAGTAAAATTGTGGTGGGGTGTGCATGTATGTATGTATGTATGTATGTATGTATGTATGTATGTGCCAGAGAGGAGGGGAGATGAGCAAGCAGAAGCAAACCAGTGCATGTGTACTATAGTGTAGGTGGAAGTCAGGACAACTCCTGGGAGTGTGTGCTCGTCTCTCATTTCTTGGATCCAGTGATTGAACTCAGGATGTCAGGCTTGCATGAAAAAACCTCTACCCAGGCTGGAGAGGTGACTCAGAGGTTAAGAGATCCTGTGTCCTCCTCTCTAGTGTGTCTGAAGACAGCTACAATAGATTCATGTAAATAAAATAAATAAATCTTAAAAAAAAAAAAAACCCTCTACCCACTGACCTATATTGCCAGTCCTAAATTGGAAATTTTTGTTGAAATACCTAGTGAATAGATAAGCGTTTTATGATATATAACATGTTGGATTTTTAAAAAATAAATGTAGCCTTTATTGCTTATTGTATTTAGGAGCTTATTGTATTTAGGAGGATGTGTATTTGGTTATTATTTCTTCTTCTTCTTCTTCTTCCTCTTCCTCCTCCTCCTCTTCCTCCTCCTCCTTCTCTTCCTCCTCCTCCTCCTTCTTCTTCTTCTTCCTCCTCCTCCTCCTCTTCCTCCTCCTCCTTCCCTTCCTCCTCCTCCTTCTTTTTAAGATTTATTTATTTATTTTATGTAACATGAATACACTATAGCTGTCTACTGACACACCAGAGGAGGGCATAGGATCCTATTATATATGGTTGTGAGCCACCATGTGGTTGCTGGGAGTTGAACTCAGGACCTCTGGAAGAGAGTAATCAGTGCTTCACAGGAGACAGCAGTTGTTGGCGAGGATGTGGAGAAAGAGGAACACTCCTCCACTGCTGGTGGAATTGCAAGCTGGTACAACCACTCTGGAAAGCAGTCTGGCGGTTCCTCAGAAAACTGGGCATGACACTCCCGGAGGATCCGGCTATACCACTCCTGGGCATATACCCAGAGGCTTTACCTGCATGCAATAAGGACACATGCTCCACTATGTTCATAGCAGCCTTATTTATAATAGCCAGAAGCTGGAAAGAACCCAGATGTCCCTCAACGGAGGAATGGATTCAGAAGATGTGGTATATCTACACAATGGAATACTACTCTGCAATTAAAAACAATGAATTCACGAAATTCCTAGGCAAATGGTCAGAACTTTAAAATATCATCCTTAGTGAGGTAACCCAATCACAAAAGAACACACATGGTATGCAGTCACTGATAAGGGGATATTGACCCAGAATCTCGGAATACCCTAGACACAATTCGCATATCAATAGATTTCTAAGAAGATGGAAGGAGAGACCCCTGGTCCTGGAAAGACTGGATGTAGGGGAATGCCAGGACAGAGTAACGAGAGGGGGTTGAATGGAGAAAAGAGGGAGGGAAGGGGGCTTATGGGACTTTCGGGGAGGGAGGAAACGGGAAAGGGGAAATGATTTGGAATGTAAATAAAAAAAAAATAAAATAAATAATTTAAAAAAAAAACAAAAAAACTGCAGAGCCATCTCTCTGACTTGATTTCTTCTTAAGATCAGTACCAGGCAGAGTAGTTTAGTTGTCTTTTAGTTTTCTACTAAATAATTGAAAGATTCAATTTATTGTCCAAGATATGTTGTCATTATATAGCTTAGCTAGCCTAGAACTTGCCGTGTAGACCAGGCTGGCCCTGAACTCACAGAGGTCTGCCTCTGCCTCCACGTCCTGAGTGCTGGGATTAAAGGTGTGCATCATCATAACGGGCAAAATTATTCCTTTAAAAAAAATCCCAATGTAGAGAAACACCTAGGGGCATGTTTTTACTGTGGTATTATTTATACTTCATCTTGTGTGACATTGGACTTATGTTATACATGCTTTTTTACATTTAATTGTTCACTGGGTGAGGAAATAGTCTGTAACATCATTTTTTATTCCATGACAGATCGTTTTTCCTTGTTACTTTACTTGTTTATGAGACACATACTACTGTGCTCTTTTTGGCAGTCATGGTATTCCACTCCCTGGGAGTAGTGTGTGTATATCTCTAAAGGAATAACACGTTTAAAAACAAATCTCCCTGCTCTTGCTTTTTTCTTTTGTCAGATTGGCTGTGAACCTTTGATAGTCATCCTGGCCAAGCCTTGCAGGCAGTCTGCTTCAGGGCACATACCTCTGCCACACCCGTTTCCTCTTACTCAGCATTTCAAGTCACTTCCCCTTCTAACCCAGAGCTCTATCACAGAGACGCCTACATTTCTGCTCTGTCTTCTTGTATTTGTGCGCTTGAAGGATGCAAGAGAAATTCCAGAGAGGGACTTGCTTTTTCAAAGGAATGTATGAGAATTTTAGGGAGCATTTTTGTTGGCTTGTTTTAAGATATGATCTTAGTTATGTTACCCAGGCTGACCTTGAACTCTAGGCTCAAATGATTCCTTTGCTTCAAGAATCCAAAGAGGTAGGAAAACAGATACATGCCTCTGTGCCTAGCTTTAATTTTAATTTTGATTTTAGATGTGATTTGGATGTAGGATATTGCTATTATCCTACATGATAGTCCTAATAATTGGTACTTTTTCTATGCTTCTGTCAATTTCTAGTGCTAACTTTTAACATTTTTATTAAATGTTGCAAGGCATTGTTCTGGGGGGGGATGTACATAGTGGTCTTTGAATGTGTAAATACAATACAGAGTGACTGCTGGGCTTCGTTTCTGTTATATTTGTTTATTTTATATCTGTGTGCATTGTGTGTGCACATGTGTCACAGTGCACATGTGGAAGTCAGAGATCAATTGCTGGAATTCATTTTCTTCCTAACATGTGAGTTCCAGGACTTCAATTCAGGTCTTCAGACCTGACAGCAAGTACCTTTATCCCATGAGCCATCTTTCTGGCTGGCCTATGCTACTTTTTAATAAAAAATTATTTTTAAAGTTTTGTAATTAATCTACTGTCTAAACAGATTCCAGTTTATATATCTGCTTCCCTACAAAATGGTGAATTAAGGTTCTTCTGAAAGAAATTGAAAACATCTTTTTCTCTCCTCTCTAAAGGCATCCTGTATGAAAAAGCCATTGGATTATGGAGAAGTACATTCAGTGAAAGATGATGATGATGATGGTGGTGGTGGTGAAAGTCTGATGGAGGCACAGGGTCCATCATCCACTGATCTATTTAGTGGTTACCCTGCCAGTACTGTGAGCGATGCAAATGATTATGGAGAGAACCAGAATGCTGTTGGTAAACAAGTATTTACTACTCTGAGTTTCTTTTACCATTTTACATTAATTTAGCACAGTAAGGGGTCTCACTGAAAAAAACCTTTAATGATAATTTCATATCCCGTAGCTGTAGTCTACATGGTTTGGTCTTTTTCTATACATTTAAGACTTTTAATAGTCGCCGCCCCGGAGACAGAGTTTTTCTCTTACTTGTCCTGGAACTCACTATGTAAACTTGTTGACTTATAAACTCACAAAGATTCATCTGCCTCTGCCTCCCATGATTTGAGATTAAGAGTGTGTGCCACCATGCCTATGTACTCAAATATGTATATATATATGTGTATGTATGTATATGTATATATATTGGTTTAATTCTTTCCTGTGTCCTTGTGTGTTAATATTGACACACACATAGAGATTGGAGGACAGTGTTCTGGGAGTCACCTCTCTCCAGCTGTGCACTGTGGGCTCTGGGTTTCTAATTCATTTTTGTCAGCCATCTGCAAGCCCTCTTACTTGCTGAGCCAAATTCACTGTTCCTCCTTACTGCACATTCTAAGCTACTCTCATTTAAAAATTATATTTATTAGTTTCTTAGTTTATTTTTCATGGGAGAACTTTAAAGTAGTTTAGAAAAAACTAAATAGGTTATTTAGACTATGGAAAGCTGGAAAGATGTTTTGAGGTTGTATCTATCTATCTGGCCCCTCTCCTAGTGTTAATAAGTGCCTTTTATTTTTAGGTGCCCTGAGTCCTTTAACTGCCGACTACCTGTCTAAACAAGATCATCTTCTTTTAGACCTGCTCAGGTTCTTATGCCTATCTGTAACTGCGTCTCAGAGCCACACTGTGTCTTTTAGAGGAGCTGATATTCGAAGAAAATTGTTACTGTTACTTGATTCTTGCACGCTCGATCTTACTAAACCCCTCCACCTACATATGGTGAGTCAGAAGCTTTTGAGTTTGTCTGGTGTGGCCATGTTGGGTTTGTGAGAGTGAAACAGTAACTTTGAAGGCTTGACATAAATTTTTTGGATGATAAATCTGAGACCAGTCATAACATATATCCTGCATATGTATTCTTGTGTTTCCCAGACCTAGCTGAAGCAGTCTCACTGAGCACACGGAGTAAGAGGCCCATGCTATCGTGCCTAGATTTCTCAGTTTTTCTTTTAACATGCTATGAGAATAAGTGAAGTGGGCACTAAAGCATTAAACCTTGGATTATTTTGAATATTATTTGGTATAATTTGTATGGGTTATTATAGGCTTAGAACAAGAAACATCTTCTTTGAGATAGGTTCTCTCTGTGTAGCCCAACCTTGCCTGTGCTAAATAGTCTTTCTTCCAAGTGCTGAGATTATGAGTATAATTAGCAGTAAGCAAATCATAGATCTTGACCATAAAAATAATTTATAACATAGAATTTGAGGTCTGAATTTTGGCCTTTGAACTAATGCTGCTAATGCCTACCTTCAGTTCCAATTCATAACTTTATGGAGTATTTCTTGTTCTTTGCGCAAATTTGTTGCTACTTTGTTTGTCTTTATAAGACAAAATGAAAACCTTGCCTTCTCATGAACAAATAACTAATTTGTTGACTCAGTGACGTTCTATGCAACTTAAGTTCTTATCATATGGAACATTGCCCTACCTGGTACCCAGTAAACAGTTGGAAATAGCTCTTGGTCTGTTGAATATCTTCTGGGTGTGTTCAAGGTTATATCCTTGGTTCTGATAAACTAGCTGACATACCTGGTGAATTCCTAACCATGTAATGGAATCTTCATCATGGATGTCTTGAACATGCACAGGCATTCTCTAGTAAACTCTTAATCCTGACCAGTAGGAGGGGTTATATGCTTTTCTTAAAGTTTTGATATCTAAAGTCATTTTACATTCTCAGTAACATTACATATTACTCACAAATTAGGCATTAAAGAGGATTTTAACATTCTTTATACGATACAAGAGAGATATGACAAATAGCTCTTAGGATTTTTTGGTGTAACTATAAAATTTCTTAAACCTCTGAGAAATTGATCGCTTAGTTATAATTACTATTTTAAATGTTCACATATAACACAGCTCTTTGTGCATATAGTAACACAAAGTTGCCATGGCGAGTAGGTAGGTTAGGATATTTGACACTAAGGATTAATCTTTGCTCTCCAGAATTCAGTAGTTTTTCACCATTGAACTTACCATAGCGAGCATTATTCTGGTACTGTAGAGATATAGTATAGTCTCAGATTCTTTATCTTTTAACTGCAGTGGTGACAGTAATGATCATTTATTGAATTCCAGAAATAGAGGTTATTGTTTCTACTCCTTAGTTACGTAGCCAGGTAATTGATATATCCCCGGTGTGAGAGTACTTGTTCTTCACTGCATAGAGTCAGGATTTTTAGCCAGTTCAGTTGAGGCTGTTATGCTGAGTTTTAAATCTAATATTTGACTTTAGAGCTATTCTTATTATATGCTGTGTATAGAAAGTTACAGCTATGTGCATGTTTGGATTTGTTTATATATGCTTTTAAAAGTAGGTGATCTGTGGGTAAATCTGGCTTCTTCTTTCTCTTTTTTCTTTTTAAACCACCTTAGTACTTAGTGCTTCTGAAGGATCTCCCTGGAAAAGAGCATTCGTTGCCAATGGAAGATGTCGTTGAACTTCTGCAGCCATTATCGTAAGAAGTGAAAGCCATGTTATGCTCACTTTGAATTATAAAACAGATGACAGTGTTGTTGTAAGCCTATAACATTAAACCTTTTTTACCACAGCCTTGTATGTTCTCTGCATCGACGTGACCAAGATGTCTGTAAAACGATTTTAAGCAATGTCCTTCGTATAGTGACAAACCTAGGCCAGGGCAGTGTGGACGAGGAGAGCACACGGAATGCTCAGGGACAGTTCCTGACAGTGCTGGGAGCATTTTGGTAGGCATAAGTCTCTTTCTCTAGTTACGTTTCTGCCTCTGGATGCAGATGTAAACTCTGTACATTAGTGATTTTTTTTTCTGGTTATCATGTATAACGTTTTGCATCTTTTAACAAGAGTATACATAATTTGTCTTCCTCTTTTTAATGTGCATGTTTGTGAATGATCACATGTATGAGCGTGGGTACACAGGTGTCACTGTGCTCCTGTAGCAGTCAAAGACCAACTTTGGGTGTCACTCCTCAATCTGTACCTGTTTGAAGCAGGTGTAATGTTTGCTGCTGCATGCACCAGACTAGCAGGTCCACAAGTTTCTTCTGTGGCCTCTTTACATCTTGCTGCAGGCATTTTGAGATTACATATATGGATGCTACTGCATCTTACTTTACATGAGTTCTGGAGATCCAAACTGTTGTTTTCATACTTAATGACAAGTACTTCTTCTGTTGAGCCATCTCCCCAGCTACGTCTTCCATTCCCTGAAAAGCTACTTTGTTTTTTGTAAGGCTTTACTTCCTACAGCATTTAGAATATGGCCCTGTAAATTTGAATCATATAATAACTTGATATAGACATTGCATAAGAAGAGTGCAGCAATCCTAAAGACCAATTGAATTGTTGTTAATCCAAATGAACCAGTTGACTTTGTCACTGCTAATTCCACTCATAGCCTCACAACAACATTTTAAACATCTTTCTAACCTTTTATTTATGTTGTGTGGTAATGACGTCCCACACAACATAAATAAACACATGCCTTGGTGTGCATGGGCAGGTCAGAGACCAGCTAGTGGGAGTCATTGACTGAGGTCCAGCAGGTGCCTTTCCCCACTAAATCATCTCACTGGCCCAGCAGTGACATTGGATATTTATAGATGTTCACCTGCATGTAACTTAAATGCCTCATTTTGTTTGATTAGTAAGTCAGTATGGAACTTGGATTCTCTAAATCTATGCTATAATGACGAAAACTTAAAAGATAATCTGTTTATCTCTAGTTTGCTATAGCATGGGTGCCCAAAGTGTGTCAGTTCCAAGATACAAAACAAATAATGTATCTCAAATGATTTTTTTTAAATTTAGCTTGAATTTTAGGGAAGGTAAATACACTGGCATTTTTTCCATAATGAGAATTAACTTAAAATGGAAATTTTGAAAATAACCTGTGATAATGTTAGTATCCATTGATTTTCTTTTTGTCTTAGCTTTTGTTTGAATAATTACTACATTGAAAATCTTACCTAATTTCAGGCATTTAACAAAGGAAAAGAAATGCATATTCTCTGTAAGAATGGCATTAGTAAAGTGTCTTCAAACACTGCTTGAGGTGAGTTACTCCATGTTACTAGAAAGTTCTTAATTGGGATTGTCAAAGTCATATTTTTGTCTGTATGCTAATCACGAATTTTTCTCTTAATTTTTTTGTATTTAATTTATGTTTTTGTTGTTATTTTACTGTAGGCTGATCCATATTCCAAATGGGCGATTCTTAATGTAAAGGGACAAGACTTTCCTGTAAATGAAGTATTTCCACAATTTCTTGCTGATGATCATCATCAAGTTCGGATGTTGGCTGCAGAGTCAATCAACAGGTAATGAGTTAAGTTTTCATGTAGCTCTTGTAATGATGCTGACATCAGTGTGACACCCACACCAACTGTGATGTAACTGTGACTTACACTTAATCCATGTATTTATGTACCTGGAATTTGTGTTTTTTCTTTAACCTGACAGTTCTTTTGCTTAGAAAGCATTATTTTCTCCAATTTACAAGTAAAAACTTAGGCTTTGAGAGGTAACTTTCTTAGTGCTATGGAGCTAATAATCCACTGATTTGAGTGGTATGTGTCTACACCCCTGCCACCTGAGGTGTGGAAGATTTAGATATTACTGTGACTTTATGTGAGTCAATAAAGTGGTAGTTTCTTCACTTCATTAACCTAAGATAAGATTTGGCTGTTGTGATTGTTCATTGATGATGAACTAAATGAATGTTTTTGGAAAAGAAATTATATGCTGCTTTAAAAACATCAAAGCTGAAAATTGCATATTATTCAGACCTAAGTGACCAGAAAAAGGAGGTCAACATAATGATATTGTCCAAGTAGTCACATACTGAATCTCCGTGGTTTTTAACCTGTGAGACCATCAGAAAGTGAATATTTATAGTTAAAAACACAAGCAAAATTACTGTTACGGAGTAACAACAACAATAATTTTATGGTTGAAAGTCATCACAAACATGAGGAACTGTATAAAAGGGTCACCACATTAGGAAGGTTGAAAACCGTTGCTCTGTGATTTTAGAACTAATGACTCCACAGTTTGTATCCGTGGCAGTCTTGTTTCCATGAACCAGGTGTTGTCACATTCCTCATTTGTTTTAGTAAGAACGTAGTGCATTGTCAAGATTGCTAGTGGTTCTGTGTGGGAGTTCAAATCCTTACTGAACTGAAGTTAAAGCTCTCAGGTTATAGAGGATTATAGTTGAGTGTTATAAAACTCAATGTAGTGGTGGCATGGGGGGAAAAATCTCCTAGATTTCAAAAAAATTCAAGAATGGTTAGTAAGTAGGATTCTTTGGTCTTTTTGGTCCCTGATTTGTTAGATACTTAATGTTGTGCTGTTTTAAGAAAAGCTAGCAATGCTCCCTGGGAGATCAGTATTGTGAGTGCATGTGAAATGGGGGGGGGCCCTCCCCCACAGTGCCCTTCCCCCTCCTGGGGCCCACTAACACTACACCCTCTTCCCAAGTCCCCAACCCCCATTTCCCCTTGAGAAAAACTGGACATGGGGATGGGGAGGGGAGCCGACCAGAGGAGGACCCTTTTCTGTGGCATTAGATGGGGGAGGAGCAGCTGGGGTTCCCCCACCCATTCCGCCTCCCTCTAAACTCCAGACAACCCCCAATCAGTGTTTGAGCCTCCTCATTCCCTTGGCACCCTTGGTGAATTCTTGGTGATGATTTTGGCAACTTCGGGAATAAATGGCAATTCTCATGGGAAAAAAAAAAAAAAAAGAAAAGCTAGCAAAATAAAGGAATCAGAAATAACAAATTATAAAAATTTGATTTTTAAAAAATATCAAGGACAAAATTTATTGCAGTTGCCTTAAATATGTAGATATTATATGTAAGAGGCACCAATAACCTTTCTCCACATAAAATATTGTGTAAACTGAACCTTGAAGCATTAGGCTACTCACTTTTGGGCTCATTAAATATTAGAACATATTGACAGAGACGTTTGTGGACTCTTGTGATTCCTGTTTGTTAAGAGGACCGTGAATCTTTCTGACAGCCTGAGTTTAATGTTCAAATCTGAACCATAGTTCAAAAATCTTTGAAATCTTCTTATAGGAGACATTGGCTTATAGATTAACATTTAGTAGACAGTCTGAACTACTAAAGTAGTCTTTCAAACCAAGATCTGATATCTTATCTCATGGAAGGGTTTTCTTTTGTTGCATAATATTGTTTAAAATAAATTGATTTTTTTTTTAAAGATTATTCCAGGATATGAGACAAGGTGATTCCTCCAGAAGCTTGAAAGCACTTCCTTTGAAGTATCAGCAGACATCTTTTAACAATGCATACATGACAGCAGAGGCGGGAATCAGAGAACTGGTAACTGTGATAACGTGTATTGCTCTGTCCTCACACATGTGGTCTGTCTGTCATATTTCTCTAGCACACTGGAGACGAGAGTTTGTATTTAGTAGTTTACACTATAAAGCTGGTCTAAGTCAATGGTATGAACTGAAATAAATTTTCTGAATGAAATTTACAGGTCAGAATGAGTCAAATAATAGCAATTACTTTTGCTTTAAATTTTGTATTCTGTTTTTGTGAGGACAATCCAATTTAATGGGGATTTTGATACATTAAAAAGATTCTTTTTTAGTTTAAGAAATCTTTAAAATCAAAAAGACAAACCCAAAACACACTAAAAATGCTGTGTGTGGTGGTATGTGTCTGTAGCCTTACTATTCAAAGAGTGAGCTAAATTTAGATAGTAGCGTGATTACAACTAGTTAAAAAATGCAGATAGGGGCTAGAGAAATGGCTCTTAGTTAAGAGCATTGACTCTTCACTAGGACCAGGGTTTGATTCCCAGCTCCCACATGGCCCCTAACAACTGCCTGAAACTCCAGTTCCTGGGGATCTCATGCCGTTTTCTGATCTCTGCAGATATACATGCAGGCAAAATGCCCACACACATAAAAATAAAATTTAAAAATGTAGGTGGATCTCTATTGGAGATTTTCAAAAAATAATTGATCATTAAATTAAAAGTATGTCATTCTTTTTGCAAGATTTTCTTGTTTCTTTTTGTAGTATAGATGGTGATAATTTTTAAGGAAAGCACTTTAAAACTGTCTTAGTAATGAAAATCCTCATAGCAGTAGCAGCTGTGGTGGAAGAACTCTTGATCCTTCTTGTTCTCATTTGCTGTTTGCTCTTAAAACTATTTAACACCTTGTTAAAATCTTTTCTCCTTTGGTAATTGTTTCCATTGGATCTTTAAGAAATGGCAGCTTGTTTCTCAAGTCTTTTTCTCTTAGTTCATTATTATGGGATTTAAACTTTGCAGGCTGCTTAGAGGTTAGAGAATGCTTGAATTTGAGCTTGCTCAGTTGATTTATGATGTTAGGATACTTATGACATTATTCTTACTATTCTTTTGAAGTTACGTGATTCTCAGAACCCCGATCTTCTGGATGAGATTTATAACAGAAAATCTGTGTTACTGATGGTGATAGCTGTGGTCTTGCACTGTAGCCCTGTCTGTGAAAAACAGGCTTTGTTTGCCTTATGCAAGTCTGTGAAGGAAAACGGACTAGAACCTCATCTTGTGAAAAAGGTATGGTGAATACATTCACATTGTTTGTATGTGACTTTTAACACTTGACACTTAGAAACAAAATTTTTAGACTTGGAATATTACAGGCAAGCTTAGTTTGTGTGTGTGTGTGTGTGTGTGTGTGTGTGTGTGTGTGTGTGTGTGTGTGACAGTGTATGTGTATGTGACGGAGAGAGAGAGAGAGTGTGTGTGTGTGTGTGTGTGTGTGTGTGTGTGTGTGTGTGTCTTGGACATAGAGTCTTGTATTTAACTACTGAGCTATATTCCCCTCCACAGCCAAATTTGATAATTCTTTAAGTGACATATTAATTTGTGTTCAGTGTGACTTACTTCTTAATCAGTTTAAAAGCATTTTATAAAGCACTCACTGAGAGTAAGCGATAGGGAATGGTCTGTCTCCACACAGATCATATTCTCTGGAAGAGTGTTTATGGAGGGAAACACGTGGAGATATTTGGTGCTTTTGCCTCATCGATTGTGGAAAAACACATCGGGATTTAACAAAGTTAAACAGAAAGCATAATTGCGGGCAGTGTGACCTTTAGGTCACATTTAGTCAAGAGGCCTGGGCTCAGTCACTCTATAATATCATCCCATTCTTGTAGGATGTGGCAGCCTTCCCTGTTCCTCTACTCCGAGCTCATTATTTAGGAATCTTTACAGGTTCCTTTTGCAGGTTTAATGTGGGGAATATGGACTGTTGGGCAATTAACTTTCTACAAGTTCAGTGGAGTTTTATTGTAGGCCAGACCTGAATTGAGTTCACCTTTTACCTCTTGGGGTTTTTTTTCTTAAAGATTTATTTATTTTATTATATGAGTACACTGTTGATGTCTTCAGACACACCAGAAGAGGGCATCGGATCCCATTAGAGATGGTTGTAAGCCACCAGGTGGTTGCTGAGATTTGAACTCAGGACCTCTATAAGAGCAGTCAGTACTCTAAACCACTGAGCCATCTCTCCAGCCTTACCTGTTAGTATTAGAATGAGAGTTTTTAAGAAGTATTTTATTATACTATCTGATTATGCAAGTTGCATGTTTTGGGATTTTTAAGAATGTGGATGTGGGCTGCTGGGACAGGCTTCCCTTCTGGCTGCCATCTGCAGCAGAGAACCAGATGGCTCCAAAGCCTTCTGTGCTTAGCCTGCCAGGAGAGAGTGATCTCCCAGCAGAGATTTCAGTGATGAGTGCAGAGGTGAGTTCTCCACCTTCTCTCTGGAGGGGAACAGCCACGAGCGCACAGGGCATACGATCAGTGTTGCTTCTGGAACAGGAGTCTTCCCTTCCGGCCGCCATTTGCAGCAGGGAACCAGACATCTCCACAACCTTCTGTGCACAGACCCTGCCAGAAGAGAGTTGGTCTCCCAGGAGTACAGACACAGGCTTACAGGCCCATAGGAGGGGCAAGCTCCAGCCAGAGACACCAGAGATAACCACATGGCAAAAGGCAAGCGCAAGAACCCTACCAACAGAAACCAAGGCTACTTGGCATCATCAAAGCCCAGTTCTCCCACCACAGCAAGTCCTGGATACCCCAACACACCAGAAAAGCAAGAGTTGTATTTAAAGTCTCATTTCACAATGCTGTTAGAGAACATCAAGAAGGACATAAATAATGCCTTTAAAGAAATACAGGAGGGGCGGGAGAGATGGCTCAAGTGGGTAAGAGCACCGACTGCTCTTCAAAGGGTCATGAGTTCAAATCCCAGAACCCACATGGTGGATCACAACCATCCATAAAGAGATCTGATGCCCTATTCTGGTGTGTCTGAAGACAGCTACAGTATACTTACATATAATAAATAAATCTTAAAAAAAAAAAAGCCCTAGGTTCGATTCCTACCATCAAAAAAAAATTATAAAAAAGAAAAAAAAATACAGGAGAACATGGGTGAACAGGTAGAGGCCCTTTAAAGAGGAAACACAAAAATGCCTTAAAGAATTTCAGGAAAACACAAGCAAACAAGTGAAGGAACTAAACAGAACCATCCAAGATCTAAAAATGGCAGTAGAAACAATAAAGAAATCACAAAGTGAGACATCTCTGGAGATAGAAAATCTTGGAAAGAATTCAGGAGTCATAGATGCAAGCATCAACAACAGAATACAAGAGACAGAAGAAAGAATCTCAGCGGTTGAAGATACCATAGAAAACATTGACTCAACAGTTAAAGAAAATGCAAAATGCAAAAAGCTCCTGAGCCAAAACATCCAGGAAATCTGGGACACAATGAGAAGACCAAACCTAAGGATTATAGGTATAGAAGAGAGTGAAGATTTCCAACTTAAAGGGCCAGTAAATATCTTCAAAATTATAGAAGAAAACTTCCCTAACCTAAAGAAAGAGATGTCCATGAACATACAAGAAGCCTACAGAACTCCAAACAGACTGGACCAGACCAGAAAGTCCTCCCGGCACATAATAATCAAAACACCAAATGCACTAAACAAAGAATATTAAAAGCAGTAAGGGAAAAAGGTCAAGTAACCTATAAAGGCAGGCCTATCAGAATTACCTCAGACTTCTCACCTGAGATGATGAAAGCTAGAAGATCCTGGGCAGATCTCATACAGACCTTAAGAGAACACAAATGTCAGCCCAAACTACTATACCCAGCAAAACTCTCAATTACCATAGATGGAGAAAACAAGATATTCCATGACAAAACCAAATTTACCCAATATCTTTCCACAAATCCAGTCCTACAAAGATAATAGATGGAAAATGCCAACATGAGGAGGGAAACTACACCCTAGAAAAATCAAGCAAGTAATCTTTTTCCAACAAACCAAAAAGAAAATAACCACACAAACATAAAAAGAGCATCAAAAATAACAGGAAGCAACCATCACTATTCATTGATATCTTATAACATCAATGGACTTAATTCCCCAACAAAAAACATAGTCTAACAGAAATATTTTTCATGTAAATCTTCTATTTTACCAGAAAATGTTTGTGGTTCCTCTTTCAATTTAGTAATGTTTTTTATGTCTACCATTTTAACTATTATTTTCCAGGATAATCTTTAATTTTAACCTTTTTTTTATATATTTCTTCAATTTTATCAGAAATATTTTCCATGTAAATCTTCAATTTTGTCAGAAAATGTTTATAATTCCACTTTCAATCAACTTAGGAATATTTTTATGCCTACCATTTTATCTGTAATTTTCCATGATAATCTTCAATTTTAATGTCATTTTATATTTTTCTACAATTTTATTAGAAATATTTCCCATGTAAATCTTCAATTCTATCATAAAATGTTTCTACTTCCTTTTTCAATTAATTTAGCAATGTTTTTATGTCTACCATTTTACTCTATAATTTTCCATGAAAATTGTCAATCTTAATGTGTTTTTCTATATGCTTCTTCAATCTTGTCAGAAACATTTTTCATGTAAATCTTTAAGTTTATCATAAAATGTTTTTACTCCCTTTTTCAATAAAAAATAAAACAACAACAACAAAAAGAATGTGGATGTGAAGCTGAAAACAATTTTTTCCTTAGATTTCCCTTTGAGATATAGGCAGCTGTATGAAATTAGACTATTATTTATTTAATGTTTATTTTGCGTTTTCTCAATGATATGCCAGTTTTATTAAATACATTTTCCATTTTTTCCTTTACTATCATCAAAGAAATTTATTGACAAAGAAATCAAGGTAGAAAGACATTGGGTGACTACTCTGAAGTCATATATTAAATATTAACAAGGAGTAAAATAATAATTATTGCCATTTTCTTTAACATCACATTTTTCTTTTCTGCAGGTTTTAGAGAAAGTTTCTGAATCATTTGGATGTAGATGTTTAGAAGACTTCATGGCTTCTCATCTAGATTACCTGGTTTTGGAATGGCTGAACCTTCAAGATACTAAATACAGCTTATCTTCTTTTCCTTTTATTTTATTAAACTGCACCAGTGTTGAGGATTTCTATGGGTAGGCTGCAACAGTGTTTCCACAATTCTCTCCTCCCACCTCACATCCCTAGCTTCAAGTAGGAAGTAGCCTGGTTTTTAAAAAAGTCAGATTGAGAATATATCAAAGGATGTACTTGAATTTAAGATTATTAGCACTATTAGTAATCAGTTGTGTATCTTTGTATAAGCCTTGAATATGTCATGCATGTTGGTCTACACACAAGTATCTTCACTTGGAAAATAATCAAAGATTAATTACTAGTGGCTAATTATTTCCTGCTTGATTTTCTTTCCTATTGCTTAATAGTAGATTATTTAAACATTATGAGATTTCAAAGCTTACTGCAAATTAACTGATTTTGTGGGGAATGAGATGTAGCTCAGTTGGTACAGTGCTCTCCTAGCATGTTCAAAATCCTGGTTCAGTACTGCCTATGTCAGCCAGGCGTATTGTAGAGTACTGTGATCCCAGCACTCAGAAGGTAGGTAGATGCAGGAAGCTCAGTAGTTTCATGGTGATTTCCATGTACATAGGAGTTCAGTGCCAGCGTGTTCTATAGAAGATCCTGTAATCCAAAAAAAAAAAAAAAAAAGAGAGAGAAGCATTTTCTGATAGATGTACATTTGATGGCCTTATCACCCATCCTTTTTTGCAATAACTTATATTTGTTCTTTCAAGTTATAAATTGCTTTTACCTTTGATCTTAAAATATTACATACATTGATTATGTGTAAAAAAATAAAATTTCTTAGCTGGGTTTAGTGGTACATGCTGCAGTTTCTGAACTTGAGAGGCAGAGGCAGGAGGATTACCACAATTATGAGAATAAGAGTATTTAATTATCTAGGGACTGGAACAATGGCTCAGCAGTTAAGAGCACTGACTTCTCTTCTAGAGGACCCAGGTTCAATTCCCAGCACCCATATTGTATCTCACAATTATCTCTAACTTTTGTTCCAAGTGAGCCAGTGCCCTCTTCTCTCCTTCAGAGGCACCAGGCATGTGCACAATACATAGACATATCTGCAGGGAAACATCATATTCATAAAACTTTAAATAAATAGAAAATTTTAAATGTAAAAAGAATAAAGACCTAAATTGATGTTTTAAAAGCTGAACATTAAAGCATTTTGTTGTTTTGATGTAAAATTTTACTTGGAATTTTTTTTATAACCTAAGTTTTAAACTTAACATTTTCAGATCTTGTTACAAGATTTTGATTCCACATTTGGTAATTAGAAGCCATTTTGATGAGGTGAAGTCCATTGCTAATCAGATTCAAAAGTGCTGGAAAAGCCTGTTGATAGAGTGCTTTCCAAAGATTCTTGTACACATCCTTCCTTACTTTGCCTATGAGGGCACAGGAGACAGCGGCGTATCACAGAAGAGAGAGATTGCTACCAACGTCTATGATACTCTTAAAGGTGAAGACTTCCTAGGAAAACAGGTATGGCTTCAGCTTTTGTCTGCCTTTATGTACTGGCAAAAGAAGTAAGCTTTAAAGTGTAAGGTTACGGGCCTTAAGAGTGACAACTTGAGTTCATATCCCTACATCCACATAAAACCTGGATTTGGCTGGCAACTCACACATCCAACCCCCGAACTGGGGATCCTGGATCCTAAAGACTTTCTGCCCTTTGCCAGGCTACCTGTAGCAGAAGCAGATTGGTGAGAAATTTGCCTCTTAGAGAGGAGTCGTTTTAATGGGTATTAATGAAAGGTGGTACTGGCTCCCAGTGTATACTTCCAGAGAAGTATACAGGGCACCTAAATGGATTAGTGCCAGTCACAAAGATTTTTTTAATAGTTAAAATCCTTAAAGATCTAGTGAACAAATAAAAGATAAGATGCAAATTGTGGGACTTTGCTACCTGGAGAACTTCCAGTTTGAGGAATTTAATGCTAAATCCAAAGTCAGTTTAAAATGATTCTGAAAAACAGAAAGGTTGAGGTGAGGTTTTCTTTGCAGAACTTGGGCTTCAATACCTTTTATTTATGTATTTTTCAAGTTATAAAGTAAGGGATCAATACATACCCTTTGTGTTGTTGTGAAAGTCACAGATATAAATGTGTTTAATCTGTCTTAATTTTGTGTCCTTACAGATTGATCAAGTATTCATTAGTAATTTGCCAGAGATTGTGGTGGAGTTGCTTATGACATTGCATGAAACAGCTGACTTGGATGCCAGTCAAAGCACTGCCCTCTGTGATTTTTCTGGGTATGCCCTTCTCATACTTGAGAGCTAGTTGTGGCTGACGAGTGAACCTACTTTCCTCTCTCCTTCACTGCGGCCTTCTGCTGCAACTGCTCTTCCCAGCTGACATCTCATCTTGCCACTCTTCCGTGGTACTTCAGCATCGAGCCACCTGATGCCTTTTGAGACTGTTTCTCTTTATGTATTTCATGACTGGTTCCCTTCCCTCCCCACACCTCGCCTTTCTCCGCGTCTCCTTTTCTCTGTGGTATTCCTAGCTGTCCAGTTTAATTTAGATGTGAAATCGGTTGGTTGTATATGAATATTGGTGATGGGTGCGTGGGGCTTGACTGTAAGGTACTTGAAATTTCTCAATTTTTAAAAAAGATGTAAAAATGTTTTATTTTTTACATGTACGGGTGTTTTGCCTGCATGTATGTATGCACACAGTGGCCATGGAGGCCACGACAGAACATTAGAGCTCCTCCATTCCCTACTCCTGGCCCTAGAACTGGAATCGCGGTTGTTGGCCACCATGTGGGTACTAGGAATTGAACCCGGATCCTCTGGAAAAGCTGTCAGTGCTCTTAACTGCTGAGCCATTGTTCCAGTCCCTAGATAATTAAATACTCTTATTCTCATTTTGTAATTGGAGAAATTAAAGTAAAATATAAATTATCACACTTTTAAAAAAGTATAACTTTATTCCTCCTCCCCTTTTCCTGAGACTAAGTATCATTCTGTATCCCAGACTAACCTGGAACATATTATATAGCATGCTGACCTCTAAACTGTGGTAGTCATTCAGTCCCCGAACTATTTTGTTTGGATTTTGTTTCTGTGAGACAGGTTTTCACTATGTAGCACTGTTTTCCTGGACCTCTCCTTGTAGAATGGGCTGACCCCAAATTTAGGAGATCTGCCGACTTCTGCCTCCCTAGTGCTAGGATTAAAGACATGTGCTGCTCTGCCCTGCGAAAATATCAACGTTTAAATATGCAGACTGTGCTAAGCATATAACTTAGTAATACTGAGAAAGTGCTCAGACTTTATAATTATGTTTTAAATGATGTTACTACTCTAATGCATCACCCGGCTTAAGATACTGTTGGTCTGGAAATAGTCATAAATGAGACCTGAAGGCAAGTTTGACTAAGGCCTAACTCTGGGGCTGCTGCCATTAAAGTTATAAAAGGTTAAGCAAATTATGTTAAATAAATCATCTGACATTAAGTCCTTAGGGAGGATGCCTAATTCATGTTTGTTATTTAAAAAAAAAAAAACATAGCTTTTCAGTAGAAATCCCGTTTTGTAACTTGGGAGTTATTTTTCTTTAATAACTACATTTCTTTTCTTCTACTTCTTTAGGGATTTGGATCCTGCCCCCAATCCTCCATATTTCCCGTCACATGTCATTAAGGCAACGTTTGCCTATATCAGCAACTGTCATAAAACCAAGTTTAAAAGCATTCTAGAAATCCTTTCTAAAATCCCTGTAAGTATACATTGTATTACTAATACAATAATTTATAAGAAAAGTCCTTTCCAGGTCTTGGGGTTGGAGAGAACATGAAATTTTACTTGACTAATTTAAAAAGGAAAGCACTTGATTTACAAGTTAATCTTGATATTTTAGACAGTGTTTAACTAATATGTATTACATATTAGGCCAGGATTTTATGATCCTGCCTTTATAATTAGCTCAGGGAACATGTTTACTGTTTCGTCATAATATACTGAGTTTCAGTTTACTTTATCAAAACTAATTGGCAACTTTTAAAAAAATAAAATTGAGCCAGGTGTGGGGGCACACTCCTTTAATCCCAGCACTGGGGAAGTGGAGGCTGGTGGATCTCTGGGAGTTCAAGGCCAGTCTGTTCTACAAAGTGAGCCCCAGTATAGCCAGGGATACACAGAGAAACCTTATGTCTGTAAAGACTGAGAAAAAAAAAACCAAAAAGTGAAATGGACTCTAACAATTTTAATGTAACATTTTACATGTGATATCAAGCCCATATTTAAATGATCATTTAACAAAGTATAAAACTATGTTGGTTGTAGTCAAATATATTTTATTTTAAAAATTTTTTCTCAATGTGTGCCTATTTTGTAGGATTCCTACCAGAAAATACTTCTGGCCATTTGTGAACAAGCAGCTGAGACAAGTAATGTCTTTAAAAAGCACAGAATTCTTAAAATATATCACCTGTTTGTTAGCTTATTACTGAAAGATATACAAAGTGGCTTGGGAGGAGCATGGGCCTTTGTTCTTCGAGATGTTATTTATACTTTGATTCACTATATCAACAAAAGGTAAGTAATATATTGCATATGCTTATCTATGCATTAGCAGTCTTGGATGTGCACAAGCACGTGTATGGGGGACAAGAGTGTTGTATATGGAACCCTGCAGCTTTTCACCTCCTTCAGTTGAGTCACAGTCTGTTGATGGAACCAGAGCACACCAGTACAGCTGGTCTGGCTAACCAGCCAGTCTGCTCCCAACATCCCTGCCTGCCTCCCACATCCTGGGATGTAGGTGAACACTCAGTGCTGTTTCATAGGTCTGTATGTACGTTTCCATGCTGATCTCATTCTAGTTTAGCTACTGCATGTTTGTCATCAAAAAGACCGTTATACTCTTGCTGTGTTCTTTATACTCAGATTGCTCTGGCTAGGTGAGATTTTTGTGTGTGGGTTCTATTTGAATCCTAGAATTTTTGTTTATTTGTTTGTTTGTTTGTTTATTAATTAACTTATTTATTTTAGTTCTCTAAGGAGTCATTAGTATCTTTAGAAATTACATAGATTGCTTTGGGTAGAATGAGAATTTTAATAATAATTCAATCATGAAAAGATATTTTTCCTTTTTTTACTTTATTTCATTAATATTTTATGTTTGTTTTTGTTCTGTAGCTGTTGTACCAGTTTAGGTTAAGTTTCTAGTAGCTATTATAAATGAGATTTTTTTCTTTTATTTATTATTAGTGCGATAAAATCCTATTGATTCTTTTATGTTGATTTTATAACCTCCACCTTTACAAAATATGTTTATTAGTTTTAATACTTTGAGGTTTTTGTTTGTTTGGTTGGTTGGTTTTATTTTGTTTTCTGGTGCCTTTTAAGTTTACCTGCATCTAGTGATAATTTGACTTTTAACAGTTTGGACATAGTTTATTTCTCCTTCCTATTTGCTCTTTCACTCTCCTGAAATAGAAGTGATGAAAGAGGAGTGCTTGTTTATCAAAATGTTAGAGAAGCCGTTCGCTTTGCTCTGGTCGTGGAGTTAGCTGTGAACTTCTCAGGTGTAGCATTTATTTTGTTGATGTATATTCCCAAAATACCTATTTTCTTCAGATTTTTTTCTTTTTTTAAGAATTTATTTATTTATTTATTTATTTAATCTAAGTACACTATGGCTGTCTTCAGATACACCAGAAGAGGGCATCAGATCTCATTACAGATGGTTGTGAGCCATGTGGTTGTTGGAAATTGAACTCAGGACCTCTGGAAGGGCAGTCAGTGCTCTTAACCACTGAGCCTTCTCTCCAGCCCCCCAGGTATTTTTTCTACGAAGGGATGTTAAATTTGTTTTCAAATGCCTTTTTTTTTGGCTGTTGTGATGATTACAGCTTTTATCCTTAAATTCTTTTGATGTGTGGTTTAGCCCTTTTGTTGATTTGTATATGTTAAATCGACCTGGCATTTCTGGGATGAACCCCACCTGATTTAAGTATGATGTTGAGTTTGATTTGATGGTGCTTTGTATAGTTTTTGTTGTTGTTGTTTTGATTTTTTTGTATCTTTGCTTGTCAGGAATATCAGCCTGTATTTTTTTCTTGTTGTTGTTTTTTATTCTTATGTACTTTTCTGGTTTTGGTATCCAGCTAATTCTGGTCTAGTGGAATGAGCTGGCAGAAATTCTCTCTTTAATTTTTTGATTAATTGAGAATAATCAGTGTTAGTTTAATGAAGTCATCTAGTCCTGAGCTTTTCTTTGTCGGATGACATTTTCTTTACTAGTTACTGACTTAAGTTTGCTATTTAAGTTATTTTTTCTTTCTTTATTATAGACTATTATTGTTTTAAAGTAGTGGGGTCTTGCTGTGTTGTCCACGATGCCTCCAAACACTTGGGTTCAGGAATTCCTCTTACCTTGACCTTCCAAATAACAAGAACTACAGGCATATATGTATTCCCTGCATAGTTTCTCATAAATTCATTTTGCTGTGTGAATTTTTTTTAACTTCAGTCCAAAGGTTTGTGATTTTTTTTTTGTATGTCTTCAATGAATGAAAATTTTAAAAAGCATTGATCATTTTGTTAAGTGAAATCCATCCTTACCTACCCAATTGTTTTCTATAGTTACTCACTTGTATAGCACACTAGCATGCCTCCTTCCCCAACTGTACCTTAGTGCCTGCAGATCTTCCCCATGGTAACCTCTATCTTATCCTCAACTTTCACATTTTAAAATTATTTTGAATTCCTTTTTTAGTAACCCCAGTGCCAGAAGTTCTTTAGGAAATGTTTCTGTTTTCTTCCTTTTATTACTTCATGCTTTATTTCTTTACATGGTCTAAAATGTTGTTGCTAAAATTATACCATGTCAGTACATAATGTGGTTAAGTGTGGAATTGGCTTTTCCTGAGGTTTTGCCTCTGAATGCTGCTTCATGCATGTTAAGTATCTGGTGTGCACATGGAGGCCGGAGTGGGACATACTGTGTCTTCCTGTATCTCCCTCCACCTTATTTCCTTGAGACAGGGTCTCTAAGTGAGAAGCTAGTCTACCTGACTAACAAGTTCCTGACTCACCAGTCCTGTGCCATGGACATGGCCAACCATGCCTGGGTCTTTATATAGGTGTTTCGGATTAGAATTTAGGGTGTCAGGCTTTCAGAGTAGACACTCTTACCCACTGAGCTATCACCCCAGCCATGTTTGACCTTTATCCCCTTTCTTCTCTGTTCCTTCCTCCTTCCTTCCTTCTTTTTCCTCCCTCCCTTCCTGTCTTATTTTTTATTTATTATGTTTATTTATTACTGAGCACCTGCTGTTATCAGGCAGCTGCTTTGTCAGTGGTTTTCTTGCTGCACGCATCTGATGAAGCCTGGCACTCTTTGCTTGCTTGTGGACCGTACCCTTCGGAGGTTACTTGAATATCAGGAGTACTGGCAATGTGGAGAGCATGAAAGAAAGACTTGTTTACAAAAAAGCACTGTCCTTCAGTGCTTGCTGGCTTGCAGTGATTCTTGGATCTTTCTTTCTTTCTTTCTTTCTGAATGATTGTGTCAGTTTTCTTTTTTTTTGCAGTAATTATATCATGTATCTTTCAGACATCCTTTTTTTTTTTAGATTATAACCATTGAGATATTAGATATGAAAGTCACCTTTTGGTCAAGCCCTATAAGAATTAGAGACACTGAGTAAAAAGAACTTGAAATTTATTTCAGAGTAGTTTCTTAGGCCTTGTTATTCATTCATTCTTTCTTTCTTTCTTTCATTTTTCCTGTTAGGTCTTCTCATTTCACAGATGTGTCGTTGCGTAGCTTTTCCCTTTGCTGTGACCTATTAAGTCGAGTTTGTCATACAGCTGTAACTCACTGTAAGGATGCTCTAGAAAACCATCTTCATGTTATTGTGGGCACACTTATACCCCTTGTGGATTATCAGGAGGTTCAAGAACAGGTAATTTCCCACTGCGTCTACAAAGAAGTATTTGAGATGAAAGATACTCTTAGGAACTGAATGCTCTAAGTTTACCTTAATGAAAATGCTTTTTGATAAATGTTGGAGAAAACATTTTTAGCAAATTAAAGTCAGTTTTGAAGTCAGTTACTACCCCTTGGTGATTTTGATGTAATTAATCGGATAGTTTCGTCTGTTGCACTGATATGTAGTCAGAAGTAGATAGCAGTTCCCACAGTGACAGTCTGTGAGGTCTCCTAGAAAACATTCCATTAACACTGAATTCCTTGTGCAGCACTCTAAGTATTTTAGAGTGTTTAAAACCATAACCACTAATAGCTGGGTACTACATATGCTGTTAGAACATGTCTTCTGAGTTAGGATAGCAGAGATTTGTTTATCAGTCATAATGGGATTTGACTCTCTAAATATAATTAAGATTCTCCCTCTTCTTTTGACAATTATTTAGGTATTGGACCTGTTGAAGTACTTAGTGATAGATAACAAAGACAATAAAAACCTCTTTGTCACAATTAAGCTTTTGGATCCTTTTCCTGACCATGTTGTTTTTAAGGATTTGCGTCTTACTCAACAGAAAATCAAATACAGTGGAGGACTTTTTTCACTCTTAGAGGTAATGAAAGTTTTATTTATAATTTTGATTTACAGAACATAGGCAAAAGTATTATTTTAAAATAATACTTAATAAGGACAGAATACTTTCTGTTGTAGTAAAATTAATAAATGAGATTTACCTTCTTAAGTACAATCCAAATCTTTTAAAAATGTACATAGATATTTTAAATGTATGCATCTGCGTGTATATACCTTATGTGTGCATGTGCCCAAGGAAGCCAGAAGGTTTCATAACCCCTATCTCTGAGCCACCTGACAGGAGTTCTGGGAACTGAGTGCAGGGTCCCCTGCAGGAGCAGCCAGCTCTTTCCATCACTGGACCATCTCTTCAGCCTCTCAAAACAGATCTTTTTGTGTCTTCTTGCATTGCATTTAAAGTATTAATAGCAAAGCTTCCCAATAAAGATAAATTTGAATATTCAGAGACTATGATACAAAATAGTATTAATTTTAACATGCATAGGGTCCTGTGGTTCACTAACATCTCAAAATTGCCTTCTGTTTCTTTGAGGGTTAGTAATGTTTATATTAAGAATGATACTAAGAATTTTGATCTTTATAAAATTTAGTTATAACATTTTTCTAAATGTTATGATTTTAAAGTCAATTAATACTATTAATATGAAAACATTTAATACATTTTAGGTGTACAATACAAGTTATACTACCAAATAAATAAATTTGTAATATTTCCTTCCAATTCAGCTTACTATTGCAGTCTTAAAGTCTATTATGTTGACATCTAATGTAGATAATCTCTTGGAATTTAAGCCCTTAAAACGTTATCAGTATTTAAGTGGAGGAAGGAGTTTAGGTCTTCAATGTTGGTTTTATGGGTCAGCATCTATAGACAGATTACTATCTTATCTTGTATTGTTTCATTCTTCACAGTTAGCCAGAACATGATCAGCTAATATTAAATTAATCTGGTCTTTTAGGAAATAAACCATTTTCTCTCAGTAAGTGCTTATAATCCACTTCCGCTGACCAGGCTTGAAGGGCTGAAGGATCTTCGAAGACAGCTGGAACAGCATAAAGATCAGATGCTAGATCTTCTGAGAGCATCTCAGGGTACTAGTTTATTTGTTTGTTTGTTTTAATATTTATTTTATATGTATGGGCGTTTTGCTTGCATGTGTGTTATGTGCACCATGTTAATGCAGTGCACATAAAAGGGTGTTCAGTGCATGTAAGAGGGTGTTCAATTCTCCTGGAACTTAAGTTAACAGATGGGTGTGAGCTGCTGTGTGGATGCTGGGAACAGAGCCAGGATCCTCTGCAAGAGCAGCGAGTGCTCTTACCAGATGAGCCATCTCTACAACCCCCTTGGAGGAGTAATTTTAATATTATGAATGTTTTCTTCCTGTTTCTTTCTCAAATATTCTTTTGTGAATTTTTCTTAGCTTACCATCATCATTTGTATTCCTGTCATTACAGAGAGGCCACTGGATGGTGTAGGTCTAAATTATGAATACTGTGTGGGAAGAGTCTAAGCAAGGTCTCTTCTAACTTTTGTGTTGAACAATTCTTATATTTCTACCTATTTTTGATTTTGCTTAGATATTAACTTTTTTGTTCAACTGGTTCAAAACATTTCTTTATCTGATTGGTAAATCTTGTTAATCATTTCCCTGTGACGGTATTTCAGAAGGAAGTTCAAATTCTTTCTACATATATTTTTAAAATCTGTTTATGATTTAAAACCTTTTAAAATGTGCTAGTTTGTGGAGTGGCATAAAATAAGTATGTGTTGTCCTTACGATAATTGAAGCACTTTACTCTAAATTATTTCTAGGTAACCCACAAGATGGCATTGTGGTGAAGCTAGTCGTCAGCTTGTTGCAGTTAGCCAAGATGGCAGTGAACCAGACTGGTGAAAGAGAAGTTTTAGGTAAATGATGCAGGTGAATGGTCTTCCTTAGTATGGTCAGGATAGTTGTAAGCTGCTCATTTGATTCTCTGGAAAAATAAGGATGGCTTGCTAAGTTATACTTCTGTTTAATTCAGGTAACGCTGGATAGCCAAGTGCCTTTTATATTCCTCGAATAGGAATTTAAGATAAAGTTAATAATAATAATTAATACTATATAAATGTTAATCATCAAATGCCTTATAAATGTGCAGAGAAATCATAAATCTCTACTTAGTTGAGTTGCAAATTAACTTCTGAGGTATTTCATAAGTATGACTTACTGGTGTTATTTAATGTCTATTTTGTTTATAGCAAATCAGAACAGAGATGCTGAAGGATGGTTAAACTCAGATTTTTTTTTAAAGATTTATTTATTTTATATATAAGTACACTGTAGCTGTCTTCAGACACACCAGAAGAAGGCATCAGATCCCATTACAGATGGTTGCGGGCCACCATGTGGTTGCTGGGATTTGAACTCAGGACCTCTGGAAGAGCAGTCAGTGCTTTTAACCTCTAAGCCATCTCTCCAGCCCTAAACTCAAATTTTTTAAAAATATCATTTAAGTCTTTCATTGCTGCCATTGAGGCATACTCTAATCTAAGATAACTTGCTAGCATGTTGAATATAGGCATTTGGATTTGGTGGTCCTAGAATGGAAAAACCCCATGATTAATGTTAGCCAGAAGCTGGCATGACAGCAGTGCTTTATGAGATGGGAAGAGTACGTGCTGTTGGTGCACTCCCTGGTGTCCGCCTCCGTTCTCAACGGGAGCCTGCTGCCCTCGTGCCTAACGTTTAGACTGGTGTTTATTTAAATTCATCTTATGTATAGACATGAATCCAGATCATGTGTACCTAATTTCAAGTATTTGTACACAATCAAAGAGTAACTGTACATTCACCTCCCAGATCTAGAAACTGAACCTCATCAGAATCCTCAAATCTGCCCCACCCCAGGATGTACATCTCTGTTCCTTGTGCTGTTTCTGACCGTAAACCTTAGCTGCTCTGGGATCCCTCAGTAGCTTTCTTATGTAGCATAAAGTGATCCTGCTTTGAACATGTAATACATATCACACTGAGTGGTAGGAGACTGAAGTGTTTCCTCTAACATCAGGCAAAGAGAAGTTACCCCTTTGCGGCTTGTATGCAGTACTGTATGTAAGTTCTAGCTGGAGGTTCCAAGCACGGAACAGACATGAGCAATGTGCAGTATGAAGAGGAAGCAAAGCTGCCCATGCTTGTAGACACACGATGCCCTATGCTTAGAACACCCCGGATTTTCTTTTGAAAATTTTAAAGTTGATACTTAATACAGTGCCAGACATGTTAATACTTTTGCTTCTAATATTCTTTTACTATAATCATTAACTTACTTCCTGTCATCTATGGTGAAAAATATATTACTACACTGATATATTTTGTAGCTTTCTTTACTCCCCAATGTTAGAAAACACTGAAATCTTGAAGCAAGATAAAAACAGTGTTAATACTTTTTATTGACCATACTAAAATAAGGTTTCTATATGCAGAGGCTGTTGGAAGGTGTTTGGGAGAAATAGGTCCTCTGGATTTCTCTACCATAGCTGTACAGTATAACAAAGACACGTCCTATACCAAAGCCGACGGGTTACCTGATGACAGAGAACTTCAGTGGACCTTGATAATGCTGACTGCCCTGAACAACACTCTGGTAGAGGACAGGTGAGTACTGAGGATGCCTTTCATCTGATGGAGACACCACCTCTGGCTTTCAGGAAAATGATACTAATGCTTCACTTAACACTTTCTTTTTCTTTTTTAAAGGTTTTTATATTTTTATGTAAATCAGTATTTTGTGTGCACTTATGTATGTACACCACAGGCATGCCTGGTGCTTATGTAGCTCAGAAGAGCGTACTGTATGCCCCAGAGTTGGAGTGGGATGGTTGAAGCACCTTGTAGATGCAAACCCAGGTCCTCTGCAAGAACAATGAGTGCTCTTAACCACCGAGTCATGCTCTCAAGTCCTTATATTAAAAACAAAACTTGTATATTTTAGTTAAATTCATTTATAAGTTTGTGTGATCAACTACCCGATACTCCTGACACTTGATGGTGATGAAGTTTGTCTGTTTTAAATTCTAGTAAGACTAAAGTTAGACAAAGGATAAGTCCGTAAACTGCCAGGTGGTTCCACACAGACAGTTAAAATACAGAAATATGGACTGGTGGGGGCTCAGCAGGGAAAAAGGACTGCCAATAAACGTGACAGCCTGAGTTTGATTCCCCAAAGCTAAGGGGGGGGAGAGAACCTGCTCCTGAAAGCTGTCATCTGACCCCCACAAGTGTGCTGTCACACACATAGCGATATCTTTAAGTACAGGAATGTAAAGAATGTTTAAAATAACACTTAAAATAGTGAGGTTTTTTTAAAGTTTTATTTATTTTATGTATATGAGTACACTTTGCTGTCTTCAGACCCACCAAAAGAGGGCATCGAATCCCGTTACAGATGGTTGTGAGCCACCATGTGGTTGCTGGGAATTGAACTCAGGACCTCTAGAAGAGTAGTCAGTGCTCTTAACCACTGTGCCATCTCTCCAGCCCAAGATAGTGATTTTTAAAACCAGAGTGCTTTGTTCCTCCAAGATAATCTTCATTTTGATTCTTCTAGAATAATCCATGGAGCAAAAGCTTTGTGACCTCAGAAGGTTTAAACTAACAGAATTTTCTATCACTCATGTATTCTTTGTTCAAGACAGATTTTTCATATATACTCAGTATTTTAGCTTGTTGGTTGTGGGATTTCTTTCTTTTTATTGTTTATTGACTTCTCATTGTCTGTTGACTTCTTATTTGTTGTTACTCCTGTTATTAATTGTTTACAATGCTGGGGACTAATCAGGACCTTAGCAACATTGAGTCATATTCCCTGCTCTCTCATTACTTAGTCCTCGATTGACTGGTTTATTTGTCCACCCCGTCCTTACCATTGTGGGAGGGTAAGTTCAAAGGTTTTCTCCCAGCCAGGCATCTCTTACAGGTATATATGTACTTGGACTTGTTTCTTCTGCCTTTCTTAACCTACCATGTTTCCGTTATTGATTTAATGAACCTATATTTTTGTTATTGTTGTTTTTGTTATGTTAAACTGGCTGGTATGGGTTTTTTTTCCCCTAACATTTTATTATACAAATTTTCATACATATAATAAAGGGGAAAGAAATTTACAGTGAATTTTTATATACTTACCATATAAGTCCTTGCACTAACATTTTACTGGTATCCTTTTTTTTTTAATCATGTTCCCCTATCTTTCTACCATTTTTAATCCATTTCTTTCTCTTATTTTGAGACAGAATCTCATATAATTCAGGCCGGCCTTGGACTTGCTTATAACTTGGTGATCCTGAACTCCTGATATTCCTTCTGCCCTCTACCCCTTAAGGGCTGAGATTGCAACATGTGCTAATCTATCAACATGTGCTACTGGTTTAATCTTTCTTGAAGAGATTTTTCCACAGAAATGATTTGGAATCCAGTAATCTGAAGAAGAAGAAGAAGTAGTAGTAGTAGTAGTTGTTGTTGTTGTCTAGTGATGCACAGACCTGTTAGTGTGACATAGCATAAGAATAGCAGGCAACAAATAGTTCTTTTCTCTTCTACTGTAGAAGGGGGGGAAACATTGGGTGTTGAAGGGATTTCAGCGTACACAGGGGATGTTGACTAAGGAAATAACCACAATAGCTGATCAGAACATACTTTTTTGAGGAAGTGTCATATGATCTGAGTGATGACAAGTTAATCTGAGAGAACAGGAGTAGAGCATTCCATACAGGGGTGACCAAGCAAGATCATTTTACTTCTATTTATCTGATGTGATGCAGGATGTTTGTATGCATAGATATGTGCCATGAATCTTTATATACAGTGGTATTGTGATACATCATCATGTATAACATCATTATATGACAAACCAATGACTGTTCTGGTTTGCTTTCTATTGCTGTGATAAACATCACAGCCAGAAAAAGTAAGTTGGTAGAGGAAAGGACGTAGGGAAAGGAAGTCAGAGTGGGAAGTCAAGAAGGCAGGAGCAGAGCTGATGGATGAATGCTTACTGCCTTGCTCTGTGCGTCAGCTAATCTACTGGGGTCACCTACCGAGTGGTAGCTGTACCCACTGTGGGCCGGGTCCTCCTATATCAGTCATGGCCTTCAAACTTCTCCACAGGCCAGTCTGATGAAGGCATCGTCTCAGATAGCCCTAGCTTGCATCAAGTTGACAAAAACATTAACCAGCACAGTGACTAAGGGGCAAAATTAGAAACAGGAACTGGTTATGCTAATTACTGCTGTAGTACAGAAGAGAAAGAATTAGAGGAATAATGAGCGTGAGGGACATGATAGGAACTCGGACATGTTCTTAGTATAGCCACTAGGATTCACTAAGGAATGAGATGTGGAAAGTGAATCCGGGGAGAGGTCATCTGAGTGGACAAGACATTCCTGAACAAAATTGAACCATCCTTGACACTTGATGCTTTCTCCAGTCTCAAAGGACATTTTCTAGTCAGTTGCCGTATTTTTAGGTCTCTTGTAGCCCTCCGTTTCCTGGTATGTTTTTGTTTTGGTAAAAGGAGAGTTCTGCTTTTTATTTAGAGGTTTTAAATGCTAATGGTTTTCAGTTAACTGGTTTGTCAGAATGAATATATACCTTCAAAAAGTATCTTTCCAATAATTTTAACATTTGGAGTAAGATACTGTACCTCACCTCAAAAATGATTTGTATCACTGGAGAAAATGTCAATGTGTTTTCTCAGATGAATTAGGATTTTGCCATTTTCACTAATCATATTTATTAAGCTACATTATTTCCAAATAGTTCTTCTTAAATTTATGGTCAATATAACAGTCACTGTACAGAATGAAGAGAATTGCTGTTGATTAGTAACTCATATTTACTGAGGGACTATTTTAAAAATCCTTTGACTTTTTTCTTCAGTGTTACAGGATATTATAGATAAGTTTCTGATATTTTGAATTATTAAGTTTAAAACTTTCCAGTCAAGTTTGCATAGCATTCCAGATTAATAAATTTATTATGTATGTTTTTCAGTGTCAAAGTTCGATCAGCTGCAGCTGCCTGTTTGAAAAACATTTTGGCTACAAAGACTGGACATATTTTCTGGGAGAATTATAAGGCGTCAGCGGATCCAATGCTGACCTATCTACAACCTTTTAGAGCATCGAGGAAAAAGGTCTCTTAAGTAACTAATATACTGCTTGCTCGAAAAATTCAGACTGTACATACTGAATTCAAGGGGTTTGTCACTTTTCCCTAGGCAGAACAGAAAAGTTGAAATGGATAACGTAAAGAGATGCTGATTTGGGGATAAGGGAAACTCTTTCCCAGTATGCCTGTGATATTTTGCATCATTGATCTGGAATATTTTAGGGGTTATGATCAGCCAACAAGAACTTACAGCTTAGCATACCTTTGGTAAAATAGAAGGCGTGTAAGCTTCTTTCATGTATATTAATCAGTCATCACGACAGTTCCATTGAAAGCTGTCCGCAGGGTCATTAAGAGCTTTTGCATCTCATGTCTCTGTTTCTCTTTTCAGAAAGTGACGGAGCAATATACAGATTTTTTTTTACCTGTTTGAGTTCAGTGGAAATACCCATCATTGAAGTAGTCATTTTAATGTATCATACTTTTGGTTCCCAGTAAAATTAGTAGTAATATAGACTGTTAATGAAGTTATTAATCTAGCCTAATGTAAAGTATTAGGTTTCTTATTTGGTTGGTGTGGTTTTTTGTTTCTTTGGTCTTTTGATATAGGGGGTGTTTTGGTTTGGGTTGGGTTTTTGTTGTTGTTTTGGGGGGTTGTTATTTGGTTTGGGTTGGGTTTTGTTTTGTTTGTTTATTTGTTTGTTTGTTTTGAGGCAGGGTTTCTCTGTGTAGCCATAGCAATGCTAGAACTCATTTTGTAGTCCAGCCTGGCCTTGAACTCAGAGATTCACCTGCCTTTGCCTCCTGAGTGCTGGGATTAAAGGTGTACTCGACCACCTCGCAGCTAAATATTGTACTTTTAACAAGTAAATTTTACATTTTATTTTGAAATCAATTTTGTGGTAGATTTAAATCAGTTTTACATATGAGCCAGGTGAGACAGAGATTGTGACTTGTGTAATATGCTGCCAATGAGTGACAGAGCTAACAGAATAATTCAGATTTCTCACTTCCTACATAGTAATATTTTTACAGTTTCACTCCCTTAGTTTAAATCCCCCATCCTACAAGTGTGCGTCCTGCTTCCCTTGTTTGTTTTTATAGCAAAAATTGGATCTTAGGGTCTTGTATTTGATCATTGACCTATGCCCCTAGCTCCGTTTTACTTTTGAGACAGAATTTCACTAAGATACCAAGCAGACTTTGAAGTTAAAATCCTCTTGCCTCAACTCTTGAATAGGTGGGATTACAACATTCATTGTGTGTGTGTATGTGTGTGTATGTGTGTGTGTGTGTGTGTGTGTGTACATGTGTGTGCCATGGCACCCATACACAGGTGAAAGAACAGCTTGCCAGAGTCAGTTCTCTCCTTAGACCATATACCTTCTGGGATCAAACTTTGGTCAGAGAGGGTTGACGGCAAGTTCCTTTACTTCCTGACCTATTTTGTGTGCACAGGCTCCAGGTATAGTTTAAGTGTACTTAGTTTTATTGGAAGCAGATTTGACTGTACCTGGTTATTTATTTGACATAGGAAATGACTTTCTGCTTCTAGTTTTTAGAAGTGCCCCAGTTTGTTAAAGAAGATGTTTTAGAAGGCCTGGATGATGTGAATCTGTGGATTCCTCAAAGTGAAAGCCATGACATTTGGATAAAGACGCTGACGTGTGCCTTTTTGGACAGTGGAGGCATAAAAAGCGAAATTCTTCAGTTACTAAAGCCAATGTGTGAAGTAAGAGGATTAATCTGACCTAGAGCCTGTGTTTTTGTTGTTTGCTTGCTTTTCCCATTAATTTAAATTCTGTGTCTCTGAATGTGATTTACATATTTGGAAAGAACTCTTAAGTGATGAGTAAATTGTCCACCTGCAGTGTAACCCACACCCAACCGCTGCAAGTCCATTGAAATGGGTATCTCCATTTAACCAGAACTACACAGAAGGCTTTGGGTTTAAGAAGGCAAATTCTTAAATTTAAGAAGTTAAATTCTACAAATTGCTAGAATAATTAGTAATGACGCTTAAAGTGATTGAGATTATAAATTATGTTATTGAAAGTCAGCTCCTATCTCTTCTTCACTGTCATTTGGCATTCTTCGGTATACTGTCTGAGTGAAGAAAAGGTAGACAGCTAATCAGTTTTACATGGAAGGTCTGTACAACTTATTTCAGCAAATCATAAGGGTGTGAGCCATTCAAATTGCTAATAGTGTTTGGGGCCTGAGGTGTGACTCACTGGGAGATCTAATACACTAGTTAGTCCCTGAGGTCTGTCCTGGTGTTTTCTTGCCTTTTAGTTGTTGCTTCGTTTTGAGATAGGATCTTGTGCATCCTGAGCTCAGTGTGTAACCAGGGATGACTCTGACCTGGTGCTCCTGCCACCCTCTCCCAAAGTCTGAAACACTTGGTATTGCTGGGTAGTTTTTGCTTTGTTTTGTTTTTCTTTATTTTGCACACTTTTTTGTCGTTTAGATTATTTTGAGTTCATGAGTTTAGTTTTTGATTCGTCAGTAATAGGGGAATGACCATTTTCAGTAAATGATGTCACTCTAATTCAAACAGTTGAGTGGATGTATGCCATGTTCTAGGTGAAAACCGACTTTTGTCAGATGGTGCTGCCATACTTGATCCATGACCTTTTACTCCAAGATACACATGAGTCGTGGAGAACTCTGCTGTCTACGCATGTTCGAGGATTTTTCACCAACTGTTTTAAGCTTTCCTCCCAAGCAAGCCGCTCAGCAACGCCTGCAAATTCAGATTCAGGTATCTTGTTTGTTAGTGTTTCTACTGTTAGCATCTCAGCTCCAGAGAGAGATGGTCCAGTAAGTTACAGGCAGCTTACTGTACACTCCGTACATACACCAGGCATTGTCCTCACAGTGTGGACGTGAACAACACAGCACTCCCATTTTAGCAACGGAAAAAAACCTATAAACAGACTCATCCATGTGTGTTGTACCATGGGAGAGTTGTGATGGAGTTTTTATATTTTTAAGATGTCTAGCCAACTACTCTTTAAAAAAAATTTTACCACCAAATCATGCATATTTTTGTAGGCAATAAAAGTTCTACAAATTGTTTTAATTACCCATAATCATACCCATAACTAAAGAGATCTACATTTGGATTCATATGTATATAAATATAAACTTGTATATTTATATATGTTTTACATTTAGATTATATCCTTACAATTTTATAAAGAAACAATTAGATTGTGTTTGGCTTACTCTTCAGTTTTACTTCCATGGTAAGAAGTGAGTATTTCTCCCGCCTTAAAAGAGAATATCAAATAAATTACAGGAGCACTTCCGATGCTATTTATTAACACAAGTAATTACATTAAGGGGTTAGGAAGACGTAAAATGCCGGAGTTTGGATCCCCAGAACCCCTGTAAAAGACAGGTGACTGTGATAGCCCACCTCTCATCTCAGTTCACCAGACGGATCCCTAGTGCCAGCTCACTAGCTAAGCTAGCCAACACAGGGAGCTCTGGGAAAGACTGTGCCTCAACAGAGAAAGCAATCAAGAAGAATACTCAGTTTCAGCCTCTGGCCTCCACATCTATACCACCACACACGGAGAGAAGGGAGAGGGAGAGAGAGGTTACACTAGAGTTTAAATGCTCATATAAACACAGTTGATGATTCATTGTAGATCATTTCTTCAAACTGAAATTTCAAAAGGACAAGAAAAAAGTTTAATATACATAAGCATAAAACTAGGCACAGCTTTGCATGTTGCATTTCAAAAAATAGCATTTTCATAAAAACCACACCTTTAGTGTGTTGTTATAGTCATTTCAGCATAACTGTGATTATTCAATTTTCCCAGTTTTCTGCTTTAACTATGAAAGCATCCTTTGAAATGTCTGTGGTGTCCTTTAGACTTCATGTTGCTGTCTTTATGTATCCAAGTTGATACATTGTTTCATTGAAGTTGAGAGAGGCTGGAGTCAGTTGGCTAGTGCCTACTGAGTTATAGTTCTGTATGATAAGATCCTATGTTCCTCTGAATAGTGGGGCGACTGCTGACTGTGATTATGTACTGCATGTAAAAGTAGACAGACAAGCCTTTGAGGCATTGGAAAGCACATAACCTGGATTCAGTTCTCAGCTCCACGTGGGCCTGGCTCACGGTAGCTCCAGCTCCCTGGGAACCTGACACTTCTCCTCTCCCTGGGCACCTGCATTCACCTACACACACGTTTTCAAAAATCGTTTTTTAAAAAAACCTTATTGTAAACAAAATTTGGAGGAGATAAATATATTTAACCTGACTAAAACATTATAAAATACATTTCTGTACTGAAAAATCAAATGGCATCCCATTAATATGTATGATTTTAGTTAAAAGTTTTAAAAGAAGTAATCTATCTAAAAAAGAACATGCAAATATAAACATAGACAAGGTTACCGCTCCTATGGCTCTCCTAGTTAGAAGTTGTTTATCAAAATAATCTGGAACATGCTTATGAAAATTGGGGGGATTGCTGAATTAAATATTGTAAAGCATGGGTTAATGTGATAATGGTTCATGGGTAAGGGTGTTTACCACCAAAGCCTGAGTTAGTCTTGGGAATCCCACACAGTGGAAGGAGAGAACCAACCTGCACACTCCACCCTCTGACCTCTACATAAGCCCTGTGCAGCGAGTGCCCACACACATAATGATTACTACAATTATGTTTATTTTAAAGAAATAACTAAATACAATCTTTAAAACTCTAAATTAAAAATTATCGCAGAGAGTTTGCAAACTATCTAAAATATATCACCTATGTTTATTTGGGAAAATACAGATGTAAGTCCACAATTACAAGTAACCATTTAAAGTCTAAATTTATTATACATACTGTTTAAAACCATCTTACTATTTATATTTATGCTCTGATCACGTAATAGCAAAATCATCCAGTTTCATCTCTGTATAGAGTTTCAATATTTTTACTACCTTAAATGAAATACTGAATTTCACATAGATAAAACTCTTATTGAAAATGACAATAAAAGTAGATGCCTATAAATCTTAAATGCTGTGTTTTTCTGGTGCCTGGAGGTCTCACACCTTTACTTGAATGTCTCATATGAATCTCAAACTCGGTTGCATAATTAAATATAAATGCCCACACTAAAAACCTTTCTCACCCATCTGAATACCAAATCCTGCCAATTGTGCTACCTCTGTGCCCCTCATCCTTTCTGCTTTCTAGCTCTGATTCAGCAGGTAGAGATTCCCTCACTATCTTCTGAGTTCTACTTCCTACTAGCCACCTCAGATGCACCGCTTTTTCTCCCCCTCCCCTTTCTTTCTTTCCATTTATTTATTTATTTATTTATTTATTTATTTATTTATTTATTTATTTATTTTGAGATAGCAACTCAAACTGTCCTCAAACTCAGGTAGCAGTGGAGAACCCTAATTCTTCTGCCTTTGCCTCTCAAGTGCCGGCTCTAGAGGTATGTGCCATGACACCCAGTTTATACAGAGATGGGGACTGAGCCCAGGCTGTCCTGCAGGCTAGCCAAGCACTCTTATCAACTAGCTTCACTTTCAGCCGCATCACATTCTGCTAACATTCCCTGGTCTCTATCCTCTCCCTTCCCCTGACTGACCGGTATTTTGGCTTCAGATGTAACTTTCTCTTTCAGGCCTTTCTTAGTCCTAGTAAGGTGACTCTCACGTGACTTCTGCAGCATTCTTAACTTTCCTCTCACATCCCTTGTGCAACCAAGTTAAGAGCCTCCGGGCTAGTCAGCAAGTTCTGTGTGCAGGAAACGTCTTGATTTGTTCTTGGTTGTAAATGTACTAGGCACCTAGCACATAAAACATTACAAATGTCTCAAAGCAGTAGGTATACCAGCTTCAGAAACAAATTATAATTTGTAGCAAATTCTTACATTACATTTTTATATTTGTATATCTTTATGTTATACATATTCCTTTGAAATAAAAGGAATGCCACTAAATTTAATTGATTTCTATTAAAAAGCGTTTTTGTGTTGGACAAGCCACCCATCATAATCTTACAGTGTAGAAGGACACATAGACAAGAAAATAATTCTACAGCCATATGAGACTAGAAAGAGATATTTCTGTTTCCTTTAGAGTCAGAGAATTTTCTCCGATGCTGTTTGGATAAAAAATCACAAAGAACTATGCTTGCTGTTGTCGACTATCTGAGAAGGCAGAAGAGGTAATATGATAATGGTTGTTTCTCAGGTTTGGGAACCGAGCGCTGTAACTTCCTTCTGGGTGCTTTTTAATCTATTTTATATGCAACTGCTTCAGACTGATAAAATTGATTGGTGTGGTACTTCTGTGTTTCTTTAATTTAATAATCCATATGCAGGGCGACACTTGGGTGAAGTGTGGGAAACTGTCCCTTCTGTTCCAGCTGTCCCAGCGGGCATCCTGCGGGAACTATGTCCTGCAGGCTTTAGCTTACCGCAGCAGTGAGGATGTGGGGACTGAGCACATGGTTTTCCCAGGTGGTTCTTAGAGTAGCTGGAGTTGGATGTCTCCGTTATCATCTCCTATGAGAATAAAGCCTTTCCTGCTCTGTGCCATACTTGACATGAAAATCTGTATTAAGTCTGTGATATGACAAAATTGATTTAGGTAAGTTACTTTACAGTATAGTATCTTTGTTTCTATTATGATTTTGGTTTTTGAGACCAGGTCATTGTAGCTTAAGGTAGCCTTCAATTCACCACATAGCTCAGCATGGCCTTGAATTCCTGATGTTCCTCCACTTCAGGTGCTGGGGTTATAGGTGTGAGCCATTGCCTCAGGCCTTCACGGGATTATTAACATGGTGCAGCTGATGTGTGCTGTTGGCAAGTTATCAGAACTCTGGAGAAACAGCTGTAGGTCTTGACTCAGAATGGTCTGTTCCATCTTATGATTTTTTCAACTTTACAGCAGTGTGTGGCAGCATTCAGAGGAAGAAAGCTGGACTTCAAATTCTAGTCATGTTCTGGGCTAGTGAAAACACAGCATGATCTTTTTCTTTTTTCTCCTCACTTTATATCCCTGGCTGTCCTTAAACTCACAGAGATCTGCATGCCTCCTGAGTGCTGGGATTAAAGGTGCGCACCACTACGTACAGCAATCCTTTCTTAAGGTGATATATTGTGGCTGTGTGATGAAAAGGATAAACCATCATTGGTGCCCCCATAGTGTACTGTGTTGCTATGATATTTTTGTAGGTTAGGTGTGATAAATGCATTTTTTTTAACTTAAAGTATTTTCAACCTGGGATGGATGTATTGGCCGTAATACTACGCCAGGTGTAGGAACATGCATGATTTGGACACATAGTAATTAATATCTCATGAGTATGTATGTGATAATGACAGTTGTAAAGAATGGGGTGGTGGTGAATTGGAAGAATAATAGATTATTTGACCCTACATGCATTTCTGTTGTAAATGATGCATGCCTTTCATAACATTCTATTTCCCTAACAGATATTCTTACGTCTTAGTGTCTTTGTGATTAGAGAATTTGTGATTTATCTTGTTTTATGGTAGATCTCCTAAGAAAACATTTAACTGTAGCTGTGAGTGCCTTTTCTGGTGTTGGGAGGTAGTTCCATCTTGGAGCCAATTATTTCAGACTTAATGAGGCATAGAGAAGATAAAAAATTATTTTTTAGAGAACATCTTTTAGCGCTGGGAAGATGGCTACGTGGGTAAAGTACTTGCTGTGTAAACCTGAAATGCTGCGAATCCTGATGGCCTGATTTTAAATCCCCAGAACCTGTATAAAAGCTGGACTTAATAATATATGCATCTAATCCCAGTGTTTCTAATAAGTTACAGGAAGCAGAAACTGGAGAATCTCTAGAAAGTTATATATGCAAACCTAGTATATGCAGCATTAAACAAGAGAAACCCTGCTTAAACAGGCTGAAGGCATGAACTGACACCCAAAGTTGTTTTCTTACCTCCCCATGTGCACATGATGAACATGGACACACACATACATACACATTTAAAAATTCACATTTTTATTTTAGTTGTCACATAGTAATTGTACAAGATAAAGATTCCTGTACTGGACATAATGGTGCGCATCTGTAACCATAGTATTTAGAAGACTGAGGAAAAGGATTATGAATTTGAGACTCGCCTGGGCACTACATAGTGAGTTAAAAGGCAGACTAGAATTCCAAAACAAAGACATTGTCTCCTGGGGAGGTAGAGATTACTTTGATTATTGCTATGAAATCTTAAAAGTCTGGTATGTAAAGACATACACCTTTAATCCCAGCACTCAGGAGACAGAAGCAGGCAGATCTCTGAGTTCAAGTCAAGCCTGGGCTACAGAGCAACTTCCATGACAGCCATGGCTACACAAAAAGAGCCTATCTTGAAAAGGGAGTGGTGTGTGTGGCGGGGGGAACTTTTAAAAAGTACCTAAGAAGATGTGACTAGAGCAGGACTCAGTTCAAGTTTAATGCTTTGTTAAAGGCTGTGTGATCTGAGCATGTTACCTGATGTCGGGGAGCATCTGTCTGCTCGTTCTTAATCAGGATAAGGGTGCAGGTATGCTGATGGATTGCTTTAGCCTCAGAGAGGGGTGGGAAGATCTCTGTGAATCCCAAGACAGCTTGATGTGCATAGAAAGTTCCAGGACAGCCAAGACTGCATAGTCTGAAATAAATATTGAGTCTCTGTCTTGAATAAATATACTTCAAGTATAGGGGTATATGGTAATCAAAACTGACAATGTATATAATATACCTGGCAATTAATAAATGTACAGTTCTTTTCTGTGGGAAAGTCTTACTGCTCTGAACTTGAATTTCCAATTAAGTAAGTGTTATACTAAAGTGCTAACCATGTAGAGGACATGGTATGTGCTGTATTATTATTTACCAGATAGGAATGAACTGATTGAATTGTTGCTGCAGATGATACAGCTAGTAGTGGGTGATAAGTTAACTTTGTACATAGCTATGTACTACTCCAGAGCCAGGTACATTTAACCACTATGTTGTCTTACATCTGTCTATATTGTTAATTTTGAAAAGGATAATATCTATATTAGTCAGTTCACCACAGTGGACATTTTTTAATTAAGTAGTTCCATGTTGGTAATAGGAGTGAAAAATTGCAAAAGAAAAGCCATGAATATTAATTACTTTTTTGTTGTTGTTGTGACACAATACTTGACAGAAGCACCTTAAGCACAGAGGGTTTATTTTGACTTTTAGTTTGAGGTATGTATTTGATCGTATTGGGGAAGGCATAGTGGTTTTTTGTCCATTTTGAGGAAGCAGGGAGTCATCGATGCTGGTGCTTAGCTTACTTTATCATATCTGTTCAGTCCAGGATCTGAGTTCATGAAATGACGTCACCCACATTCACATCAGCCAACTTGGTCTAGAAATTTGTGTCAAGGTGTGCCTAGAAGCTTGTGTCTGTGGTCTTTCTAAGTTCCATCAACTTGATGATCACAATCCATCACATGGGTTTTAGGTTTTGGTTTTGGTTTTGGTTTTGGTTTCCCCCCTTTCTGAGAAGAAACAATGTTTTTATTCTAAAAGTGGCCATGAAGCTGTCCTTCGCAGCCAGTGATGTAAAGGGTGGGTACAGAGCCCTGATTGGTACAGCATGATGACTAGTGGCTTTCTTTAGATTCTCCAAGAGGTTATGCTCCACAAGGATGGAGAGCCAGGCTTCAGCCAGGCTCTCTCAAGGGTTCACAAGCATACACTAGAGAAGCGTGGCTTGCAGTGACATCCGGTACTATTGTACTCCTTCATTGTTTATGTTGGAATGACATGGCATCGTGTTTAATTCCTCTCCAGGCCCTCCTCGGGAACAGCTTTTGACGATGCCTTCTGGCTAGATTTGAATTACCTTGAGGTTGCGAAGGTGGCTCAGTCCTGTGCTGCTCACTTCACAGCACTGCTCTATGCGGAGATCTATTCCGATAGGAAAAGTTCGGATGAGCAAGAGAAAAGGCAAGTGGGCTTGTCGTTCCGGTTTGGTTTTATTTGTTTGTTCATTTTTTCTTGGTTCTCCCCCACCCCCCCGAGACAGGGTTTCTCTACATAACTACCCTAACTATCCTAGAACTCACTCTGTAGACTAGGTTAACCTCAAACTCACAGAGATCTACCTGCCTCTGCCTCCCTAGTGCTGGGATTAAAGGTGTGTGATACCACTACCCAGTGAGATTTTGGTATTTAAATTAGTGTTGATACTGTTTCAGTAAAAATGTATAGTAAAGATTTATTTTGCCCCATTTCTCCATTTAAAATACATTTTAGGCAGAGATTTTCTATACCAAAGCAAAATAATTTTTTAAAGAAGTAATTCTCTGAAAAAAATAGGAATTGTAGTTATATAATATATTCTATTTTATATTATAAAGACTAGACATATAGGAAACTAATAAAGAGAAACAACATTTGATTGTTTGCATATTCCCTATAACTAAGGTAACATTTGGAATGGAAGCCATCCATACATGGTTTCGTGATTGAGTGATTTCCTATTTTTGGTCACATTAGGTTTACCTCTAATTCACATTTCAGGATTCATTTTACTCTTTGACTGGAATATGATCAATTTGTGTGTGACTAAATAAGTTTTATTTATGTGTTACCTGCTTGTATTTCTAGATACTTCAATTTGATTTCCTCTGATTGAGTTAGAACTTTTATATGAAACTAAAAATTGATTATAGAGCAGGGCGGTGGTGGCGCACGCCTTTAATCCCAGCACTTGGGAGGCAGAGGCAGGAGGATTTCTGAGTTCGAGACCAGCCTGATCTACAGAGTGAGTTCCAGGACAGCCAGGGCTACACAGAGAAACCCTGTCTTGACAAACCAAAAAATAAAAAAAATTTAAAAAAAAAATGATTGTAGATCATGATGAAAATTAAGCAAGAAAATAGGGTATTAAATTGCATTACACATTTTATTACATGAAGCTCTGTAAAAAAATCCCTGCCTGTCTGAAATAGCCTAATGTTTGTGTTTATATAGCCTTGATTTCTTACCAGTAATTCAGCCTTACTAAGAAATTGAAATCATAAATGTTAGTTATGCCACTACATACATTATTTTTGCTACCAATAATTGTAGATGACATTAAGCTAGAAATGTAATATATTTGTTTCCCATGCTCTGTGAGTAGTTAACATAGATTTAGACCATTTTCTTCACTCCTGGTTTGATCTCTGCCTTTTGGTTGAAAACAAGTACAAATGTACATTATGTAGACACTATAGAACATGTAACCCAATGTGTTCATGATCACTGTAAATCTATGAAGACAAGTGTATAGCACTGATTGCAGTTTGAGTGAGTTTTAGTATTGTGGGTCCATAGAACGGTATTTTTTATTAATCAGGAGCAAACTTTATGTCCTCTGTGAGTATAAATGAAAGCATTTTAAATTCAAAAGTTAGCCACAATGGAGTAAACTTGTGGAGAACTGCTTACCTTCAAGCAGGTATGTCTGCATTTGCTTTGCTGGGCTCTTTGGGGTTCTTCCTCCAATCCCCAGAGATCTGATGAGAAAAGGAGGACAGACAGGTGAGGTGCACAGAGAATGATAAGGGCAGGCATCCACAGTGGCTGTTAGAGGAGCCGACTGAAGACCTAAGGTAATAAGCACACCACGTTTGTAAATAGGATATACGTAATCAGCTCACCTGTGCTGTCAAGGAAACAAACCTCTAGTATTTTCTATTCAAATGGAAATTCTTCATAGTAGGTATTTGAGATACGTACTGTTTTGTTAGCATGCTCCTGAGACACTGCAATCTCAGTGTTAGTGACCACAATCTGTGTAAAACAAAGTCAGCTCAAGGCTTATTAACAAAACTTAGAGAGCAGATTTTTACAGCCTCAGTTGTCTTAGTATTCCAAGATCCTAAAGTGGTGCCTGACAAAAGTACATGCAACTGTGATACACATGTGTTGCCTTGATGAATTGGAGCTAGATGAACATTTGACATGCATGTTATATCTGTACCTGAAGGTCACAGAGTATATCAACAGCATTCTGTCACTCAGTGCCCCTCTGTACCAGCCTCCTGAGACCCTCCCAGGGGTAAAGGTGACCTTCAGTGTATTTTTATCATTCCTCCAGTCTAGGTGAGATTTTTGTTGTATTAGTCTGAATCTGGAAATACAGTGTAGTAGTCCCTATTTTTGAGGGGTTTTTTTTTCAAATTGAGAATCCATAGCTTTAATAATTCTTTAACATAAGCAAGCATAATGAAATTCATCCAAATAACATGAATTGAAAGACGGATAAAGTGTAAGTACTGAATATGCTAGACATGGGTAGTGTACACAAATTTCTATACCCAGTTACATACAAGACATATTACAGTAAGTTGCAAGTCAGTGCTATCAACTGATGTGACAAAACCAATTTCAGGAAATGAATTCCATGATTAGAGGCCCACAAATTAAGTTTTCCTTGCTTTAAAAGATCAAAACCGTTAGATATATTTGTCATCATTCAGTTTATTCAGTAATATATGTGTATTTTTGAGTTTTATAAGACATTTAATATGCCAACTTTTCCACCCAGGTTTTTAATATCTATGCTGCCTGTTGTCACTCTTTACTGCCCATGGTACACTAGAGAAGACACCACAATTTGTTACCTGTTCTGTCAGTGGCATATGTCTTATTGGTAGAACTACTGGTGTAGATGTTCAACTTAGTAAGATAGTGCTGGATTGTATTAGTGCGTATACCTTATCAAACTGTAGTTGGTAAGAAAATCAGTTTGTATACTTACCAAAGTGTAGTTGATTAAAAAAAAAAAAAGGAATCAGAAGGATATGCTACATTGGGAGAAGGAAACAAAAATATAACTTTTTCTATTTTGAGGGAAAATATAGAAAACACGGAATATTAGAGGGATTATCATTTATGTAGTATTTAATTTATATATTGGATTATTATAGGCACAGTGGCACCAATGATACTAAAATTGAGTCACTTACCAAACTATTACACCTAAATATATAAATGCTTAAAGGTAAGGTCTTAGAGTGGACAAATCTGAGTTCTAGTCCCATTATCCCACTTCTTTCATCAGATTTCTTTCTTTCTCTTTTTCTTTCTTCCTTTCTTCCTTCCCTTCCCTTCCTTTCTTTCTTTTTTCCAGTTTACTGGGGGTTAAATTGTGTCTTGTGGTTTTACTATATATATCTGCAATTATCAAGTTAAACTTTAAGACCACTGATAGAATATTTAGGATCTGAATTGAAAAACTTCTGTTTTTAAACAGGCCTCTCTCTATGTAAATAAGCCTGTTTTGCCATATAACTTTGCTGTTTATATAATACTATTATTATGAATAATTTCCACATGTAGAGTTAGTATTCTCAAATTTTTCTTTCCCATGCCAGATCTAAATGATACTCTGTGTTAAATTATAAATGGCTCACTGTTCTTTTTGTCACCATAATTAGTTTCTTTATGTTGAAGTATAGAATAAAAAAATTTATAACCTCATTGATAGTGTATTCTCATTAAAAGAGATGTTTTTATAATAACCAGAAGTCCAACATTTGAAGAAGAAAGTCAAGGTACAACTATTTCTAGTTTGAGTGAAAAAAGTAAAGAAGAGACTGGAATAAGCTTACAGGTAAATATTAGAAACTCTGTGATAATTTGTATGTGATATGTTAGATTATTTTCTCATAGGGATATAGTTGATTTTAAAACTGAAACTTCTTACTGGACCTAGCATTATATTTATAAATTTATGCTTTGAATAGAGAAGTGATTTCCAATCTCGACTCTGCCACTTGCTCTATAACACTGTATAAATAAGTAGCCCTTTCTGACCTTGAACCCCCTTCTGTGAAATGCTGAGGTAAAACTACCTGTTTTATTGCTGTGGTAAGACATGACCAGGGCAACTTATAACAGAAAGTATTTGATGTGGGGCTTATGGTTTTAAAGAGTTTCTATCCATGATGGCAGCAGGAACAGCTGAGAGATAAGAGATAGACAGACAGACAGACAGACAGGAGACCCGTCCCCAATAGTATACTTCCTCCATGAGACTGCACCTCCTAATCCTTCTCAGACTTTTCCACCTAGGGACCAAGTATTCAAACATGAGCTTATGGGGAACATTCTTATCCAAACCACCACATAATTAGGAATCCCACCATATCCCACATCCCATAATTGTCTTAATCTCCCCATCTCTGCACTTGTCATAACCATCTCTTGCTTATTAAAATAAAAAAAAAACCTTCCCTTTATCTCAGGTTGTTTGTTCTTTCTCAGAAACTTTATTATGCTATATCCCTTCTTAACTATATCATAAACATTTGAGACTTGTACTGTTTAAATCGTTTCTGTTCTCGGATCTGGAAGGAGCTCTCTGTGTTATCCTGAGGTGTCATTGTCTTCTTTCCTTTCACTTCCAGACTTTCCCACAATGTCCGTATTTGCTCTCTCCATTTCTTTCCTCCATTCTATTAAAATGGCGCTTGCCTGGTGTTTTCCATGAACTATAAATTGCTACGTCTACTAGTAACCTTTCATTTCTTTCGCCTTAACTTTAACTTCACAGCCAGTCATGTCTTGTGTGTGCAGGCCAGAGGTTGACATCAGATGTCTTTAATCACTATCTCATTCTTTGAGACAAGGTATCTTATTGAGCTAGCTCCAGGGATCTTCCTGACTGCCTCTCCAGAGCTAGGATCACACATGCTTGCAGCTGCTTTGAGCTTTCTATGTGTGTCCTGGGATCTGGACTTTATGCTTTTGTGACAAGCACTTTAGTGACTGTCTCCTGAGCTCCTCAGCCCTGTCTTGTACTTAAAATGTGACCCTCTATATTAATGTTTCTTTTTCTCTTGGAACTATATAGTTTCCCCTTTTTGGACTGATTTTCCTGAGTATTTTCTTATGCCAAGGACGGTTGGATCCCTAGTGTTCCAGCTCTTACGGTTTTATTTCATGTCTATGAATAGAAATATTTGAATAAGAATTACATGCAAATTTATACCAATTTGATGGATTTGTATTTAGGAAATATTTCCACAGCAAAAATATCAAGGCAATTAAATTGCTTGCTCAGTTTTCTATGAAGTGTAGCTTCTGGGTTTTTGTTTGTTTGTTTATTTTTTGTTTTATTTCATTGAAGTAAACACTAGGCTTTCCTATGTAAATTTCCAAAAAGTATTTTAAGTAATTAAATTGTTGCTTTATATGCAGCACATTTTAAAAACTAATAGGCATTTTAAAGAAAAATTATAACCTTCATTTGTTCCACTTTCAGTAGTTAAGACTTTGCAGAATTTATTTTTCCATTTATCGTTTCATTTGTGGACAAGATTGTTTTGTTTTGTGATTATTGCTGAATGTGATAAAAAAAACTAGTATGTTGATCTACATATCTGTTTCATGAAATTTTTTATATTTCTTATTTTATGCATATGAGTATTTTGTTTGCATCTATGTAAGTGCACCACATGCATGCCTAGTACCTGCCAAGGTCAGAACAGTGCATAGGATCCCATAGTCCTGAAGTTAAAGATGATTGTAAACCACAATGTGGGTGCTGGGGATCAAACCTGGGTCCTCTGGAAGATGAGCGCTTTTAACTACTGAGCCTCTCTTCAGTCTGTGAGCATTAGTTCTAAAGTAGACCAATCATTTTGTTGTATGGGACAAGACCACTGTGCTATTGATTAGAATACTTTATGTTTTTAAATATCATTATATTTTACTTTTACAGTACATTTTTGAGTTGTAAGTTATAAGTTGATAATGATAAAATTTAAAGCTTACAAAATTCATGAACTGATTTTTTACTTTCAAGTCTCTGTCTTTGGTGTTTCTGTTTTCAGGATCTTCTCTTAGAGATCTACAGAAGTATAGGAGAGCCAGACAGTCTGTATGGCTGTGGTGGAGGGAAAATGTTACAACCCCTTACTAGGTAAACTGCACTTTAGATAGTAATTCTACTTTTTGAAGGAGCTATATGCATGTAGAAACAAAAGATGATTTCACCGTCTTTTCTTATAGAATACGGACATATGAACATGAAGCAATGTGGGAGAAAGCCTTAGTAACATACGATCTTGAAACCACCATCTCCTCCTCCACCCGCCAGTCAGGAATCATCCAGGTACGCTTCTGTCTGTGTCTGCTTCCATAAAGCCGCCATCAGTACAACTGTTAACATTAGTTCAGTGTGTCATAAAGTTTACACAGGCAGTAAAGTCGAGACAACTGGAGTTAGGCAGTCAGACATTAGGCTAACACCTGAGTACACACAGGAAAGCTACACAGGTTAGTGTAGTTTGTTGATAGTACCTTTATTACCCAACAGCAGAAGACACTTCTTGAGTGTGTGCAGTATACCAGGAGACACTCCTGCTTCACGTGGTTTGCATTAGAGTTGGTCCCAGAAACTGTTATATCTATTACTAGTTAATAGGCTTAGGTATTTTCCCATCAAATATTAACATTCTCTGAGGAAAAATATATATGCTAAGCAATATTTTAGAATTTTTAATGATACTTTTAATTAAAATTTTTGAAATTAATTTCTTTTTTGACTGTTTTTCCCCTCCTCTGGTCTGGTGTTTCTCAACCTGTGGGTTGTGACCCCTTTGCAGGCTTACTGACCCTTTCCTATCAGATGTTTAAATTATGACTCATAACAGTAGCCAAATTACAGTTGTGAAGTAGCAATGAAAATAATTGTTATGGTTAGGGGTCACTACAAAGCATCGCATCATTTGGAAAGGTTGAGAACCGCTGGTCTACTTTGTGCTGACATATTTGCTTATGTATTTATTTTGTAATCACTTCCTTTTAGGCCTTGCAGAATTTGGGGCTCTCCCATATCCTGTCTGTATACTTGAAAGGATTAGATCCTGAGAGAAGAGAGCACTGTGATGAGCTGCAGGAACTTCATTTCCAGGCGGCGTGGAGGACCATGCAGTGGGACCTCGGCAGCCCTGCCAGGTGAGACAGCTGGACTTTTCAAACCTGAAACCGTACATTTGATTGTGTTATCTTATCTATGAATATTCAAGGGTTGGCTTTTCTTTTTTAATGTATTTTACAGACACTGTGAGCTGACTTAATATTTAAGATACAATAGGCAGTTACCACAACCAAGCTTGAATTTCATTCCTTTTTTTTTTCACTAGAGAAATTCTATCCCCTGCTTCAAGCATTTTGAAGATAGAAATCTTAAAAAATATCTTTTCCCATGAGAATACTGTTTGTTGGATTGAGGAATCTAAAGATAAATTTAGGCTTTCTCCCTTCCACTTCTTGCTACATTGTAGTCATAAGCACTTTCATTGGCTGGGTGATGAAATAAGTTACCTTTGTTAATATTTTATTGTTGTTGTTGTTGTTGTTAGAAAATAGTGCTAGGCCAGGAGTAGTGGTACATACCCTTAGTCCAGCACTTAAGGAGTCAGAGGCAGGTGGATCTCTGGGTTTGATGCTAGTCATGTCTACATATTGAGTACTAGACCAGCCAGGGCTACACAGGAGACAGTGCCTTAAAAACACATAAATAACCAGGCATTTTAAGAAGTATTGCTAAACCAAGTTACCCTAGAAGATAAAAGTTGTAACCTCTTTGTCAAATCACTATATTTTTTAAATGATAACCAAAACACCTAGTCTACTAAAGGATTTAATAATTACATAAAAATCCTTTAATGATAGGACACTAAAAAAAATTAAATCATTTTAATTACCTTAATGGAAAAATGTTCTCATAAATTGGAGTGTTTATCAAATTTTATATTGTAGGAGTGGTATAAAAGCAGATTTATTCATAGATAAATGAATTTTGTGTGTTTGTGCCAAGACAGTTTCTCTGTATAACCCTGGCTGTCCCAGAATTCGCTCTGTAGACCAGAGGTAGAGATCCCTACTTCTGCCTCCTGAGTGCTGGCACTAAAGGCACGTGCCACCACTGATCTGCTGGTCTCATATTTTAAATATCTATTTTAAATATAGGATTGAGAACCAAACAGAATTTCTAAAGTTTTTTTTTTTCTTTAAAGAATTTAAATGGCCTATAAAACGCTTCCCTTTTCTTACTTCTATGTTTTATTTTCTTATTCTCTTATTCTCTTATTGTTTACATTTTGAGGCAGGATTTTACTAAGTAACCCCTGGGCTCACTAGGACCCACCTGCCTTGCCTACCAGTTAAAGGCATGTGCCACTGCACCAGCTACGTATTTTTTTTTTTTAATTTCTGCAAATTTTTATGAGAAATCTTAATTTTACTTCTAATTTTTGTCCTTTAAGTTAGTTAGTTAGTTAGTTATACATACATATCTCAGGATTTTCTGTTTTTAAATTTGTTTTTTAATCATGTCCAATTTGTTTTTTAATCACAGCCAAGAAATAGAAGGAACCAGTTACCACGAATCATTGTATAATGCTCTGCAGTGTCTAAGGAACAGAGAATTCTCCACATTTTATGAAAGCCTCCGACATGCCAGGTATTATAAAAAGACAGATTGTTTTTACATTTAGTGCTGTGGCTGCTGTCCTCAAAATGTGAGCAGCATTTGCATCGATGAGGGGTGAAGGCTTGGTGACTGCATTCAGACATTTCTTTTTTTTTTTTTTGATTGGCTCTATGTTTTACTTGATGATCTCTGGGTTTCCATCCCTCTCTATCCCCTTAGTGCCAGCATTACAGATGGATGCTGCCCTGCCCAGCTTATTTTTTATAAGATTTATTTATTATTATATGTAAGTACACTGTAGCTGTGTTCAGACACTCCAAAAGAGGGAGTCAGATCTCCCGTTATTAATGGTTGTGAGCCACCATGTGGTTGCTGGGATTTGAACTCAGGACCTCTGGAGGAGTAGTCAGTGCTCTTAACCACTGAGCCATCTCTCCAGCCCCTTGCCCAGCTTTTTTATGGAGGTACTGAGATCTGAACTCTGGTCCTTGCATTCAGACATTTCTTTGTCATTCTTTGCTCCCAAGAAAGATTTTCTTAAGGACCCGTGTCACTTCTTCACTGACTCCTCAGGGAAAGCATGATAGTGTTCTCCTTTTGTACACGTATCCTAAAAGAGCTTTAATTTTTGTCTTTTCTAGTTTCATGGCCCTCACTCTCTTACTATTATAGCTCTAGTTTATAAAATAATGATCAATAGTATTTATAGGTTTCTTTGAGGCATACATGAAATGATGTAGCAAATATCTATAACAAGTTAAACATGAACTTTTTAAAGATTTATTTATTTTTATATGCAGTGATGCCTCTGCCTACATATATGTCTGTGTCAAATCCCTTGGAACTGGAGTACAGACAGTTGTGAGCTCACATGTAGGTGCTAGGAATTGAACCTGGGTCCTCTAGAAGAGCATCCAGTGCGCTTAACCACTGAGCCTTCTCTCCAGCCCCCAAACATGATTATCTTAAACACTCACCACTGATATCATAAATCCTATACACATTGTTTGGTTTCCAGCCCCAAAACAGGGGACTGAGATGCATAGTTTACTTACCAAAACAGACCTGACCTCCATGTTCTCCCAGCATCCCTCAGTCCCTGCCTCGCATACCCTGTCCCCAACCCTGAACTTTCTAGCCCAGGGGTTAGGCTCCCCATCCTCCATAGACTCTACCCTATATAACCTAGATATTTTGTTCTTTCTCTTTTTCTCCTCTTATCTTTTTCTTCTCCTCTTCTCTCTCTGCGTGCATGTCCCTTTTGCTCTCTCTCTCTCCCTCCCCCACCCATCCCTTCCCAATGGTGACTTTCCTGACCTTGGTCCTTGGGGCCAGTAAACTCAGCCACCCAAGAGAAGCTTCCCAATAAACCAGCCTTTAATGTAATCTAATCTGGCTTGAGTTGGCTCATTCACCAGCGGTAGAGAAATAACCTATCACATATGACAGAAATTATATTTCTACCTTTAACATGATTGTATTCTAGACACTTTGTCATGCTCTTTCTATACATATTCTTTAATTCCAGAGGTAGAAAACAATGTCTGTGGCAAAATTCAGTAGCAGATTCAAGGACAGGCAGAGAGGGCAGAACTGTATAATCCCAAGGCTGGTCCCACTGCTGTTTCACCAGAGTCTGTCTGTGTGTGCAGTCTTTTCAGGTCAGCAGTAAGCATATGCGAGTAGTGCTCAGCCACAGAATCGAACCTCTGGCTCCCTGAAGGCTCCCTGAAGTCGTGGTAGTTTCAGATGTCTGCTCTCTTACCCCAGGGTGAAGGAAGTTGAAGAGCTGAGTAAGGGCGGCCTTGAGTCGGTGTACTCACTGTATCCCACACTTAGTAGACTGCAGGCGATTGGAGAACTGGAGAACAGTGGAAAACTTTTCTCAAGGTATGTGGCTCGTGGGTTTTGATAATCCTGAAGTGTGTTGTTTGTGTCACCAGTGGAAACATATGATAGGCATGATTTATTATTTGCTTTGTTTGGAAAGGTTTATTTGGGCTCGTGGTTTCCAAAGGTTTCAGTCTGTGATTAGCTGCTTGTGTGTTGACCCGAATGAGAGGTTGTGTTGATGGCACACAGAAAGAGGGAAGGGGGGAGATCTATTGTAAAATAAACTGGATACATTTATTAAAGTGCGTGTCATAAGCACATTCTAGACATTTATCAACTGAGAAATGTAATTCCAATAGCTATAACCTGAGAATTGAAATCAAAAGCTCTTCAGAACCTTAATTTTAAGAGTATATAGAGATTCCTTTATCTAAAATATTTTAGATCTGTTGTTCTGGGGTCGTTTGTGACAGAAGTAGAAGTTTGGTTTTGATGAACATGCACAAGCACCTGAAACGATTTCTCATCTTTACTTAGTCTTGCTGGATCTTCCCTCTCCCCCCCCCCCCATCTCAACACAGGTCTTGAAAAGATGGGACAGTATAACTTATTTTATGCGTGTGAAAGGTAAAGTATTCATATAAATGAGTTGTAGATGCTGTGTTTTCCATTTAATAACGTTAGCAGATGAAATGTTTTCAAATGCCAGTTGTTTATTCAATGAGCTGATTTTTTTTTTTGACAGCTATGCAGTGTCGTTTGTAGGTAACAATGAAGTTAATTGAGTTCCTTGTAGACGGGTCCTCCTTCGCCACAAGGAGGACTAGCGGAGTAGTCGTGTCTTCATGATAGGTCTGAATACAGCATCCTCATTTCTGAACAAAATCTGTTAAAAGGCAGCCTTTTAAGAAATTCTTTTAGAGTACCCATTATCTGTAACTACAAATTATTTTGCACTGTCCTAAATATTTACATTTGCTCAACTAAGTTAAGTGACTTGACTTCCAGGCCAGTCACAGACAGAGAGTGCTCTGATGTATACTTGAAGTGGCAGAAGCACTCCCAGCTTCTGAAAGACAGTGACTTCAGCTTTCAGGAGCCTCTCATGGCTCTACGCACAGTCATTCTGGAGATCCTAGTACAAAAGGAAATGGAGAACTCTCAAGGAGCTTGCTCTAAGGACATTCTCACCAAACACCTTGTTGAATTCTCTGTTCTGGCCCGAACCTTCAAGAACACACAGGTAAAAAGATTGTAAAATTCTGTTATCTCACTTCTTGGACTTTTTTACCAGAAGGTATAATGATGTGAAAAAGAAATATTGAAAACTGGAAATCATTGTGTATAATATTGAAGATTTTAGGTTGGCTGAGGTTTTTACTTGACTTAAAATCCTAGTCATTTGAGAGGTTGAGACAAGTTCAGAGCCTACCTGTGTAAGAGAATGAGTTCATGGTTTTGAAAAGCCTAGCCTTCAATGTATAAAAGAGTTGGGACTATGGATGTGTGAAAGCATGCTTGTTTGCATAGCTAATACAACAAGGCTCAAACTTCAGTATTGATTGGAAAAACAAAGCAAAACTTCCATACTGGAATTAGACAAAAACTTGAGTTTAAACATTGGCAAGGCTATAAAATAAGAAGATAAGAGACCCAAACTACTATAATGTAATGAAAACAATTCAGGGATCTCTCTCCATCCGTCTGTCCATCCATTTGTCTGTCTGTCTGTCTGTCTGTCTCTCTCTCTCTCTCTCTCTCTCTCTCTCTCACACACACACACACACACACACACACACGAGCCATGTGTCAAACTTTGTTAGCAGGTTGGTAAGTAAACAGGAAGCTAATTAAAATAGTCTATGAAAAATAGTGAGGTTCTCAGTGAATATCTTACTGGTAAATGTATTTATTTCCATATGCATTTTCATTGTAGCTCCCTGAAAGAGCAATATTTAAAATTAAGCAATATAATTCAGCTATTTGTGGAATCTCTGAGTGGCATTTGGAAGAAGCACAAGTATTTTGGGCAAAAAAGGAACAGAGTCTTGCCCTGAGTATTCTCAAGCAAATGATCAAGAAGTTGGACTCTAGCTTTAAAGGGGTATGTGCTTTGTATAGTTGGCTGCATTGGTGTTTTAATGTTATCAAAAAGCATTTCTGCTTCAGAATGTCTGTAATGGTTACATTAAGGTTTTGAAATTCCTGACCCATGAACAAAATAATATGAAATGAGACTTTAAAAATTAATGTCAGAAATGAGACTTAAAAACGCTTTCTTTTTTTTTTTAAGACTTATTTATTTATTATATGTAAGTACACTGTAGCTGTCTTCAGACACACCAGAAGAGGGTGTCAGATCTCTTTACGGATGGTTGTGAGCCACCATGTGGTTGCTGGGATTTGAACTCAGGACCTTCGGAAGAGCAGTCAGTGCTCTTAACCACTGAGCCATCTCTCCAGCCCCAAGAACTTTTTCATATTTAAAACAAATCCATCAGTCTGTCCTGTAGTATATTCATTCAATTTATCCAGGTGCTAAGACTTTGAGTTTTTTATAGAAATCAAAAATATGTAGGAAGTAAATGGAAGTATATGTTATAACTTTGAAGTACCAAGAACAAAAATAGAATTAGAAATGTCTGAGAGAAGAAAAGTAGAAAACAAGTTCCAGCAGTTTGTCATTCTTAGTGCTCTGAAAATATCACATTTAGTGGACAGTGCTGGACACTGTGGAGTTATGCGTTATTAAACATGTCAAAGCATTAGGTACCAGTAGAACTTCTTAAATATCTCCTAAATAGTATAGACCCCAAAGTATGGGATGGTTTTGTAGCACAGGTTTTGAATTTACAAGTAGGTAATAATGATATATCTAACTATAGGATTCCTCTGAAAATCATGAGTTAATATACATAAAACTGTTGGAAAATTCCTGGCATTTTAAAGCTCTCAGTAAATGTGAATGTTAATAATAATAACAACAATAATAATACATAGACAGTTCAATGTGGTTATTTCATAAACTTGCATACTTAGAATTATTTAATTATATGGTAAAAGCATGAGGAAAATATTTTAATTGTTTTTTTTTTTTTTGCTACCTACATGCAAGATACTTTTGTAATCTTAAAAAGGTATTGCATTTTAAGATTTTTGCTTCTCAACACAGAATGATGCAGGTCTCAAAGTCATATACGCAGAGTGTCTGAGGGTTTGTGGCAACTGGCTGGCAGAGACTTGCTTAGAAAACCCTGCAGTCATCATGCAGACCTATCTAGAAAAGGTAGGTTGTTGGTGCAGCTCTGAAAATTATTGTTTAGTATAAATATACTTGATCCTTTTATGAAGGCCACATGTATCTCAAAAGCAAATGAAAGTATGGTTTCAATCCTTCAGCTCCTGCTGAATGAAGCAAAATGCCACAGAGGAAGGAGCAGCTTTGAACGCATGAATGTCTTCTGTCCCCTCTTTAGACCCACCCCTAGCATTCAAGACGTCATTTCTGATTATTCTACTTTTATTCTACAAAATATCCTATTAAACATAGAAGGCGTCATTGCTATTTGTGCATAGTCCAACTACTCACAGTAAGGGTTAGGACTTGACTTCTCTAGTCCCCATTAGCCTACCTGTTTCTCCTTTGTCCTTTAGTCTCACTAATTTGGGAAATAGGAAGTTTAGTATGAAAAGTAAGATATTATTGTCTTCTATACTAATTCTTCATTTTTGCACAGTTCATTGCAACTGTTACCTGATAAGGGTTCTATACAATCAGGTTTCTAATTTGTGTAGATGTGAGCGGGTTAGCTTGGTCTGAGAGTCTTTGGCTATACTTAGTGCTTGTAGATGTGATCTAACTGGATTGTGTGTTGTTGAAGGCAGTGAAGGTGGCTGGAAGTTATGACGGTGACAGCAGAGAGCTCAGAAATGGACAGATGAAGGCCTTTCTCTCACTGGCGAGGTTCTCTGATACTCAGTACCAGAGAATTGAAAACTACATGAAGTCATCAGAATTTGAAAACAAGCAAACTCTCTTAAAAAGAGCCAAAGAAGAAGTGGGCCTTCTAAGGGAACATAAAATTCAGACTAACAGGTGACTTTATAAGTGACAGCTCTATGTTCAGCTAAAGGGCTGTTTACATGAAAACTGCCTTGACCTTGTCATTTGAATTACAGTTTTGAACACTTAAAATTAGATTTTTCCAGACTTTCTCAGTCCTCTACTGGCTAATCACAACTTCAGTCAGTTAATACACTGACATGTTCTTCTATGAATAACTAATGTCTTGGTTTAGCTCTTGGCAGAGTACATGGCTATTAGCTTGGTTTTGCTGGCATTAAATATAGAAGACTTGCCTACTTTGATATTGTCAAGTTACTTCTAAGTCTGCATTGGGTTTTTGTATGTTTGGAGTAAGCAGGAGATTAGCTTAGAGTCAACTCTGTCCTTGGGTGTGTGCAAGACCTATTAATTGCTGATGTGACAAGTCATTTAGTTCCTTTTATTATATTTGGAACTTTTTTGGAGTAAACACCTTGTATTTCATTTATGTTATATATCATGTATGATTTTATAGTTATGTAACATTTTGTGACTTTTATGTTTGAATTTATCAAGATACACAGTAAAGGTTCAGAGAGAACTGGAGCTAGATGAATGTGCTCTGCATGCACTCAAAGAGGATCGTAAACGTTTCCTGTGTAAAGCAGTCGAAAACTACATCAACTGCTTACTAAGCGGAGAGGAACATGATCTGTGGGTGTTCCGACTTTGCTCCCTCTGGCTTGAAAATTCTGGAGTTTCTGAAGTCAATGGCATGATGAAGGCAAGTGTTACCCAACCCAGCATTTGAGCATACATTTTAAAAACTGAGGCATAAGCCCCTGCCTGCAGTGACTGATTTTGTACATCCCTGTGTACCCCTCGTAATGGGTTTGGTGCTCCACAAATAAGTACTTTATGAACTCTAAGCGATAAAAGTTTGTGTGGAGGCAAGAGAATTTCTTTGAGTGTTTTACCTTTGCAGATAACACATAGGAGTCCATAGAAAGGAGTGCTAGACTGGAGATTAGGAAACACAAAAATGTAATGCTAAGCAAAAATTTTCCAGAGGAATTTTTTTCCAATAGGATCCTTTTACAAATAAAAAAAATTTCATAACATATACAGGAGTACTTGTAAGTTTTTATTGAAAAAAATATCTTAAGATATGGTCATAAAATACACACACACACACAGGTTAAAGATGAAATATTTCTCCAGAATGAAAAGAATGTTAAGACTCAAAACCAACAAACCCAATCTATTCTTCTGTGTGTAATAAACTTCATTGCCTCAGGCAGAGCTTGTGTTTGTTCTTCCACACCCCACCACACCCCCGCCCCCCCCTTGGAGCTGGAACCCCAGTAGACTCAGATTCACATCTGTCCTCCTCTGAGTCTCTGGAATGGATGTGGTGGTTAGCATAGCAGCTCTGGATACAGTCTGATTTAGGGCTAAGTATTTTTGTTATCACTGAATCACTAGGTGAATTTTATTATCACCTAGGCTTCGAAGTAGAAAGACTTTCAGATAGGCCAAGAGATAAGGAAAATTGCCTAGTTAGTAAAGTTTTGACAGCCACTAGGGTGTACTAGTGGAGGACTATTATTTTAGGTACCGTAGATATGAGATTGTATTACACACACGTTTCTATATTTTTCATTTTTTAATGGCAGAAAGATGGAATGAAGATTTCATCCTATAAGTTTTTGCCTCTCATGTATCAGTTGGCTGCTCGAATGGGGACCAAAATGACAGGAGGCCTAGGATTTCATGAAGTCCTCAATAATGTAAGTAGACTTGTGTAGTGGGTAATAATTATAAACTTATAAAAACAGTACCACCCTGCCAGGCCTCTGCATCAAGTCCCAGTTGATCCAGCTCAGGGGACTCTCTCTGTCAACACTGAGCCAATCTCTTTCAGCTTGCTCTCACAGCATCCCAGCTGTGTTTCCTCTCCATCATAGACTCTGTAAATGGTGGGAGTCCCGCGCTCCCGCCCTGCATCCAAATGCCTGGTAAAGCCATGACTCTTAAATAGTTAACCAAATATCTTTATGTATATAAATCTCCCAATTATATAATGCCAATTTACCATGATAAAGTCTTATCTCAATATTTCTAACCTCTCCAAAACACCAGGAATGTGTCTGAAGCCATCTGGATATCCATGCCTCCTTCTCTGCTTCGTGCAGTCCCCCGAACCTCTCTCTCTCTTCCCTTCACTTCTCTTAGATCGTTCTCCTCTCTCTCCTCCAATCACAGGCCTCTCACTGCCTCTATGTGAATGGATAGGAAATATCTTGCAACAGACTTGAAGTTAAAATGTAATAACTACCTGTTTTAGTAAAAATGAGAAATCAAAATATTAAATTTTTTTGTTCATTGCAGATAAGTTTGTCTCTTACTTCTGACATTCCTCTCTAGCTGTCTCAAGATATATACATACCTACTACTTACTATACAATAATGACATTAACTTGAATTTTGATATGCAGTACAATGAAAACTGTATATTTAAGGTTTTTTTCTATTTGCATGAAACTAATAGTTATTACTTTTCTGATAGCTAATCTCTAGGATCTCACTGGATCACCCCCATCATACTTTGTTCATTATACTGGCCTTAGCAAATGCAAACAAAGATGAATTTTTGAGCAAACCAGAGACAGCAAGAAGTCGTAGAATAACCAAAAATGCACCTAAAGAAAACTCTCAGCTCGATGAGGTATTTGGGTTAAATACAAGTACCCTTTTGTGTTATGATGGTAATTCTCTCCCAGAATATTCCTTTCTTAATTCTCAGAGACTTTAAGAATGTATGTTGCTGGTGGTATTTAGATTTTATATCCTTTGTTATGATGATGCCACCCAGAATTGGTTAACAATTCCTAAACATTTCCCAGAGCATAAATACCAGTTTGATTTTTTCTTGCAGCAATGGACAAGGGGGGGGGGGAACCAAACGAACAAACAAACAAACAAACAAAAAAAAAAAAACAAAAAACAGGTCTTTAAAAAAAGATTTATTTCTCTTTAATTTATTTGAATGTTTGGCCTGCACCATATGTATGTCTGGCACCTACAGAAGCCAGGAGAGGAATTTGGATTCCCTGGACCTAGAGTTGCCATGTAGGTTCTGAGAACCAAACCTTGGTCCTCTGAAAGAGGAGCAGGTGTTCTTAACCACTGAGCCATCTCTCTGGGCCCAGAAAAAAATAGATTTTTGAAAAGCGCCGAAGTCATTAACCTTGAATATTTTTTATGTGTTTCATTCATTGGGTGGGTGTTTTGTTTGAATCTGAGGAATTGTAGTCCGTCCATTGTCTAGATCTGTGCATAAATTCTCTTTGCATAGCTCCCAGAAGCTTAAATATTCAGTGGTTCTTGTTCTTTGTTGTTGATGGTAGGATCGAACAGAGGCTGCAACTAAGATCATCCACTCCATCAGAAGTAAGAGATGTAAGATGGTGAAGGACATGGAGGCGCTCTGCGATGCTTACATCATATTGGCAAACTTAGATGCTTCTCAGTGGAGGACTCAGAGAAGTATGTGTCAAAGTATGACTGCTGCTCTCCAGCTTGACCTGCAGTGATATTCACATCCCTCCGTCTACAGCTGTCACTAAAATCTCTTTATTTTTAATGTAGAAGGCATCAGTATTCCAGCCAACCAGCCAATCACTAAACTGAAGAATTTAGAAGATGTCGCTGTTCCCACTATGGAAATTAAGGTAATTTACTATGAGTTCTTGATTTCCTTTCCCCCTTCCCTTCTCCCTCTTGCTCCGGCCACACTCGCTCTGGCCCCTAATTCTTGATTTTTAATAAGACTAAATTATACATTAGTAGATTAAATTATTTGTAGATTTTTTTTTCCAGTCCAAATGGCTAATTATTGTAGTTTCATATCTTTCTACCTAAAGGGTGTCCATTAGATTGATTGATTGATTGATTGATTGATTGATTGATTGATTGATTTCTTTCTTTCTTTCTTTCTTTCTTCCTTCCTTCCTTCCTTCCTTCCTTCCTTCCTTCCTTCCTTCCTTCCTTTCTTTTTTCTCTTTTTTTTTTCTGGTGTGTTAGAGTATCCGGGACTTGCTATGGTGGTAGAACTGGGCTCTGATGTTGCCAAGTAGCCTTGGTTTCTGTTGGTAGGGTTCTTGCGCTTGCCTTTCGCCATGTGGTTATCTCTGGTGTTAGTTGGTCTTGCTGCCTCTGGCTGGAGCTTGTCCCTCCTATGGGCCTGTAAGCCTGTGTCTGTACTCCTGGGAGACCAGCTCTCTTCTGACAGGGTCTATGCACAGAAGGTTGTGGAGCTGCCTGGCTCCCTGCTGCAAATGGTGGCCAGAAGGGAAGACTCCTGTCCCAGCAGCTCCACTGATCATATGCCCCATGCGCTCCTAGCTGTTCCCTTCCAGAGAGAAGGTGGAAATCTCACCTCCGTACTTAGAAGTGAAATCGCTGCTGGGAGATCACTCTCTCCTGGTGGGCTAAGCACAGAAGGCTGTGGAGCTGCCTGGCTCCCTGGTGCAAATGATGGCAAGAAGGGAAGACTCCTGTCCCAGCTGCTCCACTGATCGTATGCCCCATGCGCTCCTAGCTGTTCCCCTCCAGAGAGAAGGTGGAGATTTTACTTTTAATTTTTAAGGCAGGGTCTCACTTAGTTGACTATGAACCTGCTCTGTAATTGAAGCAAGACTAGAACTTGACAATCTTTCTGTCTCAGTCTCCTGAGTACCTGGGACTATAGACCTGTGGACCATTCATTGTCCACTTTCTTTATTTATTTATTGTTTCACTTTATTATTCTTTTTAAGTGTGTGGGTGTGTTTCACGCCCATGGTGATGAAACACTACCTCTGGTTGACAATTGTGCAACACCACTCCATTTTCGTTGTTGTTGTTTTGGTTTTAGTAATTCAATATGCAGTGGGATGTATTGGTTATGATGTAACTATATTATTTAGTAAAACAGTAGGTGTTATAGTACTTTTAAGTTGCGGTATGTACATACTAAACATCTATTCACAGTGATCTTTTATTCCTAGAAGTACCATGTGTGCAGGATGTATGTAACATTAAGGGTTACCATTTTAGAAGCTGGTGTGTCAAGTACATGGTACAGCCATCCTTCCAGTGTGCACATTAAGTTTAGTGTTTTTGTAACTGAGTTTGACCCGTTATTGCATCATGCAGGTTAACAGATGTAGGCTATGTTGGTTAGCTGAATATTTTCTCATTACTTTTAAAATTTTGCATGATGCTCTTATGAATTAAATAATTCCTTAGATTTTTTAACATATGTAATGACAACTAAGTTCTGGTTTCTCAGTAGTTTTTCAGTAATACTCTTTGACTTGAAATGCTGAAGATTTATTAAAAGATGTTTAAGAAAATAAACTATGTTATATGTAATTTTAAAAATCTGGGCGGCAAGTAAAGACACTTGCTGCCAAACCTTTAAACCAGGGCTTTGCCTTGGTACCAGCATGGTGACACACATATGCGTGGTCACCCAAATGCACACTCTTATACACACCAAGTAAATAAGCAAACGTAATAAAAACCTATCTGTGTCATTAATTCTACCTTTAATTAAACAAGTGAGAAATTAGAAATTCAGTTGTTAATCAGGAGTGTTGTCATTAATGGTTCTGTTTACTATTTATCATTTGTTTTTCTTCTGTGTTGTCTGACCTGTAATAATCATTTGTCATCATTTATTAGGTTGACCCCACAGGAGACTATGAAAATCTGGTGACTATAAAATCATTTAAAACAGAATTTCGCTTAGCTGGAGGCTTAAATTTACCCAAAATAATAGATTGTGTGGGTTCTGATGGCAAGGAAAGGAGACAGCTTGTGAAGGTGAGACTTCCTGTTTCTGGTATAGTCCTCAGAGGGTTAATGCTGTCAACAGCAGGATGTTTTCTTCTTGCCTCATTTGACTGTCTGGATCTAGCTTTATTCTGAGTAATGGCAGATAGGAAACATTTGTGAAATAGAAATACAGTTTGGTAGAACTAAACTGCTTATTTTAATTGTGTGTCTTTCTCTGAAAGACTGTAATTTTTGTCTTGTTTCCTGCTATTATGGATTAGAACCAGGGCCTCGCTCATGCTCACCAGTTTTCTGTTTCTGAGTCATATCCCAGCTCTCCTTTAGGTTCTATTTGACACAGGGTTTTGCTGAGCTCCCTGGCTGGGGCTTGAATTTAAGACCCTCTCGCTCAATCTCTGGAGAAGATGAGACTGTAGGTCAGCACTACTGGGCTTAGCAGGCTCTTGCACAGTTGGTTCAAGAGAAAGAATGCACACACCATGAGCTTACTTGTAAAAAAGGCTTTTGGTGGTGATTTAGAACAGATTTAAAGCCTGTGCTCAATATCCCGGGCCTGACACTGTTCTACCTGCTCCTGAGAAGTCACAACAGTCACAGCACTCCTTGCTTTGCACGGCTCGCTTAGGTGCTTTTGGGGTCTTGCTGAAGATAGACGAGAAATGAAATATTACTTTATTCAGGTGTTGTGCCTTCAGGTGAGGGAGTTAGTTTAGTTATTAGAGAAGCAGCTAAGAGAAACTTGGTGTTTTGTATCAGTCTGCTTCCCAGTTTCATAGTTTTTTTTTTCCTAAATGAAAAATGACAGTAGGTATGAATTATTCAAGAGATTCTGAAGACAAGCATAGAAACTCAGATTGGCTTGTTCTTCCTCTTCTTAGATGATTCTGTGTGCTTATAATAAAGTAAACTCCGCTTGTTTATGTCTGGTTGTTCCGAAGGGCCGTGATGACCTGAGGCAAGATGCTGTCATGCAGCAGGTTTTTCAGATGTGCAATACGCTACTGCAGAGAAACACGGAGACTAGGAAGAGGAAACTGACTATCTGCACATACAAGGTAACTTGCGTTCCTATGAGGTAGCTTGTCTTCTGCAGCTTCCCCAAGGAAGGTACACCGTTTGGACCAAGGATGAGCAACTGTTTTCTGTGAAAGAACAACTAGTAAATATTTTAGACTTTGAGAACCACTTAGGTCTCTTGTATAGGCTTTAATTTTTACTTATGACTTTTTAACTCTGTGAAGTATTCTTTGCTCACAAGCTGTACAGAAATAGACGGATGCTGGTTTTGCTTCAGAGGCTATAGATTGCCACTCTCTGGACAATGCAACTTTAATTTTCATTTTAGTATTATTTAATGTTAGCTGCCATTAGACATTTTCTACAGTCAACAGCTGTTTCTTTACTTTCAAAAGGGCAGATGCTGCAAATATTTTCTCTAGAAACTCAAATATTTTACAAGAAGCTAACCTAAACATTAATACTTGTTTTAAAGCACATTGGAAAAGTGTTCCCTTCACAACAGTTAAAGAGTATGTATCATTGTGCTCACTGCAGCAGCACAGACACTCAAATTGGACCAGTACTAAGAAAATTAGCATGGTCCCTATGTAAGAATGGGGAAAAGGGAGTGTGTATCTATGGGGTGTTGGGACCCCACTTGAAGTTTGATAATAAAGACACAAATGTCTGTATAGTTTAAGGCTGTTGGCCTTTTTGCTGGGGCAGTCTCTCAGCTAGCTTCTAACTTAACCTGACTGCCACATGGTGAGCTTGCTCGCTCGCGCTCTCTCTCCCTCCCTCTCTCTTTTCCTTTCTCCCTCCCTCCCTGCTTCATTTTTGTCCATGGTTCTGTCTACTGCCTCTTTCTTTCTGCCAAGACGTTCTGCCTTCTTCTGCCCCATCTCCAGCCACCAGCTCTTTATTTAACAAAAGTCACGTTTCTTTCTCCTAAAAAAAGCTGTTAGCACAGTAGGAGAGGTCCCACCGCTTACTCATTCTGAGCGGAGCAGCAGCAGCAGGACCACACCATGTCCATAGGGTAGTGTCTGTTTGACCAGATTGAAGGCAATGTGACCTTCCATGACCTCCCCCGTGGCAGCTTGCTTTTTAACATGGTAGTCTTAGGGAATCCTCTCTGGGGCAGGGGAGGAAGTGACAAACATTTACTTATAGAAAGCAGGCCATAGAAATGACAATACCAAATATCCTTGCCAGCACTTGGCACAGCTGGCACAGCAGTTAACAACTGAAAATTCAGGGGCACATCTACAACAACATTTGATACAATATGTGTAGGTATAGGCCATCCCTGTGTAACATGAATAAACTGCCTAGGAGTGGTATTGACAAGTACAGGAATGGATTTAACATGTAAAGACAAACTAAGATTTGTCTTAAATGGGATGGCATTGAAAAATATCAGCTTATTTGAAAATAATGTATGACAGTAAAATTTCAATAAGTTTTTTTAAACGAGTATCGAATGCTTGCCTATCAGGTATAAGGCCCAGAGTTGAATATCCCGCACTGAGGTGGGGTGCGGATGGGACTGGAGGAGATCAATAAAACAGAATAAGCCTTAAAACATTTTCTGGTATACATTTCTAAAAACCCAATGTGTATGCTACTAGCTGAGTTCCATCCCCAGCCCAATAGAGGTTTTTAAGACATTCTCAAGTAATGCTAAAAACAAAAGTTAAAGGTCAGTAAAAGCGGTTTTGTTGTTATTGTTGTTTAAGATTTATCTTACTTTATGTGTATGAGTGTTTCCCTCACACACTTTGTACTGGCTGATGGTAAATGGTCATAGACAGTTCTTGAATGTCTTTCTGTAATCAGAGGTATTTGATTTCATCTCAGGTGGTTCCCCTCTCGCAGCGAAGTGGTATTCTTGAGTGGTGCACAGGAACCATCCCTATTGGGGAATATCTTGTTAACAACGAGGAAGGTGCTCATAAAAGATACAGGCCAAATGATTTCAGCGCCTATCAGTGCCAAAAGAAAATGATGGTGAGTCTGAAGGGACCTCAGTAGTTCATAGAGTCACCCGATGTTATAAAATACAAGATACATAATCTTATGAGAGAATTGTTGAAGATAATAAGTAAAAACAAGATGTAAACTTACCAAGATGAATGTATGTGTGAGTGAAACAGGACTGTTTTTCAACAGTATGAGGAGAGGAGGCTTGTGTTGTTACAGACCACATAAGCTTGGGTTTTAAGAAGAGATAGATGAGACTGGAGTTGTAATCAACCCAAAAAGCATAGGTTTGCTGTAAAATGTTTGCAAATGTTTATCCTATAGGTGAAAAGAGGCCCTTGTGAAGAATCAAGATGTCAGATTTACTTTTTAGGGGGAGGGGAGCATTGAGGCAGGGTCTCTCTAGTGCTGGCTGTCTTGGAGCTCAGGATGTAGACCAGGCTGGCTTGGAACTCAGGGATCCACCTGCCTCTGCCTCTTAAGTGCTAGGATTAAAAGCATGTGCCATCATGCCTGACTTCAGATTTACATTTTAGGAAGGTAATTCTGACAGTATTGTATGTTGTGGTTTTGAGAAAACCGATTAGGGATATTATTTGAATTAAGACTAATTAAGACTAACTAATGTTATGAATGAAGAACTGTGGGTAAATAAATACATTAAAGAGGCAAGACTGATAGAATTTGATTGATTAAAAGTGAACTTTAGCCAGGCAGTGGTGGCGCACACCTTTAATCCCAGCACTTGGGAGGCAGAGGCAGGCAGATTTCTGAGTTCGAGGCCAGCCTGGTCTACAGAGTGAGTTCCAGGACAGTCAGGGCTACACAGAGAAACCTTGTCTCGAAAAACAAAAAACAAAACAAAAAAAAAAGTGAATTTAAAAAAAAGAAAAGAAATGACCAAATCAATAAATAGGCTAGCAAAATGAACAGTTAGAAAGGCGAACTCTAAACCAACGTGTGAATAAGTGTTCTACTTCACTAGACATTGAGATGCTCTCCTATACAAACCTTCACTAGACATTGAGATGCTCTCCTTCCCAAATCAGAATAAGTGTTTTTCTTCACTGATGCTCTCCTACCCAAATCAGAACAAAGAGCCTAGAGAGATGGCTCAGTATGCAAAAGGTTCCTGATGCTAAGCCTGACCACCAGAGTTCAAATCACAGGGCCCAGGTGGTGGAAGATGAGCACCAACCCCCACAGGCCCTGGTCTGCTCTGACTGACACACGTGCATGGTGGTACATGCATTCCCAGCACCACCACACACACAGTAAATAAAAATGTAATAAAAGTGGGCTGGAGAGATGGCTTCAAGGTTAAGAGTACTTGATACTCTTGCAGAGGACCTGGCTTCAATTCTCAGTACATGCATGGTGGCCCACAATCATCCTCAACTCCATTCCAGGGGATCCAACAGGTACCCGTATGCTGCACATACATGCGTGCAGGCAAACCATCCATACACATAAAATAAAACTAAAAATAAAGTAAGTAATAAAACACAACAAATGCTAGCACAGATGCCCTTATATACTGATGATGATGATGTAAACTGGTCCAGCCACTGTGGAAGTTAATGTGGAGGTTTCTTAAAAACCTAAAAACACATCTACCGTATGACCCAGCTGTATTGTTTCTATACCTGAAGGATTCCCAGGTGGTCATAGTATCTAAATTCTAGAGCCAGTCTAGGTGTCAAGCAATAGGAATTGATAAGGGAAATTGAAATTTTTTAAGGTTTAAAAAATAATGAAGTTATGCTGTTTGCAGAAAAATGGAAGCAGCTGGAAATAATACTACTAAGATAATTAAACCAGCTCAGACAGATGTATAATTTTGCAAATTTGCGGTTCCTAGATTTTAAAAAAAAAAAAAAGTATATATAAAATGAAAGAACAGAACTGTAATTTTTTAAGGATATAAAGGATTCAAAGGGGAGGGTAACAAGTGAGAAAAGAAAGAGAAGAAGCAGGCTGGGGAGCACACTCAGTGCACAGTCTATACCTGAGAGAAGAAGCAGGCTGGGGAGCACACTCAGTGCACAGTCTATACCTGAGAGAAGAAGCAGGCTGGGGAGCACACTCAGTGCACAATCTATACCTGGATGAAATTCTATCAGGTAAGCAGCAAGATCTGTCCAGAAAGGTGTGTTCTTCCCAGTTTTCTGAATAGTGAGGCTAGCTGCTGCGTTTGGATTTGGATGTTGAGTGGAGAGGAGTGGTATATCATCCCTCAGGTTAACCAGAGGTGTCTGGGCTAGGTCAGCACACCATCCTGAGATAGATGGACTCTGAGCCCACTGAAGTTAATAAACTTGGCTTCAGGAACATATTCCTTTTTTTTTTTGGTTCTTCAAGACAGGGTTTCTCTGTGTAGCCTTGGCTGTCCTGGAACTCACTCTGTAGACCAGGCTGGCCTCGAACTCAGAAATCCACCTGCCTCTGCCTCCCAAGTGCTGGGATTAAAGGCGTGCACCACCACCGCCCGGCTAGGAACATATTCCATGGAGAGGTCTAGAGGACCGAAGTCCGATGCCTCCATCCTGTGACCCTCCTGAGTTGACTGGGAGATTATTGGGGGCACATCTGGCATCTCCCATGCCATTCATCTATATTACAAGAATCTTCAAATTAGAATTTAATTAAAAAGCGGTCCAAGAGAGAGGGTCCTGATGCGATTATCACTTGAATGAGAGGTTTTCCTGACTGGATTGCTAACTTGTGGGTAGAGTGTCTTTTTCACCTTTTACTGCCCTATAATCTATTAGCTGTTTCATGTAAAAGCATTGTGGATATTAGCTGAATAACATGAGCATAATACTGAAAAAAAATGTTATAAATTTTCTGTTTAAAGGAAGTGCAAAAGAAGTCTTTTGAAGAGAAGTATGATACCTTCATGACTGTTTGCCAAAACTTTGAGCCAGTTTTCCGTTACTTCTGCATGGAAAAATTCTTGGACCCAGCTGTTTGGTTTGAGAAACGGTTGGCATATACGCGTAGTGTGGCCACATCTTCTATCGGTAATCTTGTAGATCTTACATATTGATCACACAACTGCATCTGTCTCACCAGGAGATGGTAGTGGTAATGGTAGTTGTTACTCAAACTGTCCTCACAAGGAGATCATATGTTTGTTCATGCTAATTGCTAGCTTCAACATCTTTTCAGAAGAGAATTCTACTTTGAGGTAGAGAAATAAAACCAGTTTGGATTTAGTTTTTAGTGTAGTGAATGTGATTTATTTTCTCTCCCTTAGATACACATTTTTTGAGATTTTCTTTGGAAGATAAAACCTTTGATATTACCATTTGACTTCTTATTCTTCTGTGCAAAGCCACTGATTCATTCTGCTTAATAGACTCTCAGAACAGAAATTGTGATATGTGTTTAGATACTTGATATTCAACATATGTTTTGACTTTTTAATTTGTATGAGATTGGAATAAAGTTAGTTAAAACCATTAACAGGATGCTAGAACGTGAGAACTGACAGAAATGTGGAGACTGTCTCATGTTAATCTGCAACTAAAGCAGTTCCTCTGCCGTGCTGTACGTAGAGCCCAAGGCATGCTTAGGTGAGGCCTCAGTACGTGTGGGAGCCTCATCTGCTGTGAAAATCTCTAATTGGTGTAAAGTGGCGTGGTTTATGAACAAGAAAGCAAGCTCTGTTAACAATATGGCCAGCCAGACATGGTAGCGTCCTTATGCCCTACCCCATGTTTTTCTGTAACATTTCATGCTTTCTCTTATCAGGTTAAAGATATTTCAAGGCATGCCATTATCTTAAAAAAATAGTAATGCAGTTATGCATGCACAGGCACCTGGTGAAATAAAGTAGCAATCAGTTTCTGGTTTCAGCATAGTTCATCAGGCAGAGGAAAGTCTCACTGTTGAATGATGAAGTTACCAATCACTGCATCTCTCGGTTTGTAAAGACGCTTAATAAAAATCTTGAGTGTATTGCACTGACCCAGGTAAATTAGGGTCTTCAGCCTTAACCACATTAATTTCAGAGAAAATCTATGCTTTTTTTTATAAAGAGAAAATATTTTTAGCCACACACCTATTTGTAAAATGTAATGTACATTAAAGTATCTGGCTAGATTTGACTTAAACTCTACACGCTATTCACTGTGTTTAGTTTCCTTTAGGGCCGGGCAGTGGTGGCGCATGCCTTTAATCCCAGCACTTGGGAGGCAGAGGCAGGAGGATTTCTGAGTTCAGGGCCAGCCTGGTCTACAGAGTGAATTCCAGGACAGCCAGGGCTACACAGAGAAACCCTGTCTCGAAAAACCAAAAAAAAAAAAAGTTTCCTTTAGGTAGCTTTAAAGTCTAAACTACTTAAAAACTGAATAGAGTCAATGATACTGGTTGAGATTATAGTTGAATATGTACTAGAGATTTCACATGGTTGATTTGGGTTTTTTTCTCTAGTTGGTTACATCCTTGGACTTGGCGATAGGCACGTACAGAACATCCTGATAAACGAACAGTCAGCAGAGCTTGTCCACATAGATTTGGGTGAGTAATCAAAGATGCGTGTCTCATTAATATTTAGTCATCCGAGACTGGCTATCAGCGTGTTACAAGTCTGAGGAAGTCAGCAGGAAAGGATAACAAGGATAAGCACTCTCTGAGAGGAGCGCGTCCGCATCCACCTGTGACGATGAGTAAATGTTGCTGTGAGATTGAGTGGCAGCTGAATTAAGTCCTCAAGATAAGAAGGAAGGGCACCTGAGAAGATGGACATCTAAAAAACGAGGAGGGGATGGTTAATCTCTCTAGAGGGAACTTTGCCAATAATTAAGTAGCTTGAGACAGAGCATGGTAGTAGACTGAAAAGATGGACTTCAGAGTTTTGACTTTTAATCTGTTAGACAGTGGGAAGTGAAAAATATTTAACCAGCAGACAATCATGTTTGAATTTTAGGTAATTTTCTGAGCATTTGGACCAGGAACTTAAGAGAGAAAATGATAGTGTGGACATGAAATGTTGATGTTTGGGACCAGCGTTGTGCCAAGGAGATTGGATTTGAGGATACTTTTGTCGTAGGCCGTGCCATTGAAGTCAATAGTACAGAGTGGGAGGGGGATTCCAGGCATCCAAAGCATCTAACAATACAGCAGATCTCATAAACAATTAAAAAACAATGAGTTTTTTTTTTTTACATTATTTCAAGTCATTAGTGAGATTTCCGGATAGCTGTGGCAGCTCAGTATAAAAGAGTTTGGATGTCATGAGTCCAGCGCATCAGCGATAGAGACAGCGGTCACTGGGCTGGAGCAGACTGATCTCACACTGAAACACTGGCAATGCTAGTACTGAAAAACTATACCAGAGTGGGCTTTGTAGCTCATGACTATAATCCCAGCACTTAAAAGACTGAGGCAGGAGGATTGCTGTGAGTTCAAAGAAAGCTTAGGCTATATAGGGAGTTTCAGACCAGTCTGGGTTACAAAATGGCGCGCACACACACATATACACTCCCCGCCATGTCAAAATAAAAAACAAAAGTAAGTCTCACAAACCAGGAGGAGGGGTATCTTAGCTTCTAAGCCATCTCTTGAGCACATCAGAGGACATGGTCCCACAAAAGCCATCTTTTAAACCACAGGAGGAAAATACTCCATGAAGGCAAAAATGAAATCCAGTATTAACTGCAGCAGACAGATGGAGTGAATGCAAGTGTGGTTTCAGTTAAATAATTCATTTGATAGGACAATTATAAAACTAAGCACATTAGTGGTAATTAGATGTACCGAGTATATGTGAAGAGATCGGCAAGCCCTGTGAGGAAAGTAAGTGTGGCTATGAAGGGCCTTATGAGAGATGTGATGGAATGTCACTGTCTTGGTTGTACCAGTGTACCATGGCTTTTTACTATAGTAGGAAAAACGGGTAGATAGTTATGTAGGATGATCTTTGTGCGTTATTTCTTAGAATTACATGTAAATCTGTAATTACCTCAAAATCAGCATGTGAGTCTATATCTCAAAACTTTTTTTTAATTTAAAATATTTTAAGATGGTTGATACATAATTCTTCTACATTTTAAACATACTAGTTATTCAGTTTTAAAATCATCCTTTAATGTACCTTCCTTCACCAAGAAGCTGTTACTTTTGCATTTGATGTGGTTCTCATAGATGAAAAAGCTGAGATATGCAGGGAAAGCAAAAATAGAATTATATATATTTTTTATTCATCCAGGACTAATAGAATGAGTAACAGATGATTTGCTGCCTTCACAGAGTTAGCATGTACTGACGGAGACAGTGTGTCAGCCCATCAGACTTGCTTGCCTCACGTCTCTTTTATTTTAGGAGTGGCTTTTGAACAGGGGAAGATCCTTCCCACTCCAGAAACAGTTCCTTTCAGACTCAGCAGAGATATTGTGGACGGGATGGGCATCACTGGTGTGGAAGGTGTCTTCAGAAGGTAAGAGGGGGAAAGAAGGCAATATTTGCTAACTATTCAGCTCATAGATTTAAATAGATGATGCACAGTGTTTTATAGTAGTAAAGACCCTTGGTATAGGCACTAATAGGGTTTTTTTGGCCATCTTGGTGTTGATTCAGCATGACGTTGTGTGGTCATACCTAATATCCTCTGGAAGAGGCCCACTTGTATGCTGTTATTCAGCTAGCTGACTCACTTTGGGTTTTGCTGTTTGTTGATGCTCATGGTTGGGGGTATTAAAGGTGATGGTTTTGTCTGAAAGAACCATGTTCTGGTATAACTCCCAGCCAAAGGTTTTGCTGTCCTTGTAGTTCTCCCAGCAAAGGTCCACAATCTCAGCTCATCAATAATACTGGCCTCAGTAATCAAGACAAAGTATTTCATAGTAGCCGTCTTCTTTGTAAGTGCTGAGCCTAGGAAACGCCCACACACACATATGTGCATTTGTATATATTTGTATCAATTTCTGAAGCATCTCTTAAATGTTGTCTTAGCTGTCCTGCTCTTGAGATATAATGTGGGGAATTGCTAGCAAAAATCCTCTAAGTGTGTACTCAAAAGAGCATATAGGCAAAGAAGGGCTGAAATACTGGCATCTACGGAATCCACGATTGCATTGTTTCCCCTTGCAGGTGCTGTGAAAAAACGATGGAAGTTATGCGCAGTTCTCAAGAAGCCCTGCTGACCATTGTGGAGGTAAAGCATGCACAGAGCATCTGCCTGCCTTTGCATCAGCCTGCTCCTTAGAAAGTCACTCCTTTGAAGAGCATGGCTGTGTTTCATGTAGAGTGGGTCATGGGCAGCTGCAGAAAGGGGAGCAGTGAGCACTTTCATACATCACAAAGTTTGGGGTTGGAAATGGTTCTAGTCCTCTCTTGCAATGTTATATATTGTTTTTGGGTTTTTTCCCCCAGCCTTGTACTCTAAGGTAATGTCTGATATTATACATTATTTTTTTTTCTTTTTTTTCGTTTTTTTTTTTTTCTTCGAGACAGGGTTTCTCTGTGTAGTCCTGGCTGTCCTGGAACTCACTTTGTAGACCAGGCTGGCCTTGAACTCAGAAATCCTCCTGCCTCTGCCTCCCAAGTGCTGGGATTAAAGGCGTGCGCCACCACCGCCCGGCAATATTATACATTATTAAGCAATCTCCAATCTTTAATAAATTAATGAGCACTTTGACATCTTAGACATCCCACATGGGCCTGAGAGGATGACTCGGTTGGCAGAGTGCTTGCCCCTCCAGCATGAGGGCCTGAGTTTGGGTCCCCAGAACCCGTGTCAAAACCTAGCATGGTGGTGCATGCTCACAGTCCCAGCACTGGGGAGGCAGAGCTGGGGCAACCTCTGTATCATTCTCCCTACAAATCTCAGAGCTAATTTAGATGGAAGTCAGTGTGTCAGCCTTGTTAGTGCCAAGCATAACTGAAGAGCGAGGTTTGCTGCTGAGGCTCCTGCAGTGTCCGTGTTTCAGCTGTGAGACAGCTTACCTGAATGGAGCTGCGGCCTGCAGAGTGTTCTGCACATTTAACTCCAGCTCATCATTTCATGTTGACCCAGGACAGAGAGGGAAGAAAGTCTGCAATGCTCACTTTAATTCTACCCAAGTGAGAATTGTGTGCTTCTGGCAGTCATTTGCAGCTTGGTAAGGGTGTGTGAGATAAGAACGCGGCTGTATCCTGCACAGGGGAATACATAACAGGAAGTGGAGTACAGGCCTGACTGGCTGCGCACAAAGTGTCATCTGTGCTGCTTCTAAAGAGTGGATGCTAACTGAGTTCAAACCGGATTCCTAGGGATGCAGTAGGACCATGGGTGTTTGTAAATGGCTCTCCCTCTGCAGGCAGGGTTAAGAGTCATACATCTCACTGGCTCTATTAAGTCTGTGATAACAAGAGCAGAGCTGTGTCCTTTAGAAGATTCGATTAACAGTTTGCCACAGTAGTCTGAGTGAGGGAACTGCATCTGAGAAGTTATTTCTGTCTCCACCTACAATGCCTGTATCACTTTAGAACCGCCCCCATCCCTGCTCCACCGCCCAGCCACACACACACAGAATTCTGTGTTGCCTTTGGTAAATCAGTCCAAATTTCTGACAGCCAGTTGTTTTTCCTTCGAACAGTTTCCTGTTCACTGTTGTTTGTGATTAGTGTTCCTTCCTGATGTGGTGGCTATTGTTTGTAACTACATAATTAAAATGCACATTGTTTTGTTTTTCCTGTTTAGGTTCTTTTGTACGATCCATTGTTTGATTGGACCATGAATCCTTTAAAAGCTTTGTATTTGCAGCAGAGGCCAGAAGATGAGACCGACCTCCATTCCACCCCTAATGCAGATGATCAAGAATGCAAACGGAGCCTTAGGTGAGAGATTTCAGGAAGGACCTGTTGTCACTTAGATTTTCTTGTTCCCAGGCCCTAACTGGTTGTACCTGCCTCGTTGTAATCTTTGTGTTCTTTTATCATTAGTGATGCTGACCAGAGTTTCAACAAAGTAGCTGAGCGAGTCTTGATGAGACTCCAAGAGAAACTGAAAGGCGTGGAGGAAGGCACTGTGCTCAGTGTGGGCGGACAGGTGAACTTGCTCATCCAGCAGGCCATGGATCCCAAAAATCTCAGCCGACTCTTCCCAGGATGGAAAGCTTGGGTGTGACCTTTACTCTTAAACTCAGGACTTCAGAAATGACATCGCACCCACCATATTTGGATAGGAATTACTTCAGTGAAGAACTGCTTTTCAACCAATTTTCTACTTGATTGATCACCACCCAAATATTAGTATTTCTGCTTTCTTCAGTTAGAGGTAATGGTTACTCAAGACCTACTCATTGGATACACGTTGACTCTTAGATCATACTTGTGTTACTACAGTGGGATCACTGCACACACCCTGAACTGCAAACGGTGGGAACATCAGAGTGAGCTTTCTGTCTGGTGTGCATTAAGGCAACTTCGTAACTTCTGCTCTAAACAAAAAAGCATGTTTTCCAGACTGTGTGTGAGCATGTCACACACAGTAAGTAGTGAAGTACTTAATAATAGTTTTTAAACGGGACTCTTTAAAATTATAGCTGTCACTATACCATGAGAATCCCACATTAGAATGAATGTTGGGCTGGAGTGTGGGTCGGTGGTAGAACAAGTGCCTAACCTATAGGAGGCCCCATATAGAGCATGTTGAAGCAAGCCGTATAGGTTGAGCGCCCTTAATTCCAGTGTCCAAAATATGAGGCATTTTGATGTTCAAAACCTTCTGACACATTTTAGACTTGTATATTAGACACATAACTAGTCTTAGCTTGCTGCCTGCACAAACGCTTCATAACCTGAAAATGTCTAAAACTGAAAGCAGCTCTGGTCGTTGGGATTTCTAGGAGGGGACTCTAAAGAAATGTTCTGATTTCAAGCCAGGAATGGTGGCACACACCTTTAATCCCTGTACTCCAGAGAATCTCAGAGTTCAAGGTCAGCCTGGTCTACAGAGCAAGTTCCAGGACTGCCAGGGCTACACAGAGAAACCCTGTCTGTTAAACCAAAACAGAAGAAATGTTCTGCTTTCAGTAGCAAGGTCACTGGTGAGGAGCATGACTGGTGTAGCTAGTGTTGAAGTAAGTTCTGTGCTCTCTTTCAAGCCCTTCGCTATTTCCATTACTATATTTTTCTCTTATGTTTCTCCTAGTTCATAAATTCTCCTATTTAACTACATCTCTTCTCATCTATTAACTTGTTTGTTGGATTCTTTCAAAAATGGTTTTTCAGGGTTGACAAAAGTCTAATGATCTGAGTCCATCCCCAGAATCCATGTAAAAGGTAGAAGGGGAGAACCAGGAAAGCTGACCTCTAACCTCCACACACACACCATGCCATGTGCTTGCCTGTATACACACACTTACAACAATAAAGTATACAACTTTTGTACAAAGGGAAAAGTGGATTGCATTTTCTGCTCTGTGCCCTGGAACTAACAGATCCACCTCCTTGGGCCTCCCAAGTGTTGGTGTTAAAGATGTGCACCACCACATTCTGTTTAATTAACTTTTCAAGTCCTTTTCTGTCACTAATCATCTTAAACATCACATTGTGATCTCTCTGATAGTTTTGTTAAGGCAAGTGCTAGGTAGTTGTATTGTTGATTCTTGAGTTTAGGAAGCTAATTGGTCATTTTGTCATTTTGAAAGGTGTGTAGTCTCAAACACACACACACATTATGTGGGAATCCTGAGTGGACTGGGTTGAGGGATTCTTACAGAGAGTTTGCTTTTGTTTCATCCTCAGGGATTTTACTGACATTTCTTGGCTCCAGGTCTTTAGATCTCAGGAGTAGTATAGATTCCTGAGAGCAGAAGTGTCTTTCAGTCCACACTCATCTGTATCCTAATGGGCATAGTGTTTTATTGATGTCCCTTAAAATGTAAGTTAAACCTGTGTCTGTCTCACCATGGTGGCAGGGTGAAAGGAGATGCATTTAATGCTTCTCCCTTGCTCTTTGCAAGCCTGATACCATATATGTATATATATTTTTATTTGTATTGTTGATACATATATGTGCACAAAGCCAAACTACTCTTTTGGTTTCTGTAAACTGCTATGAAATTATTCTGCATTTCAACTTTGTGTATTTTGTAAGTATTGCTTAAATGGATATTTGGTATCTACTTGACTGCAGTAAATCAAGTGAATGTAATGAACTTAGAATGTCTTTTTTTTTTTTTTTTTTTTTTTTTTGTTTTTCAAGACAGGGTTTCTCTGTGTAGCCCTGGCTGTCCTGGAACTCTCTCTGTAGACCAGGCTGGCCTCGAACTCAGAAATCCGCCTGCCTCTGCCTCCCAAGTGCTAGGATTAAAGGCGTGCGCCACCACCGCCCGGCAAACTTAGAATGTCTTTAAGCAAGTGTTGATAGCTTCATGACTGGATGAAGATAATTAGCTAATGATGGCTAGCTAACTGAATTTGTAATTTGTTTTTGTAGTTAATCCTCTGAGGAGGTTGGAATAATTGATCCATTCTTCACCCTTGAATAATATTCCATTAACAGAATCTATTCAGATTTCTTCAGTGGATTTGAAAAATCTATTTCAGATTTTTCAGATAAACCTAGAAGCAGCTAATTGAAAGGTGAAAAAGACTAAGATAGAAAATATTTTTGACAGGCTTTAGTAAGATGGGCAGTTATCAGGAGCCAATGAGGAATAGATTTATAGGTTATTAAAAATCAGGTATTTTATTATGCTGAGTACCTGACATGTCTATCAGTTGATTCTTACAACAAAACTTTGTAATATTTATGACAGTGTCACAGATTATCTGGAGAAATGTTACTTGTCTGGAGCCAGAAGACATTGCACATGTTTCCCACAAGTCAGTGAGAAACAAGTAGAGAAGCTGCTAGAAAAGAGGGAGGCAGTGTGTCTGTCTGTCTACAGGAAAGGAGGCAGCACCCCTCTTCCAGGCCTGTGCTCCTGTACCCCTCAAATGGTCCCCAGTCAGGTCCTAAGGCTAAGGTCACCATAGTATTCAATTAAAATGGGAATAAAGGATGTGCACCTAGAAATACATCACAACCTTAAATGTGGTAAAAGGAATAAACACAAAATGGAAGAGCTTTGAGCACCTTAAGGTTTATAATAACTCTTTTAAGTAGAAGGCCAGTATGGAATAGAAAGTGCCATTTCAAATGTTTCAGTTGCACCTTAATAAAATTAGGTATTTTATGTAGATTTGTTTAGTGCTAGTAACTTTGTTTTTAGGTTATACTGTTACCTGAATAATCAATTTGTTTTAAATAAAGAACTGTACAAGTATATGCTGACTATACAATCGTATGTCCATTTTATGAAATATTTGCGTGTTGCATGAGCCAGGTATGGGGCTAGTTCCCAGGGAGACAACCGTGAACTCAGTCCAGGCAAGAGGGGTGACTGCTGCAGTGGAATCAGCAGCTGGTCCAGGACGCCTCATTGCCATCTGTGTGTCTGGAAGTTTCCTTAGTTACCTTGTAACAGGAAGGCAAATGAACAGTGTTCTTTACTTTCCCTTATAATCTAGTTGACTTTTCTCTAATCTAAAAAAACCAAAGATCCTAATATCCTAAATGTGGTGTTTCATTTTATCATGGTGTAAAATAAATTCCTTCCTTTTGAGGGTTTCACGTTCCTCTATGCAGCTTGTGGCAAAATGAATTTTGTAGACGCTGTAGTCAAAGTATCCAGAAAGATTGGGTTCAGAATTGGTAAAGATCTCATATAATGAAAATTATTCCTTGGAATAAAACCCCACACTTTGCTCTAACAGGATGTATTGTTTTATGTACATTGGGAGTAAGAGTGTGTAGTTAGTCATGTATTGTTCAAAAGCAGAAGTTTTAAACCAGGTGATTTTTGCCTTGTTTATATTTTCAAACTAAAACAAAAACAAAAAAAAAAAAAACCAACAATCTTTTATTCTATTAGGTACAAAATGCCTGTAACAACTAGGGACATAACACCTTTTGTGTGTGTGTGTGTGTGTGTGTGTGTGGTTTCCTTCTGCTGAACAGTCATGACGACTGAGTATTTCACAGTATTTCTGCTCCTCTCCTGGCTGGAAGATATTATTGCTAATCCCACTGTGTCACTACTCGCTCGTCATCATGTTTCAAATGTTTCCATTCTTACAGTTCTTACTGAGGAGATGGTGCATACTTACATTTCTTCCTAGGCACTGTCATAGTTTCGATAGGCTGTCTCTTCAGACTTTTCTTATTATTTGAAATTTGTTACTTTCCACCGACTCTTACTCTTACTCTTACTCTTTCTAGAAACACACATGGATTCATTAAGAGCAGTGGTTCTCAATCTTCCTAATGCTGTGACTCTTTAATACAGTTCCTCATGTGGTGGTGAACCCCAACAACAAAATTACTTTCGTTGCTACTTTAGAACTGTAATTTTGTTGCTGTTACGAGTTGTCATGTAAATTATCTGTATTTTCCGATGGTCTTAGGCGACCTCTGTGAAAGGGTCGCAACCCACAGGTTGAGAACACTGTTTTAGGTAATCATATATGCTATATATTTTTCCTCCCAGATTTAATACTATTTTGTTTGTCTTCCTTTCCTCTTGTGGCCTCAGCTTGGTGCAGTACAGAAGCAGTCATGTTTGAACAGTCCTGTGGCTGACAGCTAACACTCAGGTGCCAGCATTTTCCCTTGTCCGGCAGGGTTTTTATGAAGTGTCTATGTCACTTTTTTTGTTAAAGAAATTCTTTCTCATCCCTGGACCGCTGTGAAGTTTTGTGGTGAGTGAACCATTAAAGTACTTGCTGAAGATGACCAGCTTTCTGAGTGTAGTACTATCCTGCTCACAGTTGGGTTTTCTGAGGTTAAGTCATCCATACATTGTCAACACTTGGGAGGTAGACTCACCTTTAGGAGGTAGGCCAGTGCAAGGGAATTAGGGCAGGGGACAAGTTATGCTCTTTGAATTCATAAAATAGAACCTGGTGCTGCTTTGTACCCCTGCTCCCTGGCATGACACTGTCTCACCAAATGGAGTCCTACAAGGTATTGGCCACATGTATTTTGTCTCAGCAATAGCATGCCATCATAATGCACATTGGTATACAGGCGTCTCTTTAGGCTCTGTGCCTGGTCCTTGTAGTATAAAACCAGAATGGAGTGGCTGGTCCTTTTGGTTTTGGCGTTGTTTTTGTTTTCGTTGTTAACTCACCTTTTATTTCCCACAATGTATAATTTCTTGAGATTGACAGTATATACCATCAATCCCAGTAATTCACAAAAAGAGATGATTTGACTTTCTTCCTAATAAGCATATGAAATGAGATGTTGTATGCTTTGTGATTTTTTTTAATTATCTAAAAGCCTAAAAATGTACTCATATTAATGGGATATATTGAAGTGTGTAAGTGTTGTAATGTTCAAGAGTTTTGAGGTTATGTTTGATGTGTATGTGTGTTTTGCCTGCATTTATGTCTGTGTACCATTTGCATGCCAGAAGGTGGGATTAGATTCCCTCAAACTGGAGTTAGATAGTCGTGAGCCATCATGTCAGTGCTGGGACTCAAACCTCGGTCTTCTGGAAGAGCAGTCAGCACTTTTTAACCACTATACCATTTCTCTAGCCCCAAGTGTATATAGTTTCTTTATGATAAAAGTCTCCACAGCCCTTTTTATCAGGCTTTTGGAAATATACAGAACATTGTTGTTTTCTACAGCTAACCCACTGCAATATCACTCCAGAGCTTCACTTTCTTTTTATTCTAATTAAGGCATATTTATATATGTAAACTGATTGATCATGTCTGCTCTCTGTTCTCCTTGGAGAGGTGTCCTCCTCCCTGCAACCCCATGCCTTTTTTCATAACTCACGGTTGCTTTTGTGCTCTCAGGTCTTTTGCTTCCATGTTACAGACAGCATGAAATATTAATTTTGCTATGTCTGGCTTTTGTTTTGCTTAACATGATGCCCTTCAGATTCATTTTGCCACAGATGATGGGTGACATGATTTTAGTCTTTTATGGACAAATAGTACTCATATATATATGTGTGTACATATATATATGAGTACTATTTGTATGTGTGTGTGTGTATTACATTTTTTCTAGAAGAGGATGATATATTAGAAATACTTGAATCACTGTTACCTGCATTAGGACGTGTCTTTCCCTTTATGTTAAGTAATAGTCTTCCTTGCTGAGGACGGGGATGTCTTGCTCAGTTCTTAAACTTCTTGTTTGAGGGCTCACTAGTTTGCAGTGAGGTCTTAGGTTCAGATAGGTCAAGCCAAAAATGACTACGTGCAGGCTCAGTGTCATCCTGCTTCTAACAAACATCTGTAAAGGCAGCTGTGAAGGCAAAGCCATTCACAGCAGTTATAAATACCTTGGAGTAAATTCAGCTGAGGTTCAGAAAGACCTCTACTGTGGGAATTACAAAGCGCTGATGAAAGCCACTGGAGAAGCCCCTAGATGGAAAGACTTCCCATACCAGATAAGGAAGTTTGTAGACTCTGGCCAATCCTTTTAAAAAATGCGAACATCCTTTAGAGAGCTAGACAATCACAAAATTCATATTGAAAACCAACCTGCCAGTAGCTAACAACAAAAAAACATAAAAGGATTGCAGGACATCCTTGAGTTACAATAATGAAAACTTTATGGCCCCAGAGATAAAGCTACATATTCCATTAAGCACCAGTGTTTGAAAAAAATGTTATGTTGACCCAGGCACCATTTTCTTATTTCTATCGGTGCTGATAAACTATAATGCAGATTAAAGTTGATTCCGTCTGTCTCACCCTATACCAAAATCTACTCAAATGTGTCAAGACCTAAAGGTAAGATACAGAACTATTACAGGAAAACAGGAAACATAAGACGCTTGTGGGAGTAAAGACTTTACTGATGCACCCTTAATGCACAGAAAACACAAAAGTGACAGATTGGGGAATCATACCGACCAAAATGCTCATGCAGAGCAACAAAATTCTAAGAATGGAGAGATGGCTTACAGGTTTTTAGGTAAAGATATTTACCAATTGCTTCTCTAAAAAGAGTCAATATCAAGAATACATTAAAAAAAAAAAACTTTAAAAAAAATGTTAAGCCATAAAAACCACAAGATGCTGTCCTGCTATAAACAATGCACATTTTCAAAAACCAAACAAAATGTGTGAGTTGATATGGGGGGAAGTAAATTAGAACAGGCAAAGTGACTCTGCTATGTGGCTCAGAGTGTATCTCCAAAGGAAGGCAGGGTACCAAAGACGTTCGTGCATCCTGCATACACTGTGGCATCACACACCCAAAGGTGGAGAGAGATCAACCACCCGGACTCAGTTGATACATGTTGTATACATACTGTGAAATATACCATTCTCCATAAATGTGTAAATTGTTACCAGTGGACACTTCAGGAAGACGTAAGTGAGGACTGTCTGGAGATGGATTGGTCAGTGAGTCTCAGGAAGACATAAGTGAGGACCGTCTGGAGATGGAGTGGTCAGTGAGTCTCAGGAAGACATAAGTGAGGACCTTCTGGAGATGGAGTGGTCAGTGAGTGAGTCAGCCTGCTCTGAGCAGCTGCCCTACAAGCAAAACTCTATTTGAACATTTTTAATGCCAAAAAAAAAGTATCTTTATTTTAGGTATAACTGTCAAACGACTACAATTTATCAGAATACCAGGAGGAACTATACACTGTCCAGGGTAGTATTTCTTTAGTATCCGTTAACTAAAAGTAAGACGTACACAAGTCGTTGTCATCAGAATAAGTAGTTTCTTGGTTTTCAATGGAAAGTGGGCTTGAAGGGCCATTGCTCAGAAAAGGAAATCCTTTCTAGTTATATGGTTCCAAACGTAGAATCAGGTGTTAATCTAGTGAACAGCTGTTTTACGTTAACATTTTCATAGTAGTTAGAATCATATATTGACTCCTCTGCTCCCTTTGTTTCATCTGCATAGATGTTGCTGTGTAGGCTTTTCTGTATTCGTTGAAACTTGACATCTAAAGAGAGATGGCAGTTAAGAGCAATGCCCTGCTGGGTGGGGGTGGTGGTGAGCACTTTTAGTCCCAGCACTTAGAGGCAGATGGATCTCTAAGTTTGGGGCCAGCCTGAGAGAATGTTCCAGGACAGCCAAGGCTACATAGAGAAACTCTGTTCAAACAACTAAAACACACATGCACGCGCACACACATACATACATACATACATACACAGTCTTGCTCTATAGTCCTTTTGTCCACACTTTGAGCACGTGTTCTGTGTTTTAACAGAAACTCTTAAATGCCCCTATCTCTGTTCTACTTTAACCACTCTCTGTCTCTACATAGGTCTCTGTGGGGCCTGAGTTCTAGATATGGCCTACTAACTACTACTTATCTAGTTTGGGGCAGTCATTTATGTTCTGTAAGCCCAAGTCTTCCTCTGTAAAATTAAAGATAGTGGTAGAACCTGCTTCATGGTATGTGTATAACCTCTTAAAGGCCAGAGGATGATGTAAGGTGAGCTTCTCTAGCATACTGCCTTATTCCTCTGACTGAATCATTCATTGATCAGGAGCTATGGTGACTGACCAGTGAGCTCCTGGGGTCTATGTGTGTCTTCCCTGATGCTGAGATTCTAAGCACCACAGGCTACGCCTGACCTTTCTTACACAGTGCTTCAAGCTTGCAGAGCAAGTGGTCTTGCCCACTAGTTAGGCCCTGCCTAGTTGTATGAGGATTAAGTGTGATGGTACATACTGTTTGGAAACAGGGCTTCTTAACCTGCTTCATTTAAATCCTAACATAGACTGACCTTGAGCAAGTCATAACATCTTTCTACCATCTTTCTCATAAAATGCAGATAACGGAACCTGTTTCATATGTTTGCTTGAAAATTCAAGTCAGTTCATTCTTCATTGTAATTGCTAAGAGTTCACATTATCTGTTGTATGTAGGATGGACTCAAGGAGTATCAGCATGGAAGCCATTGCAGAAGTTAGGAAAGGCACTCATGTGATGGATCTGGGTGGTCCAGTGAGCTGAGAGTAAGTGATCGACAACTCCTACTTGATGGGGTAGTGTGTGCTGGGCAGCATCCTAAGCTGTGAAGTGGCCAGCACTAATCTAAGCTTTGTTTCACAACCCATGAGCTAGGTATAGATACTATTGTTATTCTTGCTTTACAAATGAAGAATTGAACTACTTAGTGTGCTGAAGATCACAGTGAGTAAACGGCAGAGCCATAACTCAAACCCAGACTTCACAATGTAACCTCCGCCTGGCACCTTCCTAAGGTGGCAAAGTCACATTCTGGTCACAGGTAATCACAGGCTTGGGTTATTGTGCTGGTTGGTTTTTGTCACCTTGACACAAACACAGATATGGGAAGAGAGGCGCCTAATTGGGAAATGCCCCCTTTAAGATTGGCCTTTTCCTTCCCAAGTTGTTTTTTTGGTCCTAGTGTTTTTTCACAGCATAGAAACTCTAAGACATACTGGAATCATTGTTATTTCTGTGGCATAATGTCATTATTGTGTTATTACTGGAACACTAGTGGCATTGAACTTAAACATTTCCAACATTTGGAGGCATTCTTTTTGCCAAGTGAAGTTTGCCCACTGGAGATCATTAACAAAACCATGAGCAATGCAACTTTAAAAACTGTTATCCAGCTGGGTGGTGGTGATACATGCCTTTAATTCCAGCACTTGGGAGGCAGAGGCAAGCAGATCTCCATGAGTTCGAGGCCAGCTTAGTCTACAGAGTGAGTTTCAGGACAGCCAGAGATACACAAAGAAACTCTGTCTTGAAAAACCAAAGCAGGAAAAAAAAAGTTATTCAGCTTTAAATAACATAGAAAACCTATTTTCAAACGACAGTCATTTATACCCATGTATGCGCACAAAAACTCTTGATGCTAAAAGGCTAGCTCCTTGGACATATGTTGAAGATTGGTTCTAATGCTTTGATTCAATCGGGAATCTGCATGTCCAAATGCTTAAAGGTCCTTGTCCCCAGTTGGTGTTTGGTCAATCAGTAAAGATGCCAGAGGCTAATGGTTGGGCAAAGGGAGACAGGTGGGACCCTTAGAGTTGTGTGGGCTAGGACTCAGGAGGGAAGAGGAGGCGGAGATCGCCATTAAGCGACGGGATATGGATGGATGAAGAAGCTGCAGGAGATAAAGCCAATGAGCCATGTAAGAATTCAGGTAAGTGGCCACTGGCCACTTCCCTGATTGGGCCTGAGGTAACAGCAGAAGGTTTACCCAGCCTTTGAGGTAGCCAAGGCATTTTAAAAATTAACTGGTGGGTGCGTGTGTGTGTTTCATTCACAGATTCAAAGATTCTCTAGGCAGGTGGCTGGAAGCGTGACCTGCCGAGAGTCAAAGTGGTGTAGCCCAAATTCAATGTCATAGACCTATGTGCAGATAAGAAGAGTATCATTTGGACTCATAGGGATTTTCCATAAAGTATTGCTAAAAATCACCTGCTTTGGACTGGAAGGATGGCTCAGTGGTTAAGAGCATTCAATGCTCTTCCAGGAGACCCGCATCAATTTGCAGCAACCATTGTAGCAGTACATATTATTGTCTGTAACTCCAGTTCCAGGGGATCTGATGTCCAGGCATTTCATGCACACTTAAGGCAACATACTCATGTACACACACACACACACACACACACACACACACACACACACACAAAACAAAAAAACACCTACCTTTTAAGTTAGCTGAAGAGTTGCTTGTAGCAGTTTCTCTCCAATTTGCAATATACCTGCAGCATATTATATGGGCATTGAGTTGACTTACTATTAAATAATAAATTAGTTAGCACATGTTTAATGATGACATCTTCACTAGTCTCAGTGTTTGATTTTCATGAGTTTACCACTTCCTAGTAGGTTACACGCTTCTAAGGCAACCTCCAGGACATGGAGTTACAAGAGATTAAAATGGAACCTTCTAGGCATGGTTCATTGATTCCAGGACTCAGAAGACAGACAGATCTCTGTCAGGAGATGATCTGTGCACAGGGAGTCTGGTTCTCAGGTAGAGCAAAGACTTTGAACCCCAGGACCCAGTAGGGGGTGGCTTCTATCTACAGCCTTGTGGGTGGAGCTTTCACCTGCTTGGGACGGGAGGAGTTCAGTCACCAACCCCTGGAACCTAGCTCCTGGCAGTTGCAGCCCCCCAGGAGAGACGTGTGGCTACCAGCTGCTGGCTCTTCCTTATCTGCACCACAGGGTGAGCTCTGTCTCTGTTCCACCTAGGCCATCAGCAGGAGGTAGGGCCAGCGCTCCTGTTCTCACACCAGTGCTTTCACTTCCAGGGTCAGCTCCACTGTGTTGCCCAAGCGTTAACCCACTCTATTAGCATCTCCTGTTTCTTTACCATTTTTATAACTTTTCTCCTTGCCAATTCAATATCCACAATTCTTGTTGTAGCTGAATACATGTTGATCATTTTTAACAGCTTTGCTGTTTTGAAATTTGTTTGCTTTACAATCCACTCATGTGAAGTGTGTGGTTTGGAGATGGTTAGTATATTCGAAATTGTGCATTCCTCACTACAATCAATTTTGAGACATCATCACACCGAGGAGACACTCAACATCCCTTATCTATGACCTTCCTATAATCCCAATTCCACAGCCTCAGGTAGCCACTAATTTATGGTGTCTCTAAATGTACTTATTCTGCATTTATCACATATGGAAGTCATTTATAACTAAGCTGCTTTCATTTAACAGTTTCATTGACATCATGGCACACACTAGTATTTTGATGTTTTACTGCTGAGTAATTACATTATGTGGACCTTATACTGTGTTTAACTTGCCTAATCAACTGATGGACATCAAGGTTGCTTCTGATTTTTTTCCTCATTATAAAATGTTTCTGTGAACAACATTGAGGCTAGTTTTCTGTGTGGACATATATTTTCAGTCTTCTTTATTCTCACTTTGGAATGGAATTGCTGGATTATATAGCAAAATTTGAGAAATTACCAGCCATCTTCCAAAGTGACTGAGCCATCGCACACTCCTGCATGCCATGTGTGAAGGCTCCACTCTCGCATTCTTGCCAACGCTTGTTACTAGCCATGCTGGTCAGCTGAAGTGGTCCCCACCCTCTGAGCTTTTGAGTGGCACTTACTTGATGACTGAATTGAACAGCCTAATTTCCACTGCACAAAATTCTAATGATACCTTTCAATGGCCGTTTATGTTACTGATACAGTTTTTCAATAGCTAAAATGACTAGGTCATATAAACTGAAGCTATTCTTTACATAATCAATCTTATGGTCTTAGCCTTGTTTCTAAGTCCCAAAGTAAAACAAGGTAGAATTAGCTAGACATAGCTGCTGAAGTGTATTCTTCTGCCTTACTATAAGTTTCTTTTCTCAAAACCAGTTTTTCCTTTTTTTTTTTTTTGCCCTTTCCCCCTCCCCCTCCCCAGTTTTGCCTTTTCTGTTGAGACAAATAATACTATTTTTGAAGATTAGGTTCATAACTACAAGGTTCAACCTATAAACAGAAAATTTTAGAAAGAAAAATACAGGGCTTTGTCCCCTAAGAATTGCTCTGTACCTACTCATCAAAGTTGAGTGTGTTTGTCCAGTTCAGCACTTCATCTACTTCCCATTCCATCACTGAATCCACTCCACCATCTTCAATACTCTTGATTAGGCCTTTTGTTGCTTTGTGAATTAGACCTAGAGTCTCAGGATCTGTTGCCTTGGCCTCCAGGCTTCCCATGTAGTACCTAAATCAAGAGAAAGAAGCAAAACACATTTATTGCAATAAGTGATTCGAGGTAGACACAATTGATAAGTGACCTTGTTGTTTATATTATATATTTAAATTATAAATTATGTTTTTCTTCTATATACTTCTAAACTAAGACCAGCATGATAGAATATCCCTGGGGTAATTTAATCACTAGCCAGAAAGACCACTTATTTACCTGGCATAAGTTTCAGATACAAAGAAAATCTATATCAAGTTATGAGTAGAAGAATCTCAGAGACTAAGCCAGCTCTCTCATTTTATAGGCAAGGGAATAAATCCGGAAGGAACTGGGTGATTTACAAGATCATGAGGCTAATGGCAGATAGGAAGGGAGAGGAGGTCTGTTTATCCACATCCTTGTGTCAGATCCACTGCATCATTTTCTTGTTTTTCTTTTAAAAGTCAGACATTTGTGGTGGTTGTTTCTTGTTTTTCTTTTAAAAGTCAGACATTGGTGGTGGTTGTTTCTGTCTTTTTATATAAGCAACTGAGACTTGGAGAAGTTAAGGAATTGTTCAAGGTCATGAAATTAATAAAAATAAGGGAAGATAGCATTCAAATTTGACTCAGCATACCCTCCTTCTATCTGTATGATGCAATTTTAAGCACTAATTTTAGGTCATTGTTTCCTCAAAGCACAAAGAGGAACACATTAGTAACCATTACTAAAAACACAGAACACAGAAACTCACTGAGAAGACAAATGTGCCAGCGGCACCAGACTTTGTCACCATTACTAGGCTAAGCTACAAGAAATGCCTAGAGAAGGCCTTTGCCTGGGGTATAAGGACATAAATGGTGCTTTGCACCCTCAGTGCCTGAGGAAATAGTAATCCCACTATGCGGCTCAATCCTGATACCCACAGCATCAGTGTTCTGGGAACCTAGTATACAAACCTAGGCATTTGGGTGGCTCCATGCTGCCACCCACCATGACATGCAGAGGAAAATGGACTCCTTCAACACCACTACTGGAGTTTATGTCTATGGCCAACTAGAAACAAAGCTAGTGTCCTTTGCCAGGTCAACATTCAAAGAGACAAGTTCAGGGAGATGGCTTTTTAACTCCAAGAGCCATTTTATAAAGTTAGCCCAACTGACCCACCAGGTGTAGACACAGAAGTATGGAGAAAAATTAACACAAAGCTTCCAAGGAAACAGAACTCTAACCACGAACTTTAAAAAAAAAACAACTAATGAAATGCCTATTAAATGTTTTAACAAATCTAAGGAAACTCAAGGAGATACAGGAGAATTGCATACAGAAAATTAAATGATTGGGGAAATTTATAAATGAAACTTTTAGCAGATATAGATCATGAAAAAATAATCTCCCAAGTGAGGAATTCACTAATTAGAATTAAATATGCCTCTGGCAGCTTCACCATCACATTAAACCAGAAGAAAAAAATATGAACAGAAAGAAGAAGCTTTTGTAGTATCTTAGACATAGAGGGGAGAATGAGGAGAAACTCTGATAGACATGGCAGTGGTATAAAATTTTGAATTGCTACAAGACGACAGAAAGACCCAGAGCCTTGCCAATCAAATGTCTCTAACCTGGGGAAGGATGCAGCTGTGCAGGCACTGAGGCCCAAGGGCCCTGAGAGAATCTGATAGCTCGTGCCTGTAAGTCAAGCATTTGAGGACTGCTGTGAGGTGAAGGTCAGCATGAACAAAGTTCTGTAGGGCAAAGACTCGCTGAGAGAAACGAGCGGAAGGAAGTCACCACCTCAGCACTAGACCTGACTACAAGAAAAGCTCAGCGAAGACCTGCATCTGGTGTGAAAGCACAATAAATGCCAGGAGACCTGAAAAAACAAAACAAAACAAAACAGAACCCTCACCAGTCTTCAAAAGAGAAAGTACAACTCTCAGATTGCTGAAAAGTCTCCCAGTCATCAAAATAAACAAGATAGAAAGAAACAGTGGCCATATAACAACTGGTAAACAACAGAACTCAGGAGAAAATTCTTGCCAGTAATAACCTTCGATGTAAGCAAACTGATTTCCCAATCAAAAATATGGAGTATCTCCTCTAAGTACAATCCCTTGGTCACTGTCCTAATCACCTACAATTGTCTAAAACAGATTGGCCTATGGATATGTCTGTGGGGCATTGTCTTGACTGTTAATTGATGTAGGGAGACCCAGACTGCCCTGTTCCACTCAGTCCTTTGGGCAGGGGGTCCTGAACTAAGGATGAGCCAGCGTGTGGCATTCTTCCATGGTTTCTACTCCAAGCAATGCTTGATTTCTGGCCATCATTTCCCTTAGTGATGGACTATATAACCTGCAAGATAAATAAATCCTTCCTCCTCTAAGTTGCTGTGGCCTGATCACCTTATCATAGCAGCAGAAATTAAACCATGCACACTTTGTTTTAAAAAAAAATCAAGTCATGCACAGAGTGCATATTCATATGTCTGTTGTGGCTTTGTCTGTGTGGGAAAAAGGCGTGCTATGAGGGCCAGCTGTCAGAGATGGGCAACTGATGTTCTGTGACTCTTTATTGACCTAAGACAGAGGCATGTGCCAAAAGGCCATGTTTGTTCATAATAAACACTAAAAAGCTGTGTTTGTGAAAATAAACACAAGCAAGCTGCATGTGTCCTCTGGGACAGATAAGAGAGAGTCTAGATTCAGACCTAAGACAGACATGGCCACCAGCCACCATAATTCCCAGGCAGGACCATGAAGCATAAGTAAATCTTATGTCCCAGTCCAGCTAATTTTTAATAGATAAAAAGGGAGGTATTATGCCCTCCCCTAAGCCTTGAGCGGGCGGGTGCAGACCTTGTTTTGCTACAGTTGCCAACCTAGGGTGGAACTTTTAGACCTGGTTTTCCTGACCATATCCTGGCATATTGGGGGATGGGCTTTCCCCCTTTAAATTCAGAATTATCCATTAAACATTGTGCCTTGATCAGAAAAAAAAATCGACTCACATTGTATGTGTGGGTCTATTTCTCAGTTCTGTGGTCTAGAACCCAGTCACCTCTGCGTTTATGCCAGTCACAATGTCGTGGTTACAATTGCTCTGTAAACCTTACTCAATTCTGCTTATTTTCCTCAAAAGTACCATATATTTCTTTAATAAGACGGAGTCATTGACTTACATTTGCCTCATCCACTCAATTTTTTTAATTTTTCTTTTCTTTTCCAGATCTTGCTTTCTCTTCAGTTTAGAGAAATGAAATTCTCTTTCCTTTGTGCTCTCCAACACTTCGTTTTCAACGGGCAGCCAAAACTATGGCAGAGCAAAGGTGATCATGTCCAGAATTAAAATACTGATTGTGAATGTAACTCTAGAAAGTTCTCTAGACAAGAACTTTGATGTGATGAAAGGAGTGTGCATGGAAGAGGAAGGAGCAGAAGAGAAGGCAGACCTTTTCACGGTCGTTCTAATTACATCATGAGCATCACATTCCAGAATCACATGTTACAGCAACACTCACAAACTCCTCACGTTCCGAGGTAATCCTCGGTTCTTGATGAATGGACAGTTAACCTAAGCATGTCTGTCTCAGCTCACCTGAGCAGACCTCGTCCCTCCTAGTACTGCTGCTGCTTTACAGAACAGGAGAAGGGCCGGTACTACGTCCTCCTAGCTGCTTGGTTGCTTCCCCAGTTCCAATTTATCCTCTCTCCCCGCAGTACAAGTACTAGACAGTGTTTGCTGTGTTCCCAGCACTTTGCCCTTTTAATCACTTACCACACTGCACTCAAGCATCCTGCCTACTTGACTATCTCTAGGTACAGGCACCCTCTGTGACACTGTTCTTGGTGTCTGGAACTAGGCTAACACATGACAGACATGCAACAAAGTACTAAATGAGTGTATTCCCACCTTGGGCATTTTAAACATCTGAAACATTTGGTATCTGAGCATACAGCATTCTATAATCTGTGTTTTTAGTATACGGTTAGCAGAGAGTAAATAAACATGGCCTAGTTTCAAACCTGATTGTTTGGTTTCAAACCCGGGGACAAGGACAGTGTATTTTACATACCAAAGCAGACCTGGCTTCCAGGTTCTCCCAGCATCCCTCAGTCCCTACCTGGCATACCCTGCCCCAACCCTGAACTTTCTAGCCCAGGTGATGGGCTGCCCTTCTCCCTATATAATCCAGACATTTTGGTCTCCCTCTCCCTCTCTCTCTGCATGCATGCCCCCCTCTCTCTCTCTCCTTCCCTTATCCACCCTCTTTCCACTTGGTGATGTCCCTGTCCTTGGTCCTTGGAAGAGAGCAGCTTCCCATAAACCTGCCTTTAATATAATCTAATCTGGTTTAAACTGGCTCATTTCACCTGCAGTGGAGAAATATCCTATCGCTGATTAAAGATAAATATAAGAAAGGCAGCAAGATGGCTCATTGTGTAAAAATACCACTGAAACCTGCTGACAAGGGTATTAGCTCAGGAACCCATAGTGGGAGGACAGAACCAACTCCCACAAGTTGTCCTCTGACCTCAGCATGAACCCTGGAGCACATAATTGCCCATGTTTGCACAGACATCATTTACACACATATACACACAAAATAATAATTTAAGTAAATAAAAAGATAGTTATCCTTAAATGAACAGCCCCAGAATAGCTAAGCCACTTTTTCCAATTAAATCACAATTACTATTTTTATTAATTTTCAAACACAAGATGAATTTATAAATATATAAACTAGAGATGAGTGCTTTCCATCTTCCTACCCTGTAGGAAACAGGCCTCCAGCCATTGTTCTCTACACGGCGGTACCAGCCGCTGTTGTCCTCTGCCTGAGGTGGATCATCTTTGTTATGAGATGTGTATCTTGCTGGAAGCTTTGTGTAATCTCTAGGGCTGTTAGCACACAGATCTTCAATATGTCTGTGGGTAAAAATTTTATAGTATATCTCAGGTGGAAATTTAACCTGTGGATGGGAGAGTTCAAAACATCATTGTAATGCAACAGCGGGAACGAGTCACATTTTAAAAATTCTTTTAAACTTTATGTAAGTGTGCTTTAAACATACCAAATGAGGACTGCAGCCGAGGAAGTAGACTGGCCAACTGCAGCTCTTCTCCCTCTGCTCTTCCAAAACCAATCCTCACCCTAACTGCCACAGAGCACCTGCTAAGGCATCCCTTTCCCCACTACCCCCTCTCTAGGGGATCACAGATCTTCCCCTCCTAACTTCCCTCCCCCCACTCATTGCTTTATCCCAGCCCCAACTCCAGTAGAACCCCCAGGGAACTCGCAGGCTACTCAGGCCAGGGAAGCAGTAGGCTAACTGCATATCTTCACCTATCCCTCCTCTCCACTAAACCCAATCCCCCACTCTAATTCCTAATTCTGTAACAGATCACCTGTTGCAACTTCCCCTTTTTGACCTTCCCCCCCAGTGCATCTCAGGTGGATCATATAGATCTTCGCCTCCCACCCCCCTGCCCCCACACACTGCTTTATCCTAGATCCTAGCTCCAGCAGCTTCCTGACCACTGAAGATCTTCACCTCCTTCATCCCTCCAAGCCCAGTCTCCAAGTCTCATCCCCAGCTCTGAGCAGACCTCCTGCTATAGCTCTCCCCACTCTCTGTCCCTATCCTTAGGGGACTAGGCAGATCCTGGTGGAACACCCTGGTCTCCTCCTTCCTGTGGATCCCTTTAACACCTTCCTCCTACCACATACCCATTCTTACATGTCAGCTCCCAATACCTAGAAACACATTCTACTTGGAACCTCCAGTGGTCACACCAATCAGGATCCCAACACTTTTTTCTTATCAGCCAACACACAGCCACTAAATCTCCTAAGAACCAGAAAGGGCAACAGAAACCAAGAAACAAAACACCCACACAACAAAGACAAGACTAGGTATCAGCATCTAGAATTGCAATCTTCCCAAACCAAGAGATGCCTAGATACCAGCACAAAAATACAGTTAATAGCCAGAACCATATCTCCACTAGAGCCCAGCAACTCTACCATAGCAGGTCCCAAGAAATGGATTATAGCTAAAGCACAAGCAAAGGACCTTCAAATAGTCACTGTGAATGATAGAGGTTCTTAAAAAAGAAATGAATAAACCTTTTAATCTATGAAGACACAGTGTTGGGAAATGAAAAAACAAACAGTTTAAGAAAGTGGAAATAGAATCAATAAAGAAAACACAAATTGAGGGAAATCTTGGAATGAAAAGTTTAGGAACTTGAACTGAAATCTCAGAGGCAAGCCTCACCAGCAGAATATAAGAGGTGGAAAAGAGGGCTGGCGAGATGGCTCAGCAGTTAAGAGCACTGACTCCTCTTCCAAAGGTCCTGAGTTCAAATCCCAGCAACCACATAGTGGCTCACAATCATCCGTAATGAGATCTGATACCCTCTATTAGTGTGTCTGAAGACAGCTACAGTGTCTTCACTATATTATTATATTATTATACATATTATATATACACTATATATTATATTACATATAATAATAAATAAATCTTTGGGGTGGAGAGAGCAGGGCAGGAGTGAACAGAGGTCCTGAGTTCAATTCCCAGCAACCTCATGATGGCTCACTACAACTACAGTTGTAGTTGTACAGCTACAGTATACTCATATACATAAAATAAATAAATCTTAAAAAAAGAGGTGGAAAAGAGATTCATAGGCAGCGAAGGCACAATAGATGACATGTATACCCTGGGCAAAGAAAATGTTGAGTCTCAAAATAGTCTGGCACCAAAAATCCAGAAAATCTGGGACTCTGTAAAAAGACCAACTCTAAGAATAATAGGAATAGATGAAGGAAAAGAAATACAGGTCAAAGGCACAGAAAATATTTTCAACAAAGTCATAGAAGAAACCCTAAAGAATAAGATGCCTATCAAGATATAAGAAACATACATACTGAACACCAAATAGACTGGACCAGAAAAGAAATTCCCCTGGGCACATAACAATCAAAACACTAAATATATAGAAGAAAGAAAGAATATTAAAAGCTGAAAGGGGAAAAGACCAAGTAACATATGAAGGCACACCTTTTAAAGTAACACCTGACTTCTTAAGGGAGAATCTAAACAATCTAATGGCCTTGGAGAAATGTTCTAAGGATTCAAAGATACCACAGATGTCTGCCCAGACTACTACACCCAGCAATACTCTCCATCACAATGGATGGAAAAATAAGATATTTCATCATAAAACCAAATTAAGCAATATCTATATACAAATCTAGCCCTACAGAAGGTGCTGAAAGGAGAACTTCAACCTAAAATTGTTTACTATACCCAACAAAACATAGGGAATGATCCCAGCAAATCAAAAGAAGGAACACACACACACACACACACACACACACATACTCCACCACACAACAACAACAATAATCAACAAATATTTTTTATTGCTATCTCTCAACATCAATTCTCCAATAAAAAGATACAGAATAGATGAAAAAAAAACAGGATCCATCTTTCTGCTGTATCCAAGAAACATATCTTAGCATCAAGAATATCACCTCAGTGTAAAAGGATGGAAAAAGATATTCCAAGAAAATTGGCCTAAAAAGCAGGTGTCATTTTAATATGTGACAAAATATACTTTAAAGCAAAACTCATCAGAAGAGATAGGAAAGGACACTTTGTACCTGTCAAAGGAAAAGTCCACCAAGAGGACACCTGGGCACCAAGCACAAGGGAACCCAAGTTTATAAAAAATATTGCCACAGCTTAAATTACATGTTGAATACCACACGTTGATGGGGGGATACTTCAACACCCGACTCTCACCAACAGATAGCTCATCCAGACAGAAATTGAACAGAGAAAGTCTGGACATCATAAGCCAAATGAACCTAAAGATATTTACAGAACATTTCGCCCAAACACAGAATAATATATAGCACTTCATGGAACTGTCTCCATAATTGACCACATAGTTGGATGAAAGCAAGTCTCAATAGATATAAGGAAATTGAAATAACTCCTTGCATCCTGACTGACTGTCTTTTTTCCAGTGTGTATTTTTGTTTGTTTGTTTGTTTTGTCAAAAATCAGGTGTCTATAGGCATTATAGCCTATAACACTATAGGCTGGATTAAAGCTGGATATTGATACAACAGGAAGCTTACAAATTCATGGAAACTACACAGCTCTCTACTGAATGAAAAATGGGTCAAAGTCAGAACTTAAGAAATAAAGACTAAAGCCGGGCGGTGGTGGCGCACGCCTTTAATCCCAGCACTTGGGAGGCAGAGGCAGGTGGATTTATGAGTTCGAGACCAGCCTGGTTCCAGGACAGCCAGGGCTACACAGAGAAACCCTGTCTCGAAAACCACCCCCCCCCAAAAAAAAAAAAAAACAAAGAAATAAAGACTGTCTAGAATTGAATGAAAATGAATATCCAACATAACCAAACTTATGGGATACATTGAAAGCAGTTCTAAGAGGCAAGTTCATGGCATTAAATGCTTACATTAAAAAAAATAGAGGGCTGGAGAGATGGCTCAGCAGTTAAGAACACTGATTGCTCTTCTGAAGGTCCTGAGTTCAAATCCCAGCAACCACATGGTGGCTCACAACCATTTGTTAAAAGAGATCTGATGCCCTCTTCTGGTGTGCCTGAAAACAGCTTACTTAGATATAATAATGAAAACAGTGTACTTAGATATAATAATAAATAAATCTTTAAAAAAAAATTAGGGTGAGAAAACTCATACTACTAACTCACAAGAAAAAAAATAGTAGCTCTCCTATATACACAAATAAATCAGGGAATCAGTTTTCACAGTAGCCACGGTAATATAAAATATCTTGAGACAAATCTAATCAAGAAGAAAGAAATTAAAGAAGTTATCAGAAGATGGAGAGATCTCCCATATTCATGGATAGATAAGATTAATATAGTAAAAATGGCTACCCTAACAAAAGCAATCTACAGATACAGTGTAATACCCATCAAAACTCCAAGGCAGTTCTTCACAGATCTTCAGTTTCATATGGAAACAAACCCAAAATAGTTAAAACAATATGAATAATAAAAGTACTTTGGGAGGTATCACTATCCCTGATTTCAAGTCGTACTACAGAGTTATAGTAATTAAAATAGCATGGTATTAGCATTGATCAATGGAATGGAATTGAAGATGCAGATATATAATTCTGCATGCCTATAGACACCTGATTTTTGACAAAATAAAACAAACAAAAATACACACTGGAAAAAAGACAGCATCTTCAATAAATAGTACTGGTCAAACTGAATGTCTGCATGTAGAAGAATGCAAAAAATGCATATTTATCACTCTGCACAAAACTTAAACCACATGGATCAAAGACCTCAACATAAAACCAGATGCACTGAACCTGATAGATGAGAAAGAAAGTGAGGAGTAGACTTGAACTCAATGGCACAAGAAAAGACTTCTGAACAGAACACTGTTAACACAGGTACTAAGATCAAAAATTAATAAATGGAACCTCATGAAACTGAAAAGCTTCTGCAATGTACAGTACACAGCCATTTGGACTGATAAAGCAGCAGCCTACAGAACAAGAAACGATTTTTTTACTGACCACACATTTGATAGAGTCTAATATCCAAAATACAGGAAGAACTCAAAAAACTAGATATCAACAAAACAAATAACCCGATTAAAAACGGGGGTACATATCTAAATAGAGAATTCTTAAAAGAGGAAACGCCAATGGCTGAGAAACACTTAAATGTTCAACACCCTTACCACCAGGAAAATCAGAACTGCTTCAAGATTTTTATCTTATCTCTGTCAGAATGTCTAAGACCAATAAAACAAGTGATAGCACAAGCTGGTGAGGATGTAGAAGACAGGGAACACTGATCCATTGCTGGTGGGACTGCAAACTTGTACAGCCACTATGGAAATCAGGAAGATGGGAATCGATCCACCTCAATATCTGGCTCTACACTTGGACATATACCCAAGGGATGTTTCATCTTTCTTACCTTGCCCATCCATGTCCACTGATGCTCTATCTATAATAGCCAGGAAATGGAAACAACCTACTTGCCCCTCAACACAAGAATGGATTAAGAAAATGTGGTACATTTACACCATGGATTATTATTACATAGCCATTACAAAACAACAAAATTATGAAGTTCACAGGTAGATGAACAGAACTAGAAAAATCATCCCAAATTAGGTATCCTAGACCCAGAAACACAAATATGATATGCATTTGCTTATATGTGGCTATTAGCTATTAGGTCAACAATAACAAAGCTACAGTCTGTAGAACCACCGAGGTTAGCTATAGAGTAAGGGACAAGAGGGAACAGATCTTGTTAGAAAAGGAAATAGAATAGATAGTCATTGATGGAGCACTGGAATGGGAGAGGAAAATGAGAAAGGAATGTGGGGAGAGATAGCTAAAATTAAAGGGTAATTCAATTTTATCCTAATATAGTAGAGGCTTCCTAAAATACATACATCATGGTGGTTTGAGTAGGTATGACCCCTATAGATTCATATGTTTGAATGTTTACCAATAGAGAGTAGCACTATTAGGAGGTGTGGCCTTGTTAGAGGAAGTGTGTCACTGTGCAGGCAGAGTTTTGAGGTCATACATGCTCAAGGTACACCAGTATGACATAGTCTCCTTCTGTTGCCTTTGAATCAGGATGTATAACTCTCAGCTCCTTCTCTAGCACCATGTCTGCCTGCACGCCACCATGCTTCCTGCCTTGATGATAATGGACTAAACCTCTAAAACTACAAGCCAGCCCCAGTGAAATGTTTTCCTTTATAAGAACTGCCTTGGTCATGGTGTTTCTTAACTAAGACATACATATATGAAGGTGATCTAAATGAGATCATCAAACAATGGGGAAGACAGAGTTTCATCTGGCCATCTCTTGCCAACAGATGAAGCATCCTGTCCCAGTGTTGGGTTATATGTAACTGAGTTGTTGGCACATCCAATGGGAATCCCAAGACAATCCAGGCTGTTGCTAAGGGTTGCTCCACAAACTGACAAAAATCCCCCATTGCTGAAGAGAATGCCTATACAACTTACTGAACATGAGGAAGTCAAGTTGGTGCCTAAATAGGGCCTTCACCCCTAAGTTCTAGCATCTTTGTTACAGGAAGGACTTCTGCACACTAACAAAAGAGAAATGTAAATACTAACACAGCACCAAACCTTTGATCTACAATGCTGTCCTGCCTAAAAGATATGCTAGGGCAATGGTGGCACAAAGCTTTAGGGCGTAACCAACCATTATCTTATACTCCATTGGATGGAACCCATATCTGACTCTCCTTGGATCACCAAGCACTTGACTCTAAATAATCTGGGGTCCAAAGGTTAACCAACTACTACTGATTCAAAAAAAAAAAGTAACAATAAAATGACTCCTAATGAGATTCTGCTATACTCATAGATCAGTGCCTTGTTCAACTGACACTTTGTCTTCCCAAATCCCTCCTCTCATGCCTCAAGGAACTCTGTGGAAGAGGAGATGGAAAGAATCTAAGAGCCAGAGGGAAGAAGGACACCAAGAAACCAAGGCCTTCTATATCAACACGAGCAAAGCTCAGAGATTGGGGTAGCAGTGCAGGGCTGCAGGGGTCTCCAGGTCCTGTGAATGTATATTATGGCTTCCTGAGTGCAAACCAGTGAATCTCTGACTATTGGGCCTTCTCTTGGGTTCTTTACCTTCTGTTCCTTTTGTCCAGTTCTGGTGTGTTCATTTTTATTTTATCATATCATATCACATATCATATATCATATATCATATCATATACCATATCATATATAATTTCAGTATCCTCAGAAGTCTGTTTGTTTTACAATTAGAGATAGAAAGTTAGCGGATCTTGATGGGAGGGGAGGGGAGGAACCGGAAAGAGTAGAGGAAATTATGTGATGTATTACATAAAGTCATCATTATCTATATCACATAACGTGATATAGATAATGATATATAGGTAATGTTTATATAATGATTCATAAGATATATTATGTGAGGGAAACATTGCATTTTCAAGAAAAGGGAAAAGCAAACCTACCAAGTGAGGAGTCATGCATACTCACCCCGCCCAATCTGAATCGTACTTGGACGCCAGCAGCAGCATCTAGGAGCTCTGCCTGTAGGAAAATAGGAGAATGTCTTCTCAGCATCCTGTGAGCGTCATTTGGCTGCCTCTCATTCTATCGATTAAAAGTAGTCACTGCTATTTCCTGTTCATACAACAGGTCAGGTGAATATGCTTCGAGCAATTAGATTTAAGTCATAAAACATTATTTTTAATTATGGGTGCACAGGAGTGCAGGTGCCCATGGCTGCATAGCATTTCACTGTGGCTGGAGTTACAGGTTGCTGTGAGCCGCCCGGTGTGGATGACGGGAGCTGAACTTGGGTTCTCTGGGAGAGCATGATGAGATCTGACTGCTGAGCCATTTCTCCAGCCCTTAGGACTGGAGAGCTAAGGATTTAATGGACAGCTCTTAGGAAAACTAGAAAAACCCCCTGTGATATATAAATACAAATTTATATATCTGTGCAATATATAAATACAAATCCTAAATGAATGCGATGTCACACGTCTTTGGTCCCAGCACTCCAGTGGCAGAAGCAGGTGGCTCTCTGCGAGTTCAAAGCCAGCCTGGTCTACACAGTGAACTTTAGGACAGCCAGGGCTGTATAGAGAGATCCTGCCTCAAAATAATGATAGATAATAAAAGAAATATAAATCCTAAGTGACTTGTTATTTTTAAAACAGAAACGATAAGTCCTCAAACATGTGACTTACATATAAAATATTACCTTGTAAGTAAATTCAGGAAAAAAAATATAATTGACCCACTCAAGCTCAACACTAGATGAACTTTTCCTAAATAGCTTTTGCTAAGTCAAAAAGATTCAGACTTCTGTGAGAATAATGTATAATAAATCTAGTAGATCTTTTTTCCTAAAAGAAAAATGGGGGGGGGAAATCCTTGACCCCTTATCTGAAGAAAGTTCACAACTATATCCTTTACATTAGGTTAGATTAGAAATTAGGTATTGGGGCTGGAGAGATGGCTCAGTGGTTAAGAGCACTGACTGCTCTTCCAAAGGTCCTGAGTTCAAATCCCAGCAACCACATGGTGACATCACAACTGTAACATCTGACTACCTCTTCTGGTGTGTCTGAAGACAGCTACAGTACACTCATATAAGTTAAATAAAACTTTAAAAAAAAAAGGAATTAGGTATTATAGTTTGAAAATCCATTCATTTTTCGGGATAATTTTCTCCTGTCTAAAACCTTTATAAATTAAATATGAAATATAAAATTCTGCATACATTTTTATATCTGAATGGCAATGTATAATTCATACATTTTCACTAAATTTTAGACAATTTTTGTGTTTTTGTTTTTTTTCAAGACAGGATTTCTCTGTGTAGTCTTGGCTGTCCTTGAGCTCAGGGATCCACCTGCCTCTGATTCCCAAGGGCTGGTGCACCATCACCATCAGGCATGGACAAGTTTTAAGTGTGGATCTCCATGAAATTTTACACATTTGTATATTCTGTGACTCTGTAAGTCATATAAAAATCATAAACACTTTCAGCATCATGGTCCTGTGACCTCTCCTAGATAGATACCCTTAAAAATCTCTTTATCTCATAGACTAGTGTTTCCAGCTTTCAAATTTCACACAAAAGGACCCATACCCTGAATACTACTTGGGTGCCTGGCTTTTTGTTCAGTTTCAATTTTGGATGGAAGTATAAGACCCATTCGTGTAGATGTGTGGGTTATTTTGCATTGCTACTAATATTTCATCATGGCAACTCTTACTGTTTCACAGTGGCTTTGTCTATAACTTGGGCTACAAACAAAGCTGCCGTGAGTACTACCTGCACTTCTTGTCTTCTGGGGGATTATTGAATTTATTTCTACGGTTGAATGCTCAGAAATGAAACAGAAGAGGTTCTGGGTGCATGTTGGTTGACTTTCTGTCGCAATAACAAAATACTGGTGACCGGGAAGTCTTTTTGTTAGAGGTCTGGAGGCTGTGATGTCAGCATCTGCAGAGGGCCTCCTTGCTTTGATGACATCATATAACAAGAGAGCAAGGGTGCTAGCTTGGGTTTCCCCTCCTCTTATAAAGCACCTGGAGGCAGAAGCTGATGCAGAGGCCATGGAGGGGTGCTCCTTACTGGCTTGCTCACTGTGCCTTGCTCAGCCTGTTATGCAATCAAGGATGGCCTTCTCTCAAGACTGTCCAGGTCAATCATCATCACAACAATCATTATCAAGAAAATGCCCTATAGATATACCTCTTCCTGATCTGAACTTATGTCAAGTTGATAAAAACAAAACCAACATCAATTAAAAAAAATCCAACGGGAACAGCACCTCAAGGCATGCTTCCAAAAGTAAAAACTAGTGCATGATGTTGAATTTAAAATGAGCATGCTTAGATTGGATGGAAGGGGTTCTAAGTGACTGGCGGGCGGGAACAGTGAACTGGGGAAAAGTTTGGTGGTGTTTGCTTTGAGGTAATTCATTTAACTATATATTTACACTTTCAGAGTTTTCAATATGTATGTAATAGTTTAATAAAAGGCTTTTATAGAAGCAAACATGAGAACATTGAACTGATAAGAAGATGATGTGTTAATAGTAAAAGTCTTACCTCTTTCGGGTTAATGTACCTCACTATCTGACGAGGCTCTCCTTGTCTCCTTAAGTCAATCAGACTTTTAAAGTGCTGGAATACGGAAACATTCTAAAGATCGAAACCCAGATTTTTATGGTTAAAGCTAGGTTCTCTGCTTTTCTAAGAGTACTGTTTAGAAAGTTCTTTACATTTACTTATTTATTTGGGACGGGGTGCCTCAATACACAATTAGAGACCAGAGGATATTGTTGGAGTATTGGCTCTTTCTTTCTACCTTGTGGGACCCAGAGATAGAATTCAGGTCATCAGCCTGGTGGTGCCTGCCTTTTCCCATTGAGCTGAGCTGCTAGCCTTGGATTTTTATTATTTTTATTAGCTGTTCACATAACTGCACGGAAACACAGATGTGAATAGTTCTGCAGGACCAGAGAACTGGGGCTTCAAATTGAACACCGTTTATGGAAAGCAAAAACTCCTCACCGATGTGGGTTTGGCTGGGGTGATCAACACTTTTGATGGCAAAATATCAGCCATAAACTCTTTCCCCAACTCTTTTTAGGAAGCTGGTGCTATCCTGACATAAAAATTTCTCAAGGGTACTATTCACCTCAGGAGGAAGGAGGGGGTGCTCGAACAGCCTAGCACCCACCTATTGAACAGGCAAAGCTACATTCTGAGGTGAGTGACTTCAGGAGATGACTAGGCACTAAATGAGAGGAACAAAGCAAGTGGGAGGGAAGGAAAGAGGGAGGGAGGGAGGGAGGAAGGGAGGGGGAGGGAGGGAGGGAAAGAAGGGAAAGAGGGAGGGAAAGAAGGGAAAGAGGGAGGGAAGGAGGGGGGAGGGAAGGAGGGAGGGAGGAAGGGAGGGAAAGAGGGAGGGAAGAAGGGAAAGAGGGAGGGAGGGAGGGAAAGAGGGAGGGAGGGAAAGAGGGAGGGAGGGAGGGAAATTCAGATGTTTGGGATGACAGTGTAGAAAGAAAAGCATTTCTGCATCTCCTGCCCCAGCTTCCACATCTACAGAAGGAAGCTTCCCTTCCTCCTGCAGGAGAGGGTGGACAGAAGAGTCCCTGCAGACTCTTGTCAGCTAGGATGCAGGCAGCCTTTGCTAGCAAAAAGCTTCACAGCTCTCCCTGGTTGGTGGTCTAGTTAGATAAGCAGCCCGAACTCTGTAACAGTGGCTGAATTTTGGACAAGGACTTCAGCATCTCCAGGTGAACACACAGGCTGCTATAGCTAGTGGCATCTGGAGACATTTACCGTTGTATAGGTGTCAGAAATCTCTGCACACCCCTTCCCTCCCCTCCATGGATACCTACTACACTGGCTTGTAGGGCAGCTTCCTTGCAAATGCAACCTGACCTTGAAGACTGACTGTGTGCTATGCTAGTTGGGTGCCCTGCATTGGAAAGGATGGAGTTTTGATGAACAGGAAGGAAGAGAAGGCACAGACCTTGAGAACCTCTGCACTTGCATTTGAGGCCCAGAGTGTGGCAGCTGCTTTTGGACTTACTAGAGCTTCACTAGAGCTGTAAGGAAATGTTGTGACCCCTGCTGCTGGCCCATTCACCTATGCTTGCTAAAGGGGCTCCAGTCGCTGCTCTGCCCCTGGGTCTATATTACCATTGGAATGGCAGAAAGAAGCGCCTTGGTTCCAGCTACCCTAACCTTCTGGGCACTGACACTGAGGTAGTGGAGAGTCTGTCACGTACCCTTCAGGCTCCTCAGCACAGTTGGAGCACCTATAGCAGGTAGACTTTGCTAGAAGCAGAGCATCACTGTAACTGAGGAAAGCCCATCCTCTGAGAGAGGCTGCTGTTCTCTCCATGGTGTAGCCACACCCAGAGTACCCACTCCTACTGCTGTTCATCTCAGAGCCACCTGTACCACGACTGTCTCCACTCTTGTTGGCCCCCAGAGAGAGTGAGTGTCTTTAGAAGTATCTCACAGGCTCTACCTGGTGTGCACTGTGCCCGAAGTCATCCCTTATAGAGACACTACGAAGAGGATGCTACGATGCTCTGTGGGAACAAAGCCAATGTTGTGCACTAAACTGGCGCTGTTAGACCCATCATCTGGAACAGACCACCTACTAAGACCCCATTAAATCAATGGGGATACCGAGTGTGCAAATCTTAGTGCAGGAGCACAAGAGAGGTCTTGCAAAAAAGACACAGCAATGTATTGGCTCCAGAGATCTGCAGGATCAACAGGCAGAAAATACTTGACAAACATAAAATGTTGATTGCAAGGAAACTAATGAGATTCTTGAGGTGACGAACTGATAGGTGAAAATTTGTTTAAGAGAGTTCTAAACTCCAAGGTGAACAAAAGATAGCTAGTATCACCACAGCACTCGGAAGCATAAACTCAACTAGAGCCTGTGAACTGAAGGGAAGTGAAGGATTGCTCACCAAGTAACAATAAACCATCAATAAGGTAAAATTATGAAAAACAGTCAAGAGAATTACCAAAATAAACAAACAAACAAATACCGGGAGTCTTTACTTATCATTAATTACCTTAGATGTAAACAGACTAAATTCTCCAATTAAAAGATTCAGAGTTCATCAACAGATTTAAAAACTAAGACCAAAGAATATTCTGCCTGTAACTTGTAAGAAACTTAAGCCACCAGTGAAGACACAAAAGGATGGGGGTGGGAGGAGTGGATGTGGAATTTAAAGTAAGTGGAAGTTTAAAACAAGTGGAAGCATAGCATTTATGGCTTTTCAAGAGGTAAATGGTAGATCTGCAAGATTTGATTGATCTGATGGTGGTCTTGTGGCTCTATAACTTCACACAAAGCCACTAGGCATAGTGACTGAAGGGGCCCACACATTGCAGGGTGCTCCACCTGTGGACCCTAGATAAGGCACTCACCACACCCAAACATCAATTTCCAAGCACAAACCAAACACAAAGAGATATTTTATTAGGCAAGGCAAAGATACGGGGTGGCTGAACTCTGTATCTGGCAAAAACAGCTGCAAAGAGCTTTGCAAGTGTTAATTTTAAGAAGGAGAAAGGGGAGGTCTGTGTTAGAATGAGCTAGGATGAGTTGGTAAGTTCTGATTGGGTATCTTAACTAGGAGAGTTAACATAGTGAACTCGGATTGCTGGACCCTGATGCTTTGACCTTCTTGGACCTTGGGGATCAGGCTCAGGAATGAGTCAGGCATAACAAAGTGGTCAAATAAGGAAGTAGACCTTGGTGGATAGCTTTTAGGAATGTCATCTAGCAGTTGAGCAAGGGAGAGGGAAGGGGGAAGGACAAAACCTGCAGGTGCCATGTTTGCCATGCTCAGACCCACCAGAGCCCTTCAGTGACAGAACTGCTACTATTCTAAAAAGGAGTGAAGTCATTTTACCTCTTGGCTGTCACCCCACTTGATAAGTATATTTGGAAATTTCTACTTATGAGACCAGGTCTATCCATGTTAAGAACACAATAACTGAGCAATGCAGGAGCCCAGATAAACTATTCCATTAAGCCATAAGATCTTCAAGAGTACTCAATAAATATTGGATGAGTAAATATACCTTTACCACTTTGTCACAAATGTGATGGCTGAGTCAAGAAACAAAGAATATCATAGCTCAAAGTTAATGAGACAATTAATGATAGATTTATGGGTGTTATCTATTATCAAAGCATTAACTTATAGGAGACAGAGGGATGGCTCAGTCAATAAAATGCTTGCTGTGTAAACTCTCCACTGCCCATGTACAAACGCTGAATGTGGCTGGGCAGAGGTGGCCCACACCCTTAACCCCAGCATGTGGGAGGCAGAGGCAAGTGGATTTACAGAGTAGTTTACACCGTTTGGTCTACAGCGTGAGTTCCAGGACAGCCAGGGCTATACAGGGAAACCCTGTCTCAAACAAACAAAAAACAAAAACAAAACAAAAAGTTCAGTGTGATGGGACAGTCATAATCTGGGAGCCAGAAATGGGTGGGTTAGTGAGGCTTGCTGGATAACCAATGTGGCCTGCTTGTCAAGTTACAGGGTAGTGAGGGTTCCTATCTTTAAAAAAATGAAAGTAGACTACATTCTGAGGAACAATGTCTAAGGTTTGTTTGTGACCTCCGTGTGCAAGCATGTACAAGCATGTCCACACTTCCCTACATGGGTGCACACCAAAACATTGTTTTAACTAAAAAGAATGTAAATGTTTTGGAACCTATTGAAATCATTTTAACCTTTGAAGCTGGATAGTGAGCGTCTAACTTGAAGGGTGGTACGAGCATGTGTAGATACACAAAAGAACTGTTGAACTGCACACACTTTACATTAACTTTGTGAAATATAAGTTCTCTCTCAAGGGATCAGATAAACCAACTCACGAGGAAAGCTTTCCAGGCCTTCTGAATGACTCTTGCGGCTATCTCCTGCCTTGAATGATCTTGGGAACGTTTCACAGACATTTGGAAGTTCTAAAAGAAAAATAAGCAAGATGGGAACCTTGAAATAATTGTATATGCTCCACTATGAAATTGTCTCTGGAACTCAATGGAAACAATGAAATGAGACTTTGGTATTTAAACGATATTACACTGTGTTCTATCAAGTACCTTGCAAGGGAGATTTTTCAAATAATCTATTTGTGTGTATGTATATGTTGTGCAAGTGCCCATAGATGCTGCAGGGGGACATCAGATCTCTTGAGAGAGACCTCATGTTGATGCTGGGATCTGAACTCTGGTCCTTATGGATACAGCATCCTGCCTGCCAGAAGAGGGCGCCAGATCCTATTACAGGTGGTTGTGAGCCACCATGTGGTTGCTGAGAATTGAACTCAGGACCTCTGGAAGAGCAGTCAGTGCTCTTGACCACTGAGCCATGTCTCCAGCCCAGCAGTTTCAGTCTTAACTGCTGGGCTATCTCTCTATTCACTGATTAGAAGACTTTAATATGCTTGTGCCTGACTAAACTTTAAGATTTAAGGTCAAATAGTGAATAACTAGCCAGAGTTGAGCTCCATCTATGTCTTTAAAGTCTGTGACCTTTACATATGATTTGTTGTATGATTTAAACAGCTGTAGCCACAAGGTTTCCCAAGCCTCTAGCCCAGAAGTGGGATCTATTATAGACTTTAACTACCTTGTCCACTTTATATATCAGGCATTACGTTGCTATTTTGTTTTGTTTTTTAAACATGAAGCTTGTACTATTAAGGAGTGAAACAAAAATCTCTATTTGTACTTCACAGTTTTTATTTGAATTGTAAAGAGTAGTAGAGGAATCAAGAGAGACTCTAGTTCTCAATCCCTTCCAAAGCTGTGATGTAAGAGGTAGATGAATGTCAAGCTGTGCTACTCTGAGGGTGTTCTGTGGACTGATGCCAAGTTGATTCTTATGTTAGCATATGAGATAAAAATGAATTGAGGGGTTGGGGAGAAAGTTCAGCAAGCATGACAATCTCAGTTTGGATGCCTACACACATACATACAAGTAAATGTAAAGGATTTTTTTTTTTTTTTTTTTTTTTTGGTTTTTCGAGACAGGGTTTCTCTGTGTAGCCCTGGCTGTCCTGGAACTCACTCTGTAGACCAGGCTGGCCTCGAACTCAGAAATCCGCCTGCCTCTGCCTCCCAAGTGCTAGGATTAAAGGCGTGCGCCACCACCGCCCGGCGATTTTTTTTTTTTTTAAAGAAAATCTCCAGCAATTAACTGTTGCACTTGAGCTGATAATTGAACCTGCATGGTGGGAAGAGGAAGGGCTGGGGCTGTAGCTCGGTGATGGGAGTGCTTACCTGGCACTTCCAGAAGAATCGCAAAACAGCAGCAGCAATAATAAAATAATAATAATAATAATAGAGAGACTAGGGGTTATCCTTGCCCATGTTCTCCCAATTCCTGAGGCTGTAAGATTGGCCCTAAGAGTATTTGCATCATGAAAACTGTCAAACGTTTTAAATTAGTATTTATGATTTTTTTCTAGTTGACTTAAGATTTAAGAATAATATGGCAATGCGTTAATGATGCAGATTAAAGGTATAGCGCGCGCATCACCACTCCGTCATGAATAGCACAGCAATGCAGAGATAATCCACAGGGGCAGTGGCACTCCGTGAAAGGAGAAAGGAAAAGCAAAAAGCCTCGGCATCGGCATGCTCAACTGTACTAAATGTTACTAATGTACTAAATGGCAGGTCAGGTAAATGAGCATGAGTACAGTCAATAATTATATGAGAGAGAGAGAGAGAGAGAGAGAGAGAGAGAGAGAGAGAGAGAGAGAGAGAGAGAGAGAATATTTAATCATATAGCCCAAGATGCTCCTAAACCCACTCCTAAACACAGTCAGTAGCCTCAATGCGGAGATTACCGGCAGCGCAGCCGCAGTGGGAAAAACTGAGGTTGTTGAGGAATTGGGAAAGTAGACTCTGGACTCCTACGTGGAAGCAGGGACGCAGTAGCCAGAAGATGAGGCTGGAATCAAGACGGCTTGTCTTTGTCTTTTTAAAATATGAGGCACTAAAACGTGAAAATATTATTAGAGAAGGAGAAATTAAAGGCACAGGAGAGGGTAAAGGAAACGTAAAATTCTTTGAGTAGAGAGATGAAGTCGCTTGCTATGAGGCTTCTAACTAATCATATGAGAAAAACTTTGATTGTAAGACCCAAGGAGCACAAGGAAACCATTGTTTAAGTCAGGACTTTGCTACACCCAGGTGCAAACTGCCAATTAGGAGAGGACTGCCAGCAAATCTCAAGTGAATAGCCCTGTTCTGGGGTTCGCAGGGAGCCCCGCAAGTGGATAGATACCCTATCTATCCAGTGACTTCCTTCAACTCAGAACCCGCATTCCTGTTCTCTTTACTAAATTTTAGTTTTTCAGCAAATGTGTTCACAATTTTGCATTTTCTCTTTACTTATACATCTTGATACTGAGGGTCAAGACAGAAACCAAGAGAAATCCTACACATGTACCCTTTAGAAGGCTCCCTCCATCTCTAAATATTTTAGGGAGAAAATCTAAAGCCACATACTGCGTTTAACAGGGTGGAGGAATCCAGATGCCAGAGGTGGGTTAGCAATATCCCCGAAGGGGCAGCCCCTGAATTAGGGAGGGGCTGAAGTAGAGGTTGGGGAGGTAGAGGAAAGCTTTTCCATCAGACAACAGCAACTGCGCCAGGAGAGGGGTTTGGAGAACAGAGCGTCGGGAAGGATGGTAGCATACTAAGATCGTGAGTGTTTAGGGTCTTTCAACAGGCCAAGACAGACCAGACACCAGAGCAGAAAGGAGCTGGGAAGGAAACATGTTCCTTGACTTGCCAATCTCTGAAGCTCTCTGCTCTTTCCTTGGTAACGACACAGTCGGAAATGACTTAATAGCTCTTCCCTAGCAACCGTCTTAGGCCCCGCCCCCAGCCCTGACCATTCTTCTCACTTAGATGTCTTAAACCTTAGTCTGTGAGAACTTTTTGTTCAGATAGAAGTCACGCAGCTCTCTTCCAATCTCCGTGCCACAGAGGCAAAGGACTTGAGAAAGGAACTCAGAGGGATCTCCGACATGTGACGGGCCTTGCTGAAGGCCTAAGTGACATGAGGCCTCAGTCTAATGCTATTTCTAAAATTTAAGCTCCTTAGCCTGACACAGGTTTTAAATAGAAGACTTCACAGAACCCGAAAATATATTGCATATTTTATGCATGCTTTATTTACCTGAATGTTGAATATCCTGGACACCGACATTATCGCTGCACATTGCCATGTGTAGAGAGAATGTCTTGTGTATTGTATGGATGTATCACCTGTCAGTTAAAAAACCTATGGCCTATGGCTTAGGCAGGAAATGGGAGGCAGAAAGGATTCTAGGATAGAGTCATGTGGGAGATCAGCCTGGGAAGAAGTGAGGAGACAGACTCGTGGTACCTGAGCATTGGTAACCAGCCATGTGGCAATATGTAGGTTATGTGGGTTATGTACGTTCTGATCTAGTCAGAGAAGAGCCTAGCTATATGGCCAAGGTATTTGTAAATATATTTTGAGTCTGAGTCTTATTCCTGGGAGCATGGCATGGGGCTGGCCCAACTTCAACAGCCATGTATTAGCACACAGACGTGAGTAAATTTTAATACTTTCAATACTTTTAATCTAGTACAAACTGGGTTCAAATTTTTATATTTAATAAAATTAAGTTAATTTTTTTGTTCTGTTTTTTTGTTAGCGTTTTTTGTGTTTGTTTATTTTAAGACAGGGTTTCTCCCTGTAGCCCTGGCTGTCTTGGAACTGCAAGGGAAATTGTATCAGTGGGGCCCCACAAGCCCCCTCCAACCTTACAGACTGGGTGTTTTTAGGCAGGAGATTATGGGCTGTGGCTAGGATTTACCCTAAGTCAGCCATAGTGGAGATTTTTAAAAACATGTCTTAAAGTCTGGGATTATAATACCTCAGTTGTAGGACATTTGCCTAGAAGGCATGAATTCCCATGCTCTTCCACTGCAAAAGCAAATAATCAAACTCAGCTACTCAGAGCACAAATCAAAGAAAGTTGAGAATCTGAATTCTCCCACAATGCCCATATGCAGTTAGGAAAGGTGCATCTGGTCAAGAACTTAGCTAATGCTTCTCCGGGCCACTGTGGCTCCTCTTCTGACCATGATGACTAGGCCAAATGGCTTAAATTTCCTAGAACAATAAGGTCAGTCAGGTTTACTCTAGCTGAACAGAAAAACTCAACAAATCTATTCAGCAGTCAGGAGTCTACCAGGGGCGAACGGTGTTCTGGGAACTTCAACCAGCACCCTGACCATCAGTGTTTATAAGAAACAGAAATGGGCCTCAAAAATAACTTGATTATCTACAAGCTCGTTAGTCAGTCAGTTGTTAAAGCTCATTTGCTGGCTAATTAGCTACAGGGACATTTGCAACAAGCCCAGTCAGGTTAGCTACTACCAATCTCTATGTTCACCTGGCTCGCTGGGCCCAGGGCAGGTGTCCAAATCCACAAGCTCCCATTAGTAGCAGAAATTCCACAGTGCCAGGAAAAGCAGAATACTTATTTATATTACTCCTTTGGTGATGCACCATTCCACTCCAAAGTGGTTCACACCGTGGACTGCTTGGTGAATTGCCCCCAAATGCTAACGTCCTGTCACAGAAAGTAAACAATTAATTGTCCCCTGTCTGCAGGCAGTGATGTGCATAGTGGCAGGGGGCGCTTATGCAGATGGACCTGAGGTGTGGTGGGAGAACAGTTTTCATGTCTCTCTAGGGAGCTGGTTTCTTTTGAAGCTTGTTTCTTCTTACCACATAGTAGTTCACAATAAAGGCGAATCCTTGGAAAGCACGGGAATCCGTTACTTTTCTGTTGCTGTAGCAAGATGCCAGAGCAACAGACAACTTGAGGAAGAGAGTTTATTTTTGCTAATGGTGCCAGTGGCCATCGCGAAAAGGAAGGGTTGGCATGGCTTCAGGAGCAAGAAGTTCCCTGACAGGAAGTGCAGAAGCAGGGCAGGCTATAAACCTTGAAAGCCCGTCCCCCCAGTGATGTTCGTCCTCTATCAAGGCTGCATTTCCTACAGGTTCAGGAACCTCCACAGACAGCACCACCAAGTGGGAACCAAGTGTTCAAACTATGTGTGCAGCTTAGCTTTTGGTCAACTTGATATAAGCTAGGGCCGTCTGGGAAAAGGGAGCCTTAATTGGGAAAGTGCCTCCATCACTTAACCTGTAGGCAAGTCTGTGAGGACATTTTCTTGATTAATGATTGGTGTGGGAGAGATCAGGAAGGCACAGGCAGGGGAAAAAGCAGAAAGGGTATGATTACAAGAACATGATGAGGGGCTGGAGAGATGGCTCAGCAGTTAAAGAGCACTGACTGCTCTTCCAGAGGTCCTGAGTTCAATTCCCAGCAACCACATGGTGGCTCATGACCATCTGCAATCCCCCTCTTCTGTGTGTCTGAAAACAGCTACAGTGTACTCACATATAATAATAAACAAATCTTAAAAAAAGAGTATAATGAGACACATGTAGGAAAACACCATAATGAAACCCATTAGTTTGTATGCTAACTTTAAAAATTAGGATTTAGCCGGGCAGTGGTGGCACATGCCTTTAATCCCAGCACTTGGGAGGCAGAGGCAGGCGGATTTCTGAGTTCGAGGCCAGCCTGGTCTACAGAGTGAGTCCCAGGACAGCCACGACTACACAGAGAAACCCTGTCTCGAAAAACCAAAAAATAAAATAAAATAAAATAAAATAAATAAATAAATAAATAAAATAAAATTAGGACTTAAACAAACAGGTGACATAAAGCACTTTCCCCCCTATTTCTGCCCAATAGGAACGGAATGGCCATGACAGCAGTTTCAGCTTAGTTATTCACGGGGACATAATGGAGAGAAAGCTAGAGCAGGATTAGAGAGAGCACTCAGAGGTTAAGAGCACACTGGCTGCTCGTGCAGAGGACCCAGGTTCGGTTCCCAGCACCCTCATGGCAGCTCACAGCCATTTGTAAATTCAGTTCCAGGGAATCCATTTTTTTCTGGCCTCTGTGGGTACCAGGCAGGCATGGGGGTACTAACATTTATGCAGGCAAACACTCATACACAGAAAATAAATATTTTTTAAGAAATCAGCTTGACTTAGTTAGAGACATACCAGGGTTCAGGTGGTATCAACCTTTCTTAAAACAAAGTACATGGGGTTTCCATTCTTATTATGAAAATGTGCTTTATTTAAAAAAAAGAGTATATAATAAAACCACAGGACAAAATTCTAGACATAGGTTCTTAATATGGCATTGTAGAAAACATAAGTATCTGTTTCTTTCCCCTTCTTATTGTCTCCTCTTTACACTTATTTTTTTTACCATGTTGACATTTTTATTTTACAGCTTGATTCATATCCATAGTTTAAAACCAATTTGGATATTATAAAATGGTATAAAGCAAAAGTAAAAATCTGCCTCTGTCTGTACTCTTCCCAACACTGTCAGTCTGTCCTTCTCACCCGACCCTTTCTTGTAGGAAATGTCTTCATGTTCTGTCCCATGCCTTTGGTCATTTTCATTACAGTGCAATTAAAACTGGTTTCTTCCTGCTAATGGTGGTGCTCAGTTCAATTCGTTAGTAGCTAGTTAGGCAATGCGTTCACAATTGATGGGTGACGGCCACTCAGTGTTTGAAGCCATGAACATTGTTGACAGTTTATTCAAAAGGAATAAACACCTATATCTTTATATCCTTACACCCCTCTCTTTTTCAAAAGTCATATAAAACTTTCTATTGAAATTAAAATATAATTATATCATTGTCTCCCTTTCTCCCTCCAACCCCTCTCCGGTAGTTTCTCTTTACTCTCAACACATGGCCCCTGAAGCCAGATATATTTTAATAAAAATTTCAGTATTAAAAGTTGCTAATGGACTATATGGACAATAGGTAAGTTGGAAGGGAAGGAATCAGGGCTTAATAATCTAGCTTGTTTCCCTAAGGTATGTTCAAGTTAATGAACCATAATGCCCTGTAAAACTCATTTCAGAGGCGATAGTCAAGTGGAGTTACCTAGATTTCTTGATAGACTTGTTACAGTTTGGATGTAAAATGTCCCCTGCAGGTTTGTGTGTCTAAGACTCTGTCTCCAGTGCAAGTCCAAGGTGGGACTGTTCAAAATGAGAATCGTGGGGGCTCGGACAAGTCAATAGAAACTGCCCAATTTGTCTCAACTTGTATTTCTCCTAGTTCTGCTAGGACTGTTCAGCCTCAAACAACATCAATTTAAAAAATTAATGTGTCTTTAACAAACTACCATATGCTTTCTGGACCTGTGGTTAAAGAGGCAGAACTGAGGGAGGCAGTCTTTCTTCTATGTCCATATGGGATATTTGTCATGTTGCTATTTCTATGATCTAGTTAAAGATCCAAGTTCTTGTGTTCTTATTGGTCTTTGGGAGAACAGATACGAGCAAATGACTATTTCAGTTCAGGGAGAACCTTTACTCTGAGAGTGTGGGTAGCTCTTGTTTTAGAGAGCATTCTGTGAGGAACTGCATCTTGGGTTGATGCTGTTTTGCGGAATCAGAAATGAATTTATGGTATGAGACTTAGATCTTGACCTTGTCCTAAAATGTAGAGGCAAGTCCCAAAGCCTTTATCTTAACAGCTTCAGTACACTGTTTATCAACCTACTGAAATGGTCTGTGGATCCAGGACTGAGCACCTGCCTCTGTCATTGGGTTATTAGTGAATCCCAGGATACAGAGGCTTCCTGAAGCTGGCTGAACAATTCTCAAGGATTCTCAGGACAAACAGAATGAAAGATCTCACTTGGATGGCTGTTGGTTTTATATTCCCAGTACATAAATGTCCACAGGATGCCACCATCCATATCTGTAGCTGTGCTGTCTTTAATAGGGGGACAGCCCAGACTGTGAGTTGCCACACACACTTTTAATTCTCCTTAATTCTGTCTTAAGTCCTGGCAAAAACCTAGCTGAAAAGGTGTAAGCAATGTGGCTGCCCCTCCAGTCCCCGCCTTAAGTAGCAGCAGCAATGTGGCTGCCCCTCCAGTCCCCACCTTAAGTAGCAGCAGCAATGTGGCTGCCCCTCCAGTCCCCACCTTAAGTAGCGGCAGCTTACTCCTTAGTTAATCTCATCAGATCTTCCTGAAGGAGGCTGCTGTCACCAAGCACCAGGATCAGCGTACACAAGCAGAAACCACACAGCGAGGAGAGATTCAAACCTTCCCAAATACTTTTCCCTTCATAATTGAATGTAAAGGAAGGAGAAAGCGACCTTTTGTCTTTGATAAAGATAGAAACAAGCCAGTGCATGTGAGTGTGGCCTCCACCGATTCCCAGGGATCTGCGAGCCTCTGTATTTACTAGGGCGCACAAACAGTTCCAAAGCTATTTTGTAATACTGAAACTCATGATCTTCCTGACTTAGGCTCTCAAGTGTGGGATTAAATGCTTAGCATTTCTCTACATTTCTTTTTGGTTCTGGCTTTTTGATAAGATCCAGCTGGGTAGTCTGGGCTGGCCTGGAAGTCACCACAAATCTCAGGTAGGCTTGGCACTAATGAAATCCTCCTGCCTCTGCTTCCATTGTGCCAGGTTCACAGGTGTAAGCCTAATCCACCGGGCCTGGTTCCTCTGTTCTTCACATCTTAGCATCTTCCACAAGTCTTAAAGATGCAGCCGGCACACGAAGGAGTGTGGAGCTGGGACTCCTTAAAGCTCTTCCCTCTCAGGCCTCTTCCTGTGGCACTGGCAAACGGATGTGCCATCATCTGGCTGGGGAACACGCTCCATCCCATCACGGATCATAGGTTTGCTGGCCTGGCGCTCAGCATATTTCTGAAATATGTTCAGAAGGAACAGAAAGTTCAGCTCATGCTTCATTCTAGTCAAGCCTCCCACACACTTCCACCTTCAACTGTGATGTTTCAAACCCAAACCAAAGGTCTGGCTCATTTTAATTTCATAGTTATATTTTAACTCTCTTTACTACAAATATCAGTGTAACATCTCATAGTTTGCCATAGAATCCTAATCTATACTTCTGTGTAAATGGGATGACTCTAGAAAAGATAGATGCCCCTACTTGAAACAAGTGAAGTCAGTATGTATCCTCCATTCCACAGAATAACATATGTATATATATTTGAAGTTGAATTTTCACATCAGCAAGCCAAAATGATGAGTATCTCCAGACAGAGTGCACAGATGGCCTCTTCCATCCACCCTGTCGGCCTGGAGTCATAAGCATGGCATGAGGCCCATGCAATGTTCTTCTACTCTGGCCAGAAATATCCCTATGTGCCATGTCTTTCATTCCACTTATTCTGAGTCCACTTGGTTATATATTCCTAGTATTGAGCTAATATCAACAAAACAATAATGTAGCCAAGTTAGCCTAATTAACACGTTAGAGGTAGATACCCCACCACTAAAATTAAAGCTAGGGCCGGTAAGATGACATAATGGGTGAAGCTGCTTGCCACCCACCCTCAAGACCCTAGTTAAATCCCTGGTATCTACAAGGTGGAAGGAGAGAACCAACGTCCGTAAAGCATCCTCTGACATCCACGGGCACTATGCTCTCCCTTCCCCACCGAGCTCACACAACAAATAAAGAAAATGTAATTAAAATGTAAAAAAATATTAGAAATAGATTAGTAGAGAGAATGGAACCCATCTAAGGATGGCAAGAGGGGCATGTTGGGGGCGGGGCGGGGCGGGGCAGGGCGGGTCCGGGGTAGGATGACTTGCCCTTATTCTACTTACAGACAAGGAAGGAATTTCTCTACGGATCAACCAGCAGGGGGTGCACTCGGACAAGATGGGAGGAACCTCATGAGCTCTAAACCTCCGTTTTTCCCCCATAATACAGAACGGAGATTAACAAGTTCCAGCGCTCAGGAAGCAGAGGCAGGATGATATTTATTTGAGGCCAGCCTGGTTTACAGAACAAGTTCCAGGACAGCCAGGGCCACAGAGAAACCTTGGGATGGGGGGATGGGGAGATATGGGGTAGTATGGAGGTGGCTGGGAGGTGGTGGTGCACTCCTTTCATCCCAGCACTAGGGAGGCAGAGGTAGGTAGATCTCAAGGCTGAGTTCAAGGCTAGCCTGGTCTACAGAACCAGTTCTAGGACAGCCAAGGCCAGACCTCAGCACTGGTAATTTCTTCCCACAAGCTGCCCCATATTCTCCCAGTAAACATAGTACAAAGTGTCCAAGCCATACATGGGGTGTACGGACCCCGGACCCACCAGGATGGACGGTCTGAACTGACCTGCAGTACTCTGTAATAGTAACAGTAAAGTCTGGGCGGCTGGAGCAGGTCCCTAGCAGCTAACTGCCCTTCTTTCGCAATCTTCTTTGCTTCTTCATCATTTTCCTAAAAGATTAAAGATGAAAATGAAAATGAAGACTGCTGCCGCCCACACAGAAAGCCGAGCGCAAGCGTGGGAGGTGTGTGAACGGCTGGGCGATGGCGACTGCCGGGACTATTTTGGTGCTTTCTTAGCTACTCATGGAGAAAATTCGGGGTCCGTCATCTGCCTTCCCAGCACTGCCCTCTCTGCCTAAGAACAGAAGGAATCAATTTTCATGTTAAAATGTCTTTGAAAAGGTAGGCTCCAGATCTCTGTGAGTTCAAGGCCAGCCTGGAGTACAGAGCAAATTCTAGGACAGCCTCGGCTACACAGAGATACTCTGTCTTGAAAACCTAAACCAAACCACCACCACCACCACCACCACAACTATGATTCTGGGCTGGGGAGGTGGCTCGGCAGTTAAGCCTGAGTCCTGCCCTAACACTGGAAGGACCAGCATCCACCTTGCTGGTTCTCAACTCCAGCTCCAGGGGATCTGAGGCTTCTGGTCTTTGAGGGCATCTTTGTTTAAGTGAAGAGACCCCCTACACTGACACATGTTTAAAGTTAAAATAATAAAAATGTGTTTTTTGTAAAGCTTCTTTCAAATACACAGTGACAGGAAGTTCTGTTAAACAGCAGTAGCCACAGAGGACTCTAACGCTGTAATAAAAAAGTTACTCACTCATTAGTACAGGCTGTAGAGCCAGGAAGAGCTAACACTCCTAATTATACTCAGGGAAAATGCTTATTTTGTGCACACAACTGATAGGAAAAGCCATTTGCTAGTGATTGTGGATCTTAGGAGAAGCCAGTACAATGACTCTGACCCATTATGCCAACAAACAGATATTACTTTTCAAAACTTAGAAAGTGGAAAAAATATTATAATGGAAGGATACATTTTATTTTATTATGGTGTCATAATAAACCCAATAGTTTTTAATATTCCTCAGAAATCTCTGTTTTATGGGGAACTTGTTCTTGGGATGCTATGGCTTGTGTTGGGGAAGGACTTGAGGGTTTTTTTCCCCCTGTATGGAAGAGTATCATAGTTGCTTGGAAAGTTCTCTTGACATATAAAGCCTTTCAACCCTGGCCTTTTTGATCTGTAATCTGCATTCCGTGTGTTCTTGCTTTGCATAGATAAGTGCAAATAATAGGGACTCATTTAGAAAAGCTGCATTACATCCAACACTAGACCTAACATCTAACCTTCAACAATGTTGACAGAGGCTATACAAAGCGATTCTGATATCTTTCTCTTTTATATGTGTACATGTGTGTATGTACATGTGGGTTTGTGTACGAGTACAGAGAGAGAAGCCAGCAGAGGCCCTCCTCAACTCCCTGAAGCCGGAGTTACAGGCCATGGTGAGTTTCCAACGTGAGTTTTGGAAGTCAAACTAAGGTCCTTCAGAAAAGCAGCAAGTGTTCTTAGCCACCCAGCCATCTCCACATCGCTGGTGTCTGTTCTTTTGCTATTTAAAGGGAACACATTTCTTCAGAAAATCATAGTTCCTTTGATTTGCTTTGATTATGCTACACTTGGTCCTGATGGAACATAGGTTCCCATATTAATTAATAACTTTGTTATTGTCCAAGAAAATAATAATTGCATGGAACATACCTTGGCCCATTTCACTTTCTCTAGTAAATCACTGAGGTTTCTTTTAATGGGAACGTAGTGTTTCCAAGGCGTTAGTGCCACATAGAAATGTTCATAATATGGCGAGTCCTGCTTCAGGACCAGGCTGTCGCCCAGCATGAGGTATGGATACCTGTACGCAGCCACAGTCCCATCCACGTTCACTTGGTACTTGTACTGGAAGATTAAAACCAAAGAACCTCATGAGGCCATTTGCTTTACTTCCATCTCTCACCAATTTTAAAATTAAATACAGAGGGATTATTTTCCACTTTCTCACATCTGTGTTTGTATTTCACTTATCTTTTATATTTTTCTTTGTATAAAAATGATAACCAGCCTTTAACAGCTCCCTCATAGGAAATTTTAGGACAGGAGCATGTGCTGTTTCAGTTACATCTGTGAAACAGAGAGTCTAGACCTGTGTAACCAAAGCAGGTGTTAAAACTATTGTCAAAGTTCTAAGTTTAAATATTTTGAAGTGAGAATAATTATCAATTTTCATGTATAAACTATTTCATTTATTTCATACACTAAACCCACAATACAGAAAGGCACTCTGTCTATTTTACAGCTTAAAAAGAGTTTACATATAATAGACTTTACATACATCTTACCAGTTTGTAAACTGTATGTAAGATGGTTCAGTGAGTAGAGGATAACCCAAGTTTAATCCACAGAATTTCCAGGATCCACATGGTAAGGGGAGAGAACTAACTGACTTACACACACACACACACACACACACACACACACACACACACACACACGGAGAAGAAGAGGGAGAGAGATAAATAAGCATAATAAAAAGTTGATAGAAACCTGGAGACACAGCTAAATTGTTGGCATTTATTGGATTAACATTTCAAAAGCACTTATCAAAGGCTTGAAATCCAATTTAATTATAATATAAAGCAGTTTTGTTTTTTTTTTTTTACAAATGAGAAAACTGGTACACAGAGAAATTTATAAACTTATATTCTAGATGCAATTCACTGTTCTTTTCACCATACCACTCCCCCCTCCAGATGAAGATAGTCCATTTCCAAAAATAGTGACACCCCCTTCCCTTCCATTTCCCCTCTCTTTCTTTTTCAACGCTGGAGGTCAAATCTATGCCTCATATATGCAACAGAAGCCCTTTGCTGGGCTACACACTAACTTCTTAATAATTTCTTAAATAATCAATACTATGTGTTTCCCAACCTAGGTGTGGGTCTCATAATAACACTGTAAAGGAGTGAGGGGCACACACACACACACACACACACACACACACACACACACACACACGTGTGCATGTATGCACCATACATACATGCACACATCACACACACACAAATTCACAGACGCATTCATACAGAAATGAGTATACCAAAAGGCAGTAAAGGACATGGCAGGTCTAGTGGTGTCATAGGACACAGAGCCACTATGAGAGGAGGGGCCACAGACAGTGTTAGAAAGACTAGAGGCAGGATCCGAACTCCAGCTTCTAGTTATATATTTTACATATATAAAAATGAATACTCTTTATTTACCAAAGATATCAAAGGGGAAAAGCCACAATAAATACATCCAAACTTCATGCTAACTCTTATATGAAGCATTAAATATAGTTCTACGTTATTTGGTAAACAAAATTAACAGAGACAAAACTGTCCGAGTTTATAACTCCTATCTGACAGGAAAGTCTGAAAGTAAAGTTAGCTTGCAAACTGAGGCAACCTGCCTGAAGCACCTGTTTGGTAGACTTTGGACACAGTATATCACTTCATAGCCAGAGGAAGACTCATACCTTAAAGAAATCAAAGAAACCCATCAACTTGGCTTTTCCAAGCTCTTTTTCTTTCTCTTGGAAAAAGAAATATCCTGTAATTCCTGCATCTAGCAGCTGTGGATTTTCTTTGGACAGAAGTACCAACTGCAGCCTCTCCTCTCGGCTATCTCTACCTCGGAAGAAAGCTTTCTCTGTTTTATTGATCCAGGAAGGCCCTAGAAGTTTGAGGCCATAAAAAATTATGATTAAGAATCTGAAACCATAAGACAGTATAACGACCTTTAGTCCACTATTGCCATTTAACATGTTGACGCTCTTCGAGAACTCACTTTGTAACATAGATGTTGTTCCCAAAATACTTGGGGCTGAGTCTCACTTTGCCAGAGATACTTTCTGAGAATGTCCTTCTGTTTGCTCCAGCCCCTCCCATTTACCAGCAAGGGACAGCCCACACAGGCTCTTCTCTTTGCTGCTGTACAACACTAGGGAGCAGCCATCACACATCAGACCTAGCTCCAGGCAAACAGAGGTTTGGTGCTTAGTTCCACTCCCAGGCCGTACCTTCTTCCGTCTGTCACGTCTCACAAAGCACACAAGTTAGGCTTTTGTTCTTATATGAGGTCACCAGAAAACTGCATAACTCAGAATTTTAAAACCCAACAGAGTTTTAGTCCATATTTTCCCTTTATTCTTATTTTATGTGTATCTCATGTATGTCTGTGCACTGTGTGCATGAAGTTCCCATAGAGGCCAGAGGATGGAGCCAGATCCCGTGGGACTGGAGTTAACACACATTTGAGGGTCACCAAGTGGGTGCCAGGAATCGGACCAGGATCCTCTTGAAGAGCAGCAAGTGCTCTTAACCACTTGACCATCTCTCCTGCTTAGCTACTCATAATTTTGAATACAGGGAAGACATTTTTCTTTGATATCATTAAATGCAATTATATAGCTCACAACACTCACTAAGGTATATGGGTAACTTGAGCTAGGATCTTGCTATCTATTCCTGACTAGTTTGCTGCTTGTTATGTAGCCCAGATGAATCTCAAACTAATAACAATCCTCCTGCCTCAGGCTTCCAAGTGCTAGGATTACAGGCATGAGCAACCATGCCAGTTATAGAAGGGAAATGTCTTAGAAAAATTAATTCCCTTCTCTGACAAAATGTCTTATTACTCTAAAGAACGGTGTTGTTGGTTAAATACTTGTCAGCATCTCGGAGGTATCATAAGACAGAAATGGGAGGGATCCAATCTTCTGAGCCTACTTGTCAGAAATTCACTGTCATCAAACTGAAGACTTTTATTTCCTATCGTCTTCATCTTGTTTTTATTATCTTTTCTCACCTTTGGGTACTTTGCCCAAATCTCTGATTTTGTCCCCCAAAAGACATTAGAGAGACATGGAGGTTAGAAAGGACAAAGCAGTGTGGTGCAGCCCAGGGAGTCCCTGAAGCGGGTGTGGTATCAAAATGGAAGGGATCATAAAAAGAGAGGAGGACTCCAGTTCTAAAGACTCGGGAAGAACAGAAATGAGAGAATTCCTTACAGAGCCATGGAGGACGGGTTCATAATGCCCAGAATTTGCCATGGTCACAATCCTCTGATGCTTCTCAGAATTTGCTCTCATTTCATGCAGTAATAAAAGGCACTGGAGTAGTCAGAATTAGGTGACAAGTTTACCAAATATACACATTATTTAAATGTCTTTAAATTTTGTTGTAAATTTTCATGTAAATATAACCAAGTGCAGAGCGGATTTGAAAGATGTTTAAAAATGGCTAAATTCAAAGGAGACTGTGTGAATTCAGGCTTGGGCATTATTACCTCAAACTATGTGTTTTTAATTTTCAAATTGGGAGAGTCCTAAACATTCTCTTTCAACCTTAGGTTGATTTTCCCTGCTTTGTCTTACTGGGAATGGACCCTGGGCCCTTAGACATGCTAGGCCAGCATTTTTCTTGGTTGGAAGAAGGATTAAGCACATACATTTATTCTTTCTGATTAAACATACCTTTCGCCTTTTAAGATTTTTCCCTAGAGAAGTAAACTTAACTTACCTGTGTTTCCCTGAACAGAGAGGAGATCATTTGTGACACCCCTCATTGCTTCGAGTGTGGAGTGGGTGACATCATATGTTGGAAGGATAATGTCTCTTGAGTCTAAGGAGCCGCACCAGGAAATGATAGGTATAGGGCCGGGAGTGTCATTGACTTTTCTATGCTCCAAGGGCCAATCTCCAAGGTTGATATAAAACTCTAAATCTGGGAGGGTGACCTACAAAAACAAAAGCACAAAGGTTAGTGGCTGGGAGGCACCAAATGCCTCAGTCCCTTGGCTCTGTGTGTGTGTGTGTGTGTGCGTGCGTGCGTGCGTGCGTGTGTGTGTGTGTGTGTGTGTGTGTGTGTGTGCGTGTGTGTGCACACACACCTGTGGGTGGAGGACAGGGGTCAATCTTTGGTGGTTTTCCTCAAGCACCATCTACCTTGTTTTTTGAGACATGGTCTCTCTCTGGCCTGGACCCTTCTGAGGAGGTTAAGCTGGCTGGCTAAGCTCTGAGCCTTAGGGATCCACCTCTCTGCTTCCTCAGCACTGGAATTACAAGCATGCACCATCACAACTGGCCTTTTTCACGTGGGGTCTGAGGGTTGGACTCATCCTAATATTTACAGAGAAAGCGCTTTACCAACTGAACCATTTTCCCTATTGGGCACCGGGAAGTACTTCTGATCTAGGCAACCCTTGAAAACAGTGGGGTAAGGAGAAGAAAGATTCTTGGTCATTGTTAGAAGGTCCTAGGTGAGAGTAGAATATAACAAACTCACTTAACTGGAAGTTGGCTATGTGTCTCCAGAGATGGCATTTAAAATGTAATGTTACAGGAGTGGGCATCTAGGGAAGTGTGAGTGCGTGGGCTTTGGGAGTCCTCACCAGCTAGCTATGCAATAGTCTGCAGTCATACCTAAGCCTTGGTCCTCCTTACCATGCCCTCTTCCACCTTTGCCTCTAGAATCCTCTACCCTGTGTCTGTATCTACAACTAAAACTCAGGTCAGGTCCTTGCCACATCAGTTTCCTTACTAGGCATTCGGGCTCCCCCTCCCCCAACTTGAGTCTATTTTCAATATAGCTGCCCAAACCTCTACATCTCACGTTGATGTCATGACTAAGCTCACCAGCACCTTTAGACGCTGGAGCAAGACCAATGCTCTGCCCTGGCATTCTGCCTCGCTCTCGTATTCTAGCTTATATTGAAGTCTCATGAACCTGAGAGCTGAGATTCCACCTTAACTTAAATCTTACGGCAAACAGCCATCTTCACAGGTAGGAGACTTATGCACATTCCATGACACATTTCTGAGCCCTGAAATCTATTCTCATCAGCCTTCATAGTTTTCAGTATGTAACTGTTGCAACAACAACAAAATGATATTATTTCTGGAAACAGCTCATTTATTTTCATACCTTCCTTGCCAGTGACAGCAAAATTTCATCAGAGAACATTTTGAAGTCTGTGTATTTCCCCAAAGATCTGCGGTAGATGTGGTTATTGAGAACCGTGTAGTGAACTACAGCACCCCGCTCATCCCCAAATCTTTTGGGGACCTCCTTCAGCATCTGCTGGAGATTAATGCTGGGGAAGGAAACAAAATCCTGCTCGATCTGGGGTTCACTGGCTGGACAAGACAGAGTTTTCTGCCAGACCTGAGGGTCATCTTCTGGGCAGTCACAGTACTCATGGTACACAGGTCCTGGGGAGGGAACACACACACACACAATGTCACCCTGAGTTAGCAAACACCAGGACGTAAGAAGTGAGCACTGGATGACAGCTTGGCAGATCTGAAAACTACCAACAGAGGCGAATCTTGGAGCAATTAGTAGTAGAGTGATTATGTCAGAGCCCCACCTCTGCCCCTATCAAGACACCTTGGACAGACTACAGAGCATCCAAACTAGCATACTCCAGTCACATGCATGATACCTTCACTTCTAGTGGGGTAATAAATATAAAATGACTTCATTTTAGCCCAGAAAGGGAGAGCTTCTTGATTTTCAGACATACAAATGTAGAAATAGTAAGTTTTTTGAGAAAATGGAGGACCTTTCCCTCAAAGTCTCTAATGCCCCCTTGGTCAGCACACCTCAGAGGAAAGGGGTTTATCAGTGTAACCCTAAGTGGGCAGCTGAACAGAGAGGACTCTTCTGAAGACACATTTAGAAAACAATATATACAAATCTAACATAATTTCAGGACATATCCATATTTATTTGAATATATTTTCTTGATGATTTATTTGTGATCTTTGGAAACAGAGTCTCACATAGCCCAGGCAGGTCTTAAACTCACACAGAGATTCTCCTGTCTCTACCGAGTGCTGAGATGACATTAGACCCCGTTTTGTTGGAGTTTTCTACTTCAGACCAAGACTGGGAAAAAGCACTGACTTATTCTTTCCCTTCAAACTGGTGAGCAAAACCTGTCACGTGGACTCACAGTTTACAGACTGTGGACATGAAGCAGTGAAGGACAGTGGGTCTTAGAGTGACACTAGCAAGGGAGACCTCACAGGTCACACAACTTGCTGTCTGATGTAGCTGCGGAAGAGAGCGTGTGTAGAGCTGAGCAGTCTCACTGGGTTGAGGCAGACTGAGCGTGCCGGAGAGCCAGGCAGCTGAGCCTGCGAACAGCGGATGTGAGGGGGAGAACTAAGCACAGGAAAGCCTAGAAGCCTGCAGGACCCTGAGAAAGCCTGTCATCAGGGCATCTGTGAGTGGAATCCATCCAGTGCAGGGAAAAGCCATCCGAACAACATGGTGGGGCCAGTGCAGAGGCTCCTGCAGGGCTGGGCCAAGTGCCTGCGACAGCCAGGCTGGAAAGCCTCCCCATTCTTGGGACTTGGGGAGTGTGCATCTCAGTTGTTGAGAGTAATTAGCCCCAGATTAATTTCATCTAACAAACTGCAAAAATATAACTGGAAAAGATCAAATTATGTCCAGTTAACTCGGTCACATGCCAGAGATAAAGCTTAGGAAAATTAAAAATGGTACCAAGAGATAAAATTACACTAGAGGGGAGTAATGGCAACTCTGGCATTGCAGGACAAAAGATGGACAAACTTAAAGATATAGCGATGGGAACTATACAGAATGAAACAGAAAAGGGTTTTTCAAGAGATTCGTTAGTTTTATGTGTGTGTTTTGTCTGCATGTATGTGTGTGCATGTCACATGTACACATCTGGTCGGAAGAGGACATTGGATCCCCTAGAACTGGAGTTACAGATGATTGTGAGCTACCATGTGGGTGCTGGGAACTGAACCCAGGCCCTCTGCAAGAGCAGCGAGTGCTCTCCAAACTCAGAAAATAGTAATTTTTTAAATGCGCCCCCCCCCGCCAAAAAAAAAAAATCTGAGCTTCCGGGAGTACATATACAATGTTTACTCTGTCAAATTTGACTGCAGGGTCATTACAGCCCTTCTGAAAAGCATGCATCCCTATATGCCTAGGGTCAGGTGACTAGTAACACGTACCTTTTAAAATATAGGGAGACTGAGCCACATGTTCACTACCATAAAGGATCTCTATCTTGAGCCCTTCATGGACCGTCTCGTGCATCCTGTATCTCACCAAAAATGTTCCATCATTTCTGTCCAAAGGTTTAGGGACATAAATACGGACCAACTCTTTAGGTGAAAGGGATTTTACCACTACTTTGAACTGTGTTTGACCTGTAAGCAAAAGAAATACAAAAAAAAACGTTGCCATTTCCTGACCATTATGTCTCAGTGATTAGACATGTATCTTAGTATAGAAGTCCTTTGTCCTCAGTGTTCATGGTAAACCAAGTTCATTTCAGCCTGGAAGATCCTTGCAGACAGCAACTGTGTGTGGTCCATCTTGAAGTCAAGGATATGACTTAACATGGGACTCATCAGCTATTCAATAACAGTGGATGGAAAAATAAATTCATTGAAGAAAGTAACATTTCTCCTACTTGGTCTTTCCTCCTCTGAATAACATTCAAGCAGTAACAGTCCACACTCTAAAGATGATGGCCCTGTGGCAATTCAACTTTCTCCCTGTAAAATATACACACATTATTTAATGCCATTGAAGGGTCTGGTAACCCTCATTTCTGAGAAAATGTCCCCTTTTCACTAGATTTGTTCTTTGACAATTTCACACTTTACATAACACATACTGACCACCCTTACCCTCCGCCCTCTCCAAACCCCCTCCCACCTTTGCCTATCTCCTCCCCTTTTGTACAGATCTCTTTTTAACATTCATGTGAATTCATTTCGTTTATGACCCACTTGGTCGAACCAGGGTTGTCTGTGTGACCGTGAATTTGGAAGAATCCGCAGGAGCCTCGTGGGCTCAGCAGTGGGTAAGTAGCAGGTACATAGTGCAGGTGAGTCTCCCTCCGCCAGAACCTAACAATAATTAGGAAGTGAGGGACAGGGTTCCATGAGATCCTCCCCATTCTGTGATTGATTGTTGGGTCTAGTACAGTAACCATGGTTAGGAGTTCATGGTTGCAAAGGCTGAGTCTAGAGCAGTGGTTCTCAACCTGCAGGCAGTGTAGACTGACTTTTTCACAGGGGGGTCACTTATCAGATATCCTGCATTTCAGATCCGTGCATTATGACTCATAACATTTGCAAAACTACAGTTGTAAAGTAGCAAGGAAATAATGTTATGATTGGGGGTCACCACAACGTGAGGAACTGTATTAAGGGGTCACCGCATTAGGACGGCTGGGAACTGCTGCTCTGGACACTTTGAAGCCAGTCCCTCTGACTTCTGGCTCTCAGACACTTCCTACTTCCTCCTCTACAAAGTTCCCTGTGCTTTAGAGAGGGTGAAAATTTTCTTTTTAAATTGAATTTTCAAATGCTTTGTGTTTCTTCTAGCCACCATCAGAAAGGCAACCCGAGGAGGAGAGATGGCTCAGCAGTTAAAAGCACTAGCTACTCCTCTAGAGGACCCAGGTTCGAATCCCAGCACCCACATATTTATTTTAAGTGCTTAGTTGCCTGGGCCATTGATAGTATAAAATCGAAGTGAAAGTCAGTGGAAAATAACAGTGAGTACACTGTTGCTGTCTCCAGACACGCCAGAAGAGGGCATCAGATCCCATTACAGATGGTTGTGAGCCACCATGTGGTTTCTGGGAATTGAACTCAGGACCTCTAGAAGAGCAGTCAGTGCTCTTAACCACTGAGCCATCTCTCTAGCCCCATTAAATTCTGAATTGCTCAAAGCAGAAGGAATATAAATTCTCATTTGCCCTGATGGCCTTTACAAAGGAACAGGATCAAAGATCAGCTTATGGTTTCTTCTCCATAAATTCAGATTTAAGAAAAGGTGACCGATGAGAAGGTAGTAACACAAAAAGAGCCTGGTGGTGTTGAGCCTTACTTCACAGATTCTGAACACTTAGTTTTCAAAACTACTCAAAGCATAAAAGAATTTACTTAGTGCCTACTATGGGCTATATGTGTTCACATCTATCTATCTATCTATCTATCTATCTATCTATCTATCTATCTATCTATCTATCTATCTATCATCTATATCTATCTATCTATCTATCTATCTATCTATCTATCTATCTATCTATCTATCTATCTATCTATCTATCTATCTATCTATCTATCATCTCTATCTATCTATCTATCTATCTATCTATCTATCTATCTATCTATCATCTATATCTATCTATCTATCATCTATATCTATCTATCTATCTATCTATCTATCTATCTATCTATTTATCTATCCACCATTCATACATCTATCTATCCATCTATATACTTTTTAGATCATGTTCTTATTACATAGTCAAGGCTAGCCTAGAACTCACAATCCTTCTGTCCTTGCCTCCCAAGTGCCTGCACCATCCTACCCAGCTCTCATAAGCATTTTCTATCTGTTTCTTGTAAGACTTGTCATGTCATTATTGATCCACCCCACTGTACAGATCAAGAAACCTAGCTCCAAGAAGTAACCAAGAGTCCTATATCAATAAACAGCACAGCCAGTGTGCAATCACAGTTTTGCAGAATATTAAATGGAAGAGAATCTCTGGCAATGACTGAAGGGGCTCTGGCCAGTGAGCATGGCTCTGGCAGACCTTGGCTTTCTCTCCCATTGCCTCTGCCTTGCTAAAAAAAAAAAAAAATTGGACTACATTCCTAAAGCTAGGCACCAAGGTTTATTCCCTTATATGGCCACTTCCTCCTCCTGAAGCTGACTACCAAGGTTCAGCTATCAAAGTATTGAAGTCCAAAAACCAAAAGTCCCCTTTGGCCCACCTAATTAACATGCCCAATTAAAATAAAACACCTTGGGGCTGGAGAGACGGCTCAGTGGACTACTCTTCCATAGGTCCTGAGTTCAATTCCCAGCAACCGCATGGTGGCTCACTACCATCCATGATGAGATCTGCCACCCTCTTCTGGAGTGTCTGAAGACAGCTACAGTGTACTTACATATAATAATAAACAAATCTTTAGGCCGGAGCGAACAGGGCCGGAGTGAGCAGAGGTCCTGAGTTCAATTCCCAGCAACCACATGATGGCTTACAACCATCTGCACAGCTACTGTGTACTTATATACATAAAATAAATAAATAAATCTTAAAAATAAAATAAAAAACCTTATCCTAACACGGTGTTTCCCCTTGTACCTTCATAAACTGTCAATTGCCTATGGGCCATGTCTGTCTCCTCTCTATCCAGAGGCAGTCCTTTGTCCCACTCCTGGACAACTACGCCTGACCCCTCTCCCTTATTCCCTTCCCCTTCTTCCTCAACCTCTGTCTCCTGTCTGTCTCTTATTCCCTGCCTTTGTCCCTCTGGGGCAAACAAATTCCCTTTGTGCTAAGAACTTGGTCTTGGGGGTTCTGAGCCGATACTTTTCCTTTCAAGGACCATTCAGGAAGTTTATCAAAGCTCTCGGCAGCTAGAGAGAAAGTACCATCCTACATTACCAACTAGAGCATCCCATAAGACCAAAGTGTTACGCCCTAGGACTACGTCATCATCTAGACACGCCTGACTTCCTGCCATGGACACTTCAGGATCCGCTCATGCACTGCAATCTTTTTTAAGATATGTTTTTCTCCTTATAAAAACATTCTGATGTATTGGGGCTAGAGAGATGGCTCAGCGGTTAAGACTGCTTCCTATTCTTCCAGTGGACACATGCTCTCAGCAACTCTATTAGGCAGCTCACAAGTGTCTAGAACTCTGGTTACAGCAGATCCCTGCTCTCTTCTGGTCTCTATGGGAACTAGCTCACAAGTGGCATATACATACACACACATATCTGAATAATCTTTGCAGAAAATTTTATTTGCGGAAAAAGAATTTTAAAATTAGGGAGGAAAAATCCTTACTCTCTTGCTGTAACCACATGAGTGCATACCTGGGTTCATTTCCTTATTACAGAATTGCAGAGACACTACGATACGGTTTGAATCTGAACCATGTCCCAGAGGCTCCTGTTCTGAACACTTGATCCTCACGCTCTTTGCTTTTGCACGGCTGCAAGCCAGTCTAGAAATCCATCTCAGCCTCCAAACCCACACTCCTGAAGCTTCCCAGACTTCCCTGGGCCTATTGGCAGTTCTTCAATGTTTATACCAAGTTGCAGACATCCAATTGTAGCAACTGCGCTCTGCCCTGATAGGCGGGTTGCTTTTTATCTATTTTCTCAGTACAGTCTAAGTTTTCTGAAAGGCAGACCTTGCCATCCTCTTTTTACTCCAGGATTACCAAATACACGTGACCTCCAAGTACGTGAAATTCCGGTTTGCTCTGTGGAGGACGCCATGGATTTCTCTGCCTCTTCGCAGGCAAAACAGGACGTCAGTTGGGAGCAGCCTTACATTTAGACACAAATTAGCAAATCCTGACTGGCAACAACTTGAAACCAGCTGGACAAGTCCAGGAAACAGTCAGATGTGGGAGGAGGGCCCTGCTGAGATTCAAGACAAACTCCTCCCTTCTTCGGTTCTAAGAAGTTGTGGTCTGCACTCAGGGCCTAGGAGCGCCAAGGGATGAGCGGGCTGCTGAATCAGGGAGGAAGGCGCTCCCTGCAGCCAGAAACCGCCATCTGCATCACGTGATGGCACCACGGTGCTCCGTGGGACCCCATAGGCGCCATTTACTCTACTTACCCTCACTTATATCGGTCACCGGGCGGGACCTGTGGCCCAGCCTTTGGAGTTAGTCACCCAACGGTCCTCAGTGGCATCTCCCGCCCCCGTGGGTGTCAGGGAGGAGGGAAGGGACGCCGATGGGAGGGGAGAGAAGGCGACACCCGCAGTGGGGAGATGGCCACGCGTGGGGACAGGGACGCGCGGGGACGGCGACGGGCGCTGACCTGGCGGAGAGCTAGTGAGGTTCCGGCCGTCCGAGTCCACCGACTGCAGAAAGAAGTAGCGCACGGGCAGGACGGCGTCGGCCTGCAGCCCGGGGCCCCACGCCAGGCTCCGCGGGGCGCTCACGCGCGCCCCGGTCCCCGCCGCCACCAGCAGGGCGAGCTGCAGCGGCAGCAGCAGGGCCCGCCGGACGCGGTGCATGGTCGCCGGCTCTCAGCTCCGCTGGCCAGGGAGGAGCTGGAGCGCCGGGCCGAGGGGACACCGGGGGCGGGCCTCTGCCTAGAGCCGCCCCGGGCGGGCCGGGCGCGCACCCCGACCCCGACTGGATCGTTGTGTGTGTACCGCGCCCAGGCCTCAGGCTCTGCGGCCCTCCACTCGTTGCCTGAGTTTGCCAATTTAGAGAAAGGCAAGGTTTGCTTGATTTAAAATTGTTGTTACCCGCCCCCCCCCCCCCCACACACACACCCGTCATCTTTATATTTTATTGTTTTTCCTTTTGAGAAGGAAGTTTCCCTCTGTATCTCAGGCTGGTTTTGAACCGATGGCAATCCTTCTACCCAGCCTTCTCTAGTACAGGGTAATTAAAGGTAGTGTAAGCCAAGCCACCTTGCCCTGTGGAGAAAACTTGGTTGAGATGGGATTTTCACTGTGTATCTCCAACTGCCCTGGAACTATCTATATAGACTGGCTGCTCTTTAACTCGCCATCATCCACCACTGTGTCCCAAGTATTGGGATCAAAGGTGTGCACTGCACCCAGCTGGAAAAAGGTTTGAGATGTGACTTACAATAAGTGCAAGCCAGGGTTTGGTTTCTAGTACCACAAGTACAAGAGGAGGGATGGCTTCCTGGGGAGGAATTGCACTGGTCTCAGTTCACACGCAGGCCCACCTTTTTCATTTATTTGTGCTTGGCATCCTCCGACCCTGAAGTCGCTGGTGCGGTTCCCTTTCTGTCCCGTGTCTTCGCAGTGTTTTCTGGCGTAGGGCACGTGAGCAGCAGAAGGCAAGGTTGGGCCTTGCCTTGAGCGGGTCGGCAAACTTCTCCACAGAGTTGGGCGCCTTTCCTTCCCTGCACACTTTGGAAAGGTAGGGTGGGTGGCCTGGGTATCCCACTCCTGAGCTTCAAGAGCCAGAAAGAACAGTCCCCCTGCCCCCTCAGCCCCCATTTGTTCACTCTTGCTAATTATTATTTTTTTCTTCTTCTTTTTATCGGCATAGCATTAAAATTCTCCCCAGGACGAGAAGTCCGGAAGAACTCATCCTGTAGGATGGACAGAGGACTTCTGCCCCTTCTCGGTAGATCTCCACCCAGCGCATATCAGAGCCAGGTCCCAGTCTTTAATTGGGCCCCTGAGCATTTTGAGCTTGGGCCCAGGTCACCGACCCGATTATCAATCATAGGTTAGGATAGAAGCCAGAGGGAAGAAAGCACCAGACGCCCATGTACCACAGTGCTGGGGGCTCGGGTTAGCCTGGCTTCCACCACTGGAAGTTATAGACAGCACTCTTCAGAAGCATCATTAGAAACTGGGAATAAGTCACTTGTAAGCTACGGGGCAGCAATGTAGATTAACTTAGTGTGAGTTCCACTGACTTGTTTCCTGGAATCGTTTGCATGCTTTGATGGAATGCCTTCTCTGCTCCAGTTAGCAGTTATAAACAAACAAACACCGCCCCCCCCAACAAAACCTGTGTAGAACACATTTTATTCACACTCTACTAAAACTGAACTTAAATTTCCTTTTCCCAGAGAAGTGAGTTGGGAGTTATCTGGCTCTAGGTGATAGTGAAAGATGGCCTAAGAAATTATAAAACACTTGAAATAGAACCTATTGGGTGGGGTTGGGGGGGGATCAAGCAATTGATTCCTAAAACTGCAACCAGTCAACCAATGAACAGTAATTAGAAGGGTCATTAAGTCTTAAGCTACAAAGAATAATCTGTGGTGCTACTGGATGAGCTGGCCCCCAGTTCAAGCCCGCTGCCTCCTCTTTGCTATACCTGAGAACCTCCAGGAAGTGATGTCAGGCTAGGCGCTCTGATGTCTCCAAGCTGGTTGGCTACTTTGGGTGTTCATGAAAGAGAAGCAAGCCACTCTTTTTGTTTTGAATTATAAGTCATCCATTTGACAAACCTCTCCTAATAGCTGCCAGGAAGATCAGGCACATGCCCACCCCCACCCCCACCTCCCAGTATCTTCGTAATTTTCCTGGGTGGGGAAATCATCTTTTAAGGGGCTGGAGAGGTGGCTCAGTAGTTAGGAGCACTGGCTGCTCTTCCACAGGACCCAGGGGTTTTTTCCAGCAATCCCACATGGTGGATAACAACCACCTGTACCTCCAGTTCTTTAAGATCTGGTGCCCTCTGACCTCTGCAGACACCAGGCACGCACGTGGTGCACAAACAGGCAAAACACTCATACACATAAAAAGATTTAGAAAATAATCTGAGGATAGTAAATAAAAGCAACTCTAACAGGAATTTGGAGTTGAGGCTGTGGCTTAGTGGTGGAACTGCCTAGCGTGTGGGTTCCATTTTCAGAAGCACAAACCCAGAAAGACAACAACAAAGGATGCAGTGCATCTGTTTAGTTCTTTATTTCCACAAAAGTGTTGTTTTAAAATCTCACCATCTAGTCCATATCCATACTTTGGGAACAGAGGGAGGAGAAACATCAAAGGGTTATGCGACAGTTCTGACAAAGTGCTTATTATGGCTTCTTGTTTCAGAATAAAATTATCAGTCACAAAGAGCCATTAGGTAGTAATACAAACTTGCAAAGTAAAATATTTACATATTTATACTGTACATTTAGATAGGATATTCTACAGCTCTACTATACAGTAAACTCCAAGCAATGGGGCCTGTTTGAACATACCAGCATTCAGTACAGGGAACTTGTTTTTTACAGAGATGTGAATTTCCATTTGAATCTCATCTTTTCCACAACCTCAGGAGGCTTCTTTTAGCACCCTCATGACTCATCTTTATTTCCTATACAAAACAGTTTTCTCTTTTGAGCTTATCCTCAACCAAATTCATGTTAGTAGCAATTAGAGTTTTGTTAAGATCAATGTATTAATGATGTAAGAGTAAACCATTCAGAAGTATCTACAGAGTAAAATAATCTTATTAAACTCCATTTTAAACAAAGTTAGCAATACAATTTATATAGCTGTGCTATCCTAATATTTAAGCAGGCTAATAATTTCCTAGGCACTTATTAGTATTGATTAGTGTTTTACTCCATTTACAAGAAAGTTTAATAATGATTATATATTTTAGAAAAACAACAATATAAAGTGACTATCATTGAAGTTACCACAGCTATGCCCAAAATGTGCATGAAGAAGAGCAGTTTACATATTATATACAACACAAAGAAATTCTTGAAATTCTCTATACTTCTTCAACGAAGCACTTCATAAAACTATAAAACAGTAGAGATGCTATTCTATTTTTGTGAAATTACTGTTTTCCCAATCCCTCAGCCTGACAAGCAGGTAATCCAAGATAAAATCCAGGCCTGTGTTGAGATCCAGGATCCCATGTTGACTGCAGATCTAGATTACCTTCATCCTACACTTTCGCCTTGAATTACAAGGCAAGATAACCCCAGATACTCTACATAGCAACTAAAGAGGTAGGAAGCCAAATTAGCAAAGGGTATCACAAGTGATTTACAATACATTAAGAGCTCAGAGTTAAATGTGCCTGAGGGTTTGACAGAAGGTTCAGCAGAGAAGCCAAGTGGTTCCCAGATATCACATCTAACCTTGAATTTTAAGGACTCATCCAAGGTTCCCACTGAATACCTCACCAAAAGCATCTTAGTTCAAAGCATCTTACATGGTGGGGTCTTCACAGAATTGAGTGTAGAGTTGGGGGGAAAAAAGCAACAATAAAAGGTCTCTGAATGTGTACCAAACAAAAATTAACCCAAAATTAAACACATAATGAATCCTGGCAGTGCTTAACCATGGTGCAAGATATGACCTCACTGCAGCCTTGACTCAAAACACACCACACAGCATGCATCTTGTACTGGGAGGAGGGAGAAGAGGAAAGAATGCAGGAAGGGAGGAAGAGGAGGGAAAGGGGAGAGATCTGATATTCTGTTACAAACTGCACTGTTTTTACTGTGCATGCAAAGATTTCTACTCACATAGAAATGCAATTACAGACAACAAAGACTTTAAAAAGTCCACTTTATTTCCCAGTATGTGGGTAACATTACTATGTCCTTATAGAATGCATTGTGTTAGACAAACAGATATAGCTACCTCATTGGTGTATGTTGGTTTTTACCTTAAACAAATGGTAAATTTGTATAAGCCAGAAAACTTTTAAAATAAATTTGAGTTATCAGTGAATGTTTGATTTGTATATCTATTTTATAAATGTATATACCTGAAGTCATGTAAAAATTCCTCAAACTATAGAGCCTGAGCTATAAATAAAGAAATTATATGAGAAGAGTTTACAAAGCTCAAGACTGGGCTATACATAAGGAAATGGGAAATGCACAGGTCTGAAGAAATGAGAAGAATCAGTTACGGAGAGAGCAGCATTAATGCTGGCCCAATAAAGAGCTGTCTGCCCATCTCCATCTGTCAGCTATGTCTCTGTGCCCAAGCCACACTGCCCACGTCATTTGGGTTTCACCCAAGCATTAAGCGTGAAAACTTAGCCCTCAAAAATCCACCACAAACTGTCTCGGAGAAATCCCTGAAGGCACTGACGGGACTAACTCTTCATTTATAACCTAACATGTTTTCTAAACGTGTGCCAAGAATCCACACTACAGAAGTACAAGGATGCTCACATAACAGGGCATAACAAGGATGCTCGTTTATCATGTGGCTGGAGAGAGTTCAGTGGCTAAGAGCACTTCAGATCCTGCAGAGGACCCAGCTTTGGTTCCCAGCGCCCGTGACCCCTAACAACCATCCATTCCTCCCATTCCAGGGGCTCCAGTGCCCTCTTCTGGCCTGTGTAGATACTGCGTAAACATACGCACACACAGCATTTTACCCCACTATTGCCTTCCCTACTTTATATTTAATATCTGGAAGTCAGGCTGTGGACAGAGGCAATTCAGTTTTGCAGCTGTACTGGGTAGTTAACAAGTCACAAGGTCGGACATGTTCCCAAACTATTAGAGGTAAGAGAAGTTATGATGAGGAAACTAGTGCTAACATTGGAAAGTGGCTTAGGAGATAAGGCTGGGGGGGGGAGGGGGAAGAGACAAGGAGGGCAAAGTTCAAACACACCAGAAAAAACTTAGCAGGGAAAACAAACACACAAAACCCTTCAAAACCAGTGAGCATCATTCTTAGAATTCAGAAGGGAAAAAAATGGAATAGAACTGCCCAAACCAGCTCTCTTTTATCTGTCTAGAATTATTGGACTAATTTCCATGGTAAGCTTTTGGTAAAAAGCAAAACATGACAGTGTTACATTATGTAGTTTCTCACAAAAGTCTCACAGTTCTGACTCTTTATCATTTTCATCCAGGTAGTACTCGTCATCTGTGGTTGTGTCTGTGTCCCAGTCTGAGTTCAGAGGGTCCACTGGGTCGTCCTTGTAGATATTAAGTGGCTCACTTGGAAATACGCCATCTTCTGGCACCTGACCCACAGGAGAATTTACCAGCTCTGACTGTGACGGGTTGGAAGCATTCAGAACCTCATCCTTGAGGAAGCCAGGGTTCTTGAGGAAACTTGGCTTCCATAATCTTCCCTGTGTGAGTGAGCGTTTGACGTTCTCCAAGAAAGCCAACTGCTGCTCTTTCCCAAAAATTCCATAGTCAATAGGCCTGGAAATGGATGAGGTGGACTTGGGACCTCGTGTCCTATTGTTATACGAAGTCCAACTTTCACTTTCGTAAGAAGCAGGAAGTTCGGAAAAAGATTTGAATCTTCGATTGTACCCACTGTTGGGTAAGGAGCCATCTTTGAGGGACAGTTGACTCAAAGCATGGTCAATGGAAGTGTTTTCGGAGAAATGGCGCCCCCTGGCTTTGGGAGGATGGCTTGCACACAACAGGTCGCTGTGCACATTTAAGTTTCTTAAACTCTTTGACCGATAGAGGTGTGGCTCAGGTTCTGACTCTGGAGATGGGGCACTCCTGTGCCGCAGCTGACAATGGGAGCTTGTTGTAGATTTCTGTGTAAGCTCTAGGGGGAAAGGATAATTTAACTTCTGCTGATGGCCAGCGCTTTTTTCTAAAGGGCTGGTTAGTGTAAGCTGAGCTGGGGCTCCCAACTCTTCTGAAATCTGAGTTTTAGAACCCTCATTCTTTGGTGGTATTTCTAAGACACTGTGTGACCCATTCAGATGTGGTTGCACAATGCTAGCAGACTTTTGATTGCAGGACTGACTAGGAGGTCCAGGGCTGGACACTATGGTGTCCTGGAGAAGGGTCTCAGATTTGTCTACCTTCGTCAGGCTGCTTTCATCTGTGGACTCTATGGATTTTACAATAGGTTCAGGGGATAGTGGGTTGTCCTCTGGTCTATAAAGAGAAAGCCTCATAAAGCCAGATTTGCTTTCACTTTGGGAGAAGATAGTAGCTACGTGTTTTCTGGGACTTAAGTCCTTAGCTGGGATTTTTTTGCTTGCTTTAGATATGGCTGCCGATCTGTGCTTACCTGAGTATCTGCCCTTTGTTTCTAGGTCATCTGTGTTGGTTTTATTTTTATTATTTCCTCTAGGAAGAAAAGTTTGATCCCATGTCAGCATTTGCTCTTCATCTTCAACCTTCCTCATCTCTGCTGTATTTGTTTCCTGACTTCCTGCTTGCCTGGGTTCTGACTGCAGACCTGCTCCCTCTGTCTGAGCCTCTTCGGCAAGCTGCAGCTTATGCAATGCTTGGCTTTCTGAGTCAGAGAGCATTTTATCAGTCGGGTTTTGGCAGTCTGACCCAGTTGTCCAACTGGTTTCCCTAGGCTGTGACCTACTAGAACGGTCACCTACAACTGCAGCAACATGATCTCTCCAAGGATACCGTCCATTTCCTGTTGACATAGTGGCCATGCCACCTGCACACATTTCAGAATCTCTTCTGGCTTGGGAATTGTCAACATTGTCTTCTGAGTGGGATGGGAGACCAGAGGTACCACTGCTTCCTCCTTTAGAAAGCTGTTGATGACTCTTAGAGCTTTCTTCTCCAGCACCTTTTTCCTGATGCAGTAAGGAGGTCTGCAGGATTTGTCTTAGCAGCAGTTCTCTCTCTCTCTTTTCCCTGCTTAGTGAATCATCTATGGCTGTTTTAGATACATTGCTTGGGGAAATCTCTTTGCTCTTAGGTTCTTCTCTATGAAAAGAAACATCTGGCCCCACAGGAGCCATTCCCTCTAATGTAGATTTTGAAATCTCTCTATCTGGCAGCTGGGAGACAGTCTTACTTTCAGCGCTGTGGGAGAGACTGCATGGAGCAGAGTCAACCTGCATCTTTAGGTCTTGAGGTGGAGGTATTCCTGACTGCATTTGCACAGGACAATTCAGCTCATCGATTTCTAAAGCATTAGAAGATGCTTTAGTCTCTCCCTGAAAAGCATCTCTAAGTGAATCGGTACCTTGTGCATACTGCTGGAGGAGGCTGCAGAATTTTTTGCTGGGTTTCCTTGGTAGAGTATAATATATTGAAACCACCTCAAGACACTTCACGTTCTCTTCATCGCCAGAAACAGAAAACATGCTGGTTGTCTTAAACTTATGTAATGCTTTCCCACTCTCTTTTCCTGATCCAGTTGCACACAAAGGTTCAGGGGTTTTGTTTGAAAGGGTAAATGAGCTCATTCTGGGGGCTGGAAGCTCATTATTCTTTCCAGTGTGTTCTTGAGCAAGTTCCGTTTCGGAGAAAGTACTCTCTCTAAATGATGAGTCACCCTCCAGAGAGTTAAAGATTCTCCCTCCAGGCCTGCGTATTACAGGAGAAGCATCCATGTCCAGGACTGATGACTTTCCTTTCTCACTGCTTTCAGCCGAGGTACATGGCTCCCCTGAAGGGCATGATATTGCCCTCTTGGTGAGGAAAGGGAGTGGCCCTTTCCTAACTGAGGCCGATCTAATGGCTTTCATATCCGTCATCTTCTTGGTGGCTTTGGGTGTCCCCATGACTGAATTTCCAGCATCACCCATTGATTCAGGAGAACTGGGCTTGTCAGATGTGCTCTTTCCAGTGGGAACTTCTGCTTTATTCTTTATTTGGAACGGAAGTGGCCCATTTCTAACTGAAGCAGCCATTACCTTACTTTCCTGCTGCCTGCTGTGTATGAGAAAGCTGGCTGGTTTTCTTGGCAAGGTGCAATAGACTGTGTTGAGCTCGGGAACTTTGACGCTGCTTTGGTCCTCTGCACAGCTACTGCCTTCTCTTGTGGGTGCCTCTCTACTCTCTGTTTTGGTTAGCTTCTCAATACAGGATACACGGCGCCTTACTTTTCCCTTCCCCCGCCCATTCTTGAAGGGAGAGTATGGGTGGTCGTGAACTGCATCATGTGGAAGTGCAGAACCCTCATGACTCTGTTGGTCGTCTGTGGAATTTACAGCCAGCTGATAATTTTGGCTCTTGGTAGCCTTGTCTGTTTCTTCTCTTTGTTCTTGACCTAGATCTTGGTCTGAAAGGCTCCTGGAGGACACTGTAGTGGAAGGTATCAGAAGAGCATCAAGGAAAGAATCTCGGGGTGCATCTGAGGACGCATGTAAAGGACCTCGTGAGACGCTGTGCCCAGAGGCCAACTTGCTGCCATTGGTAGAATGAGTGGAAGGATTTTGCTGTCGCTCAAGATCTAAAATAGCAGGCTCCTTGGGAGGCTGTGGCTTTTGGTTAGCAGTGGGTTCAAAGCACCAATGGCTATTTTTAATGGTGCTTGAACTGTCTTCATTACTTCCTGTTTTCTGGTGACAGCTGTGATTTGGGCTGGGAAGAGACATCGGTGTTCCGCTTTCTTGGATGAGAGGCAAGGAAGCTGCTGAGTCAAGTCTCCTGTCCCCGGAAAAACACTTACTTTGGCTCAGTTCACTGCTTTGATCTCTTTGTGTTGTATGAATTTGGGAAGTACCTTTCCTGGAAAAGACTCTGGATGATCTTCTGGAATGTTCTGTGGCAGATGCATTAAAGCCATACCTGTCATTTGTGGTTGAGTCCTGGGAGTGGGCATTTTGAAAATCAGGTAAATCATTAGAGATCACTGTCTGTGAAACATATTGGGGTAACCCAGTTGACCTGTTCTTCTGGTCCATCTTGTTTAGCTGTTCATCTTTTGAAATAGACGCAACCATATCTTTCTCACTGTTCGTTTCAGCGACCGGGATGTTGGGCTGGGTTTCAGTAGAATGACTACAAGCCACAGGAATTTCTGTACAGTTTCTTATTGGAAGAGAGGCTGGCTTATTAGGGATTATTTTCTGCAAAGTAGCTGTGGCATTCTGGAAGCTGGAACTCTGAGACTCCCTTCTGTCATCAGGACTCAGGGGTAAGGGAGTTCTGAATGAAGATACTGGAGTCTGAGCCTTGCCAAACAAGTAAGAGTCCTCATCTGCAACTTCTTCTGTAGGGAAGTGGCCCTGCTGAGAGTCCAGCCCAGAAGATTGGATGTGGCAGCTTGGGTCAGTTATAGAGAACCCGTCAGGTGTGACAAAATGGGGCAGAAATTGGTTCTCATTAACATGTGAGGTATCCATGCTCTCCAGCGGGAATGCTTCAAAATCAGATCGCCAACAATGTGAATCTTCTTGAAGACCTCTGAAAACGTATGTTCCATGGCTGGGAGAACGTGGCCTCCGGTGCTGAGAAGGGACACCATGACTGCAAACAGATGGTGCCCTGTTTGCTTCGACAGAAATCATCTCAAAGTCCTTGTCAGGAGAAGGGAATGGCTTCCTGCTCTGGGGAAAGTCAGACCAGGAAGAATGCTCTTCCTGTCGGATCCAAAAAGAATTCTGTCCAGATCTCTGTTCTCTGCTCTGTCTAAAGGTACTGCTAAAGAAAGACCTTGCAAATGGGTTATGCTGATGGTAGAATGGCATATTCTCTGAGTTCTCCAATGTGTCAGGACTCATTGCATTATCCACAGGGACATTTAAAGGGTAGCTTTGGTAAGCGTTCTGTGAATGGCATACCTCATACCTCCTGCTTTCCTGAAAACACCTAGGAGACATATATCGCTCAGCAGGGTCCGTGTCCATTGGTGTTGGTGTCCCCAGTGACTCTTCCTGATTCTGCCTGTGTCTAGAAGCATCTGACCTATTCCATATGATGGATGATAAAGGAGTCCTTTTGGGGCTTTGCTGGTGTCTCAGTGGTGTGAAACTACTCTTGCTTTGAGTATCGGCTGGAAAGTGTAAACTCCTGGCAGTAAAACGCCCTGCGGCAGGCGAGGCTGATCTTTGCTGGCTGTCGAAGCACAGAGATGTACTACCAAATGCATTCTTTTGCATGAAGTCTTCCTTTAAGACTCTGGGCTCCCTGGACCTATACATATCATAAATTGTCTTTGTCCTAGGAGAAAAGGTTTTAAAGCCTTCTCTAGGAGCTCCAGGTCTCAGGATGTCATAGATAGACATGTTGGAAGTTTCGCTGTGGTAGTTTTGATGCCTTCCTGTGCTATGACCATGCCTGTTCCTGTGAGACAGCTTGAACTGTGTTCTTGATCCGTAGTTGAATGGCATTCTGGTATTCATCAAGCCTGCAGATTGTTCCTGAGCCAGCTTGCTGTCCAAATCATCTAAAACTAAAGGAGAAGGTGAATTAATTTTTATACATGATTTTGTAGTTTTTGTATAATAATTAGAGTTATTAAAGTCTCCCTTCTGAGACTCATCTTTTGTTATTATAAATATAACATTAATCTTTTTTTTATTCCATTTTGGTTTTTCAAGACAAGGTTTCTCTGTGTAGCCCTGGCTGTCCTGGAACTCACTTTGTAGACCAGGCTGCCCCCAAACTCAGATCTGCCTGCCTCTGCCACTCAGCTGCTAGGATTAAAGAGTATGCCTCCACCACCACCTGGCTACTGTAACATGAATCTTGATAGTGTTTAAATGATCCATTTGACTTTCGCAAGACTGCAATGCAGTTTTCCTTCTTTTCTCACCATAAGATAAGGATATAAAGCTATATTTTGGGGGCAAGGAGGTAACTCAGTCAAATGTTTGCAGTACAAGCATGAAGACCTGGATTCAGTCCCCAGAAAGAAGCCAGAATAGTGCCATCAATTTGCAATCCTGGCAGTCGGGGGGTGAGGGGGGAAGGGGGAGCAGGGACAAGTGGGCGGGACCTGGGAGCTTGTGACCAGTCACCCTAGCCTAAATGGAAACTCCCGATTCCAGGAAGACCTGGTCTCAAACCACAAGATAGGGATCAGAGTGTCAGCTCTGAGTACCCAAGTAAAAGGCCAGGTGTGGTGACCTGGACCTGTAATCCTATCACTGGGGAAGCAGAGATAAGGGATTCCTGGAACTCAGTAGGCAACCAGTCTAGCCAAACTGGTGAGCTCCAGGTTCAGTGAGATACCCATCACAAAAAATAAGGCAGAAGTTGGGATGATGGCTCAGCAGTCATGCAAGCCTGGTGGTGACCTCAATCCCAAGAACCCATAGAAGAGAGCTGGTGTGATGGCATTCATCTAGAGCCCAGGATTCCTGCAGCAGGAAGTAAAGAGGAGAATAGGCAAAAGCTCTCATGAACTAGCCGCCATGGAATATTCTGTACAACGATGGCAACCCTGCTTTTAAAAAGGTGGAAGGTGAAATGTAAATAAAGAAAATATCCAATCCCCCCCCTCCACACACACACACACACACAAAAGGTGGAAGGTGACAAAGGACTCCTGAGAATTGACCTTTGGTCTCATGAACACCACAGCACACTCATGTCTATACTCATGCACACATATACATACTATATATAAAAAAATAAATAATTGTCTGAAAGGTAGAGAGCTCAGTGAATCAAGGTCTTACCCAGTGTGGAAGTTTGAATGAAAATGACCCCAAAGTTCCCCAGGAAGTGTCACTATTAGGAGGTGTGGCTTTGTTGGAGTTGTCTGGCCTTGTTGGAGAAAGTGTGTCACTAGGGGAGCTTTGAGGTTTCAGATGCTCAAGCCAGGCTCAGCCACTCACTCTCTCTTCAGGCTGCCTGCTGATCTGAATGTAGAGCTTTTAGCTACCTCTCTAGCTGCCATGCTGCCAACTTCCCACCATGATAAGACAATAGACTAAACCTCTGAACTTTAAGCCAGACCCAATGAAATGTTTTCCTTTATAGGAGTTGCCAGTCAGCACCCAGTGCCAATCTGGGCGTCTCCATATATGTGTGTGTGTGTTTATGTAGATATGTAGATAGATAGATAGATGTAGATATGTGTATATATGTGTGTGTATATATATGCACAAAGTCTCATGTGCATCCCACAGATGCAAACATACACATACACCTCTCATACATACATACATACATGAATAAAAAAGATAGAAAGCCAATTAGGAAGACACTCAATATTGATTTCTGACCACCACACATATAATAGCACCTATATGCTCACCCACACATATATGAACATACACACACAAAACAAGGTGGAAAGCTCTTGAAGAACCACATACAAAGTTGACTTCTGGCCTCCACATACAAATGAACACACACACACACACACACACACACACACACCCCTTCACACACACTCCTGTGTGTACATACATATACACAAAGTTATATTTTTCCTAATAAATTTTAACCAGGCTCTCTCTTTATATCTAAAGTCTGTTTACTATTTGTGCAACATGGGCTAATAACAAAAGAGAATAATGTAGATTGCAATATATGCTTGCCATTTAATTACTAGACAAACTGAGGATTATTAGTTCATGTTTCTATTTCTTTTACATCACAAGGTTACTGTAATAGTTTGACCTTTACTCACATCATGAGACTGTAATACAAATAAGCCTGTGTGTATGTGGTTTCTCAACTGTTCTGTTTAGAAAATAGCATTACAGACAAAAGTTCAGTACCATTTAGTGTATAAACACTTAGTTGGATAAATTTGGGTGATATGTGGAATTCAAAGTTCTATACAATATTATTAGATATGTTAACTATAGACTTATTTTCAAGAAAACCACTGTAATACAATACTTCCCATGTATCAGGCACAGAACATCAATTAATAAATACTTATATAGTCTGCAACTTTAGACAAGCCACCATACATAATTCAAGTTGCTGCTGACTGTGAGAGCAAAACAAGAGCAATACACCTTGCAAGCTGATAGGAGACTAAAATGGGAACAATGTATCTTACAAACTGATGGGAAGACCAAATGGGAACAATGTATCTTGCAAACTGATGGGAAGACTAAAAACTGGAGCAATATATTCTGTCGGTTAAGGGTTCTGTTTGCAGTTAAAATAGTTAAGAATAAGTTCCTGATTGTCCTATGTTAAATTCTTTCAAGTTAAGGTATCTATTTGTAATTTAGAAAAAGTTCTTGTCTGTCCTGCATGGGTTAAGGTTTCTGTTTGCAGTTAAACCGTATGTTTCTGTTTGTCCTGTGTTAAGTCCATGCAAGTTAAGTTTCTATTTGTTAAGAAGTTCCTGTTTCTTAGATCTGATGTAAACTTCTTGCAACCCCATTCATACGATGTATCTCCTTACTCATGATCCTTCTCTTTCATTGTATCTTTCTAACAATGTATAACAGATCTCTATCACCTCTGTGAACACCTTCTCTCTCCTATAAAAGGGTCTTCAAGAGGCCAGCAGGGGCTGTTCTCTTGGGGTAAAATAGTTGGCTGACCAGTCCCAAGTACACCCCAAAATACAGCTTTCTTTAGACAATCATGGATTTGGTCTTTTTGAAATTTTCAGACTTAACACTGGCATTGTTTTGCATTGTATTTAATAATAGTAAACATTTTCCTCCATTAAATCATTATAACTGCACTCTTTAAGGTGTTTAGATTTTTCTAAGACTTTGCCTTATAACAGATATATTAGCATATACATTTTATGATGAATACAAATCAATTGTGCATTTATTGGTGAAATACTCCCTAATAAAAATCAGATTGGACACAGAAATAAGTATTTTTCAAAGTGATGCAGTTCAGCGTCTACAGAAATCTTTCCATCTTGTGTTAATGACTCACTTTAGTTATATTACTTGCTATTTAGCATTTTTTTTAAACTAATGAATCATGGAAAGCAAGGCATGTCAGCATCTGAATACATATACCGCTGTCCTGTACAAATGTACAAGCAATGTGCCAATCACATGTGAGCAAGCGCTAGAGGGATCTTTTCTCTTCTTTTTGGGAACTTCTTCTCTGCAAATGCTTCTGAGCTGACAACGCCAGCAGAGCTCATCTTGATCACTAAGATCGTATGAGGGAGGGGTTCTCAATGAAAAGCCATTTGATTTCTAGTCACTGAAACAATCCACAATAAAATTATCAAACTAGATTATAAGGGAGGAAAAAAAGACAAAAAAGAAAAGAAAACTCTACTGAGTTAACGAAAACAAATGATAAAAAACATCTCTCCTCTTTGAGGTGTTTATGCCCCTCCACACATTAAAGCCTATGTTAACCACAAAACAAAACACATTTAGAATAGAAAATACAAAAGAGATCATGGGGACCTGGACTCCTACCCAGGAAGAGCCACTACTCTTATCCCATAACAAATCTCAAAGGTGTTCAGAATGTCACGTTAATGGGGCTGTTTTTCTTACTACTCGAGAGGCGTGAGAAATTAGTGCTCTGTCTCCTACCTTACTTTAGAGACGTGTGCCAGGATCATTCCTCTTCAAACAAAAGCTTCATTTGGTCCCTGCCCATCTTACTCCAGGATGTTCCTAAACAGAGCCTGGTCTCATTTCAGCACAGACTGAATATGTTTCCTCACTGTAAAGCTGCTGAACGGCCATGGACTTAGCTTTCCTAACGGCCAGGCCAGTTGTGATCCAGAATAACACAGGTAAGGTGAACTATGGTATCAATTATAAGATTCATGTGTATTATGTACTTCTAGAATCTAAGTCAGTTCAGTGAATTGTTTAATGACTACAGGATTTTATCACAGTGCATTTATGCCCTAATCAGGAACAGACTTTTAAGATCAAGCTTTATAGATGTATTTCTTTTTGACCCAAGGTAAAATATTAAACATTATTACCAGCCCATATGTCTGTCATTCTTTGATCTCAGGTTATTGGCTAGATTTATATTTAACCCTAAGATTCAAGATCTGGGTTCATATCATAGAATGGAATCCTCCTCAGATAAAGGAAGCAAGCCCAGGCCTTGATTTGTTTAGAGCATGTGGTACAAACTGCAGTCAGTATTTGTCACTCTTTAGTTCCTGGAGTTCCCAGGGAGAGCTGATGCATGAGCTTACCTTGGAAAAACTCATTCTCCAGCAGGGAAGCGTCCCAGGGCGGAGGCATACCGCTCTCCTCCCTCATGATGGCCGGCTTAGGAACAAACACACTGGCAACAGGTTGGTTCCCAACAGGTGAATCATATATTTTTGCCTGTCAATTTTAAAATGAAAAAGAAAAAGATTATTTTACATCTTCTCTAGCTAAAGTACTTGAGTGTTCTCCCAAAATGTCAACAGTTCTAGTCTAAGAATTACTGATCAATTTTCCCAACACTTGTTTCTCAGTTTAGTGTTTCCTTATTTTTGCTGTTTACAATGGATCATGAACACCTATACATAGCCTCATATGCATGCTTCCCTAGGCATATATTCACACATACATAATCCTACACATATACTCATATGCATGTTCCCTTATACATATCCTCATATTCACATTCCCCTACACATACCCACCTAGGCATGCTCCCCCTAAACATACCCCCATTCACACATACCCCTATGCACACTCATGCACACTCCCCTATGTATACCTTATACCTTCTCACACACATACACTATCCTACATATACATTTATATGTATGATCCCTTATACATAATTCCATGTATGTTTATTCTTATAATAACAATGTTCAGGGAGACACTGAGACTCTTTCAGAATTAAACAGGCCTTATGGTAGGAGAGTGATTCCTGGCAATCAGATAATTAACGTTTCTCAGGTTGGGAGTATTATCACCATGGCACTAATGGCTAGGACTTTGGATTTCCTGACTGTGCATTTTCTATTAAAAGTATCTTAGCAGCCGTCCAGGTGGACCTTGAGTTTTGTGAGCTCGGAGGGCTTCAAAAAAGACAGTGTTCCTATCTAGAGGTCATTCTGATTGACAGAACAGGGAAGAAACACAAGGAAAGTGATCAAATACATGTGACATGAGAATGGAAGGGAGGAAAGGGACTGGAGGGCAGAGACAAGGAGAGGATAGGAAAAATAAAGTATGGGCCATGCCATGCCAGAACTCAGCACACTCATGAGGATTTTTCAAACACATTATATTTTTAGAGGAAGAAGAGTGGAGAACCCTCACACACACAGCTGTGAGCATATTTAGTAATTCTGAAATGAAGCTTTGAAAGGTACGATATTGCTTATCTTTTTAAACTACTGCTATTTTTAAAGGATCTAGGAGACAGATATAAAGCTAAAGTCGTATTCTGTCAAAATACAAAATCTGGCAAGTGTTCATGTTGATATCAAATTCAATCACTGCCCTACTTTCAAGCTTGAGTGGGTTTATAACCTTGGGGTGATTACCCTGCCCACCTTCATTTTAGGTGCCACAATTTCTCCTGCATTTCCTTTGTCAAACTGGCTGTCAGTCCTGCCTCTGGCTTCAGCTCATCCTGCTAGGGTTTGATTCCTGAGAAAGGTTGGCAGCTCTGATCCTTTCCCTTTATTTGCAGGTCACTCTGCTATCCAGTCTGTCTGTGCCTTTTGAGTACTTGGCTCCCTAGTGTCTCCTTTCTACCTCATATCATCTTATCTGTGAAGTTGGAGGCCAGAGGTCTAACCTTGCCAAGGCCCTGGCTAAGAGTCCAGGTCCCTTTACACCCCACACACCTCCCTTGTTTGCCCTCAGATGCCTGCTCAGATTTCATTGACTTGTGTTTGTAGCCCTATGGGCATAAGTGAATACTCACAAAGGGGGCTTATCAATGAAGAAAACACTCCCAAGATAATTTATTCATTATTGAATGTAATCTGTCACACAAATATAAAAATCTAAGGTAAACAAATAAAACTTTGATTATAGATACCCATTATAGATATGAAAACTGAATGTTAATCACTTGAAGAAAAATTTTAAAGTTAGTTCTTTTATCCCTAGACAATGAAGAGGCTTCTTTTTCAATTCTTCCAGCTCTCTTCTGTTTTCTATTTTTGTTTCATTGTTTTGAGACAAGGTCTTACTTTGCAGCCCAGGATGACTTAGAGCTCACTAGATACCCCACCAGGCTGGCCTTGATGTCACAGAAGTTTCTTCTGCCTCAGTTTCTCAAATAATTAGAAGTGTGTACTACAATACTGGCTCAATTCACTATTTTAGTAACAACTTATTATAGATGTTATAAAATCCATCATTCCAAAATCTGTAGTTTTGGTAGTTAGTACACAAAGTACTTATTAGATAAAAGTCACCAAGCATGATTCTCTCTGTCTGTATGTCTCTCTTTGTCTTTCTCTCTCGGTTTTTTGTTTTTTGTTTTTTTTTTGAGATAGGATTTCTCTGTGTAGTCTTGGCTACCCTGGAACTCCCTTTGTAAACAAGGCTGGCCTAGAACTCACAGAAATCTACCTTCCTCTGCCTCCCGAGTGCTGGGATTAAGTTAAAGGCATGTGCCACCACTGGGCTACACTTAACATCTAAACAAACTTCAGATTTCCTTCGTGCATACCAGAGTACATGCCTGTGGCCTTCCTGGATCACAATTTTGCATAGGAAACATTTATAATGAAACGGAAAATTCATGCACTGGGGGCTCAAGTGAGAGATGAATATCTGTATGATGGAAGGTCCCTCTATCCAGGGACCCAGGCTGTTTTCTTTAAGATAAACCCTATACACCCAACATGTCCAGATACTTCTGATACAGAGATATGTGAACTGAATGGCTAACATCAACAACAAACAAACAAAACAAAAAAAAAACAAACATGATTTTACTAACATGCAGCTTTAGCTCTACAGCTGGTGAGAGGTTGGTACCAGGCGTGGAGAAGACTAAGTGTCATCGTGGCTCTATAGACCCTTCTATTTAAGCAGTATGTGAGATGTTATCAGGAATCGTTTTCTTACCAGAAACAAATAAATGCAGATTATCAAAGTCGCTACGTTAAAGATTTTGAGTATTTTATCAATCCCATGAAGTTGATACTAATGTCATCCCCACCTTCAAGAAACTGAAGTTTTAAGAGGCCGTGCCATTTGCTTAGATCCCAGTGGAAATGGAGAGAGGATTCATTTCCAGGATGTAGGATTTTAGAACTCATACTGAATGTCACTGCTCCTAGCAGAATCCCACAGTTCTTGGCCTATCAGAGTGCTGTATCCAGATAATAGGGATTTTTTTCAGATAAACACAGGCCTCACAGCACCATGGGAGTAGCCTCAGTGCTTTGTGACTCAGATCAGGCATGGATCCTCAGTTGAGGCTGCAGAGTCACCATAAAACAAGAAGTCTATTTCCTATTCCTGGCTTAGAAAATGAGGTTCAGCCGGGCAGTGGTAGTGCATGCCTTTAATCCCAGTACTTGGGAGGCAGAGGCAGGTGGATTTCTGAGTTCAAGGACAGCCTGGTCTACAGAGTGAGTTCCAGGACAGCCAGGGCCACAGAGAAACCCTGTCTCGAAAAACAAAACAAAACAAAACAAAAAGAAAATGAGGTTCAAACACCTCTTTGTATTAAAATCATATACAGGCCCTTCCCAAACTTTGCTGTAAGCCTTACCTTCTCTGTACAGATTCCTGTGTTCCAAGGTCTGACATATACAATGCCCTAAATATCATGGACTTCTAGACCTTTGTCCCTGTGTTCTTCATTTTTTTTTTTTTGCCCTTTCTCAATGTTTTCTTTCTGAAATGACTTGTTGTGTCCTGCATGGTCATGGAAGGGCATCATGACATAGTTTCCTGCCCCTGGAGCAGAGCCAGCAGGATGTGAGTGTTGATAGTTCCTGTAAGGCATGGAGTTTGTTTGTATACTAATGTACATATTTTCATGTTCCTCCTTTGGGGAATGCTCTCCCTGTTAAGGTCAATGACTACAAGATAATTAGAAACAACATGAGTCTGGGAGGCAGGAATGTGTTCTTCAGCATTCTCTAAGTGCTGTGACCTTAAGGCTGTAGCAAAGAACACTGAAAACATGAGTTCAAGAATGTATAATTTCTCAACTATGCAAAATATAAGGATGCAATATGAATTGTATGAGGGACTTCATGGACCTAAAAGAACAAAAGCAGCTGCACTAATGAGCCAGCTTGTCAGAAAGATACAAAGGCAGGTAGATTCCTGAGTTCAAGGTCAGCCTGGGACAGAGTGAGTTTAAGTCCTAAGTATGGTGGGCATGGTAATCTCGGTATGGTAACCCACCCAACTAAACTTATAGTTTGTGCTTACAAAGGCAGGCAGATATGTGAGTTCATTTGCTATACTAAAAAAAAATGTACTTGGGCTGGAGAGATGGCTCAGCAGTTATGAGCACTGATTGCTCTTTCAGAAGCCCTAAGTTCAATTCCCAGCAACCACATGGTGGCTCACAACCATCTGTAATGGGATCTGATGCCCTCTTCTGGTGTGTCTAAAGACAGCTACAGTGTACTCATCATATATATTAAATAAATAAATCAAAATTTAAAAACCCCCTGCACTTTAAAAAAATGTATTTGATGTCTCTTTTAAGAAATAAAGGCTAAGGTCATAAAATGTTGATTTGTGAGATAATCAAAAGGGAACCTAGGATAATGATTTGAGTTGATATGTAAATAAAAGACTGGGCTTTGGTCTTCAAGAGCTGAGCTAAATGGAGAGCCAGCTCTAGCAGAACACAGAGCAGTCAGCTTGTGCCCACATTTGACTTTAAGTTGTTCTTTTGCCACGCCCAAACATCCTTTCCTCAGGAACTCCTCTCTAAGCTGAGGCTGGACCTTGGCAATGGCTGCTCCTCCTTCCAAGTCCAGGTCCTGTCTTACTACTTTCTCCACAGGAACCTGTCCTCAACCCTCTCAAGCAGAAGTCTTTCCCACCATACTTTTCATACTCTTTTGTTGTTGCAGTTACATGCATCATAATATTGCATGTTATATTTGCAATAATATTACATTGTGTAATATCACATTTACATAATATAGCACATTACAGCATCATGTCCAAAGTTTGGATTCTTTTTGTTTTTACTCTGCCACTAGCTTTCTCTCCTTCCTACCTACCATAGATCTCTTTCTTCTCTCTGATTAAGGAGACCAAGGATCCTAAGACAGATGAGTCAGGTCCTGGAGGTGGTGAACTTCCAAAGGAAGCAATAAGGCAGTGCCTTCTTATTTGTATCATGAACATCAACATAATACATAGTCTGCAAGGGCTGAGCGATGACAAATTCAAAATACCCTCATGCCATAGTAATAGTCTGTCCTTCTGGACTTCTCCAAACCATTTTAAAAATTTGTGTGTGGAAGTGGTAGTATGGTGTGTGCCTGTTATGTGTATGTGTATGCAGGTGCATGCACCTTGTATGCACATACCAAACTCAGAGGATGTCTTGTCTTCCTCTATCACATTCCACATTATTCTCTAGATAGGGTCTTTCTCTGCATCTGAAGTTCATCATTTTCAAACGACTGGCTGGCTAGCGGGCTCCCATGACCCTCAGCTTTCCACCTCCCAGTGCTGGGGTTATGGGAATATAATCTGGCTCCTTTTAATTTTTTTTTAATTTGTGGTTACTTAAGACAGGATTTTTCTGGGTAGCCCTGGGTATCCTGGAATTCCCTCTGTAGACCAAGCTGGCTCCAAACTCAGAGATCTGCCTGCCTCTGCCTTCTGCTGGCTTTTAAGTAGGAGCTGAGGATTTGAACTCAAGTCTTCAGGCTCACACAGCAAGTGTGCTTCCCCACTGAGCCATCTCCTTTGCCTAGCTAATACATCTGTTTTTTGTTTTTGTTTTTTTTTGTTTTTGTTTGCTCATTTGCTACCAACATTCTTATATTTTAAAAATTACTCATTCATTAAAAAGATCTTATAGGACTAGAGAGATGACTCGGTGGTTAGCACTGGCTATTCTTTCAGAAGACCTGGGTTCAATTCCTACTACTCACATGGCTGCTAATAACTGTCTAAAATTCCAGTTCCAGGGGATCCAATACCTTCTCATCTCTGTGGGTACTGTATACATGTATACAGCCATACATTCAGGTAAAAACAATTAGACATAAAATAAAAGTAAGTAAATCTTTAAAACTATTTATTTGAGGGTATGTGTGCCATGGCATGGTTGTGGAGGTCAGAGGACAACTTGTAGGAATTAGGTCTCTTATTCTACCATGTGGCTTCCAGGGATAAAACTGAGGCTTTTGGGTTTCCTGACAAGTGCCATTTTTTTACTCTCTGAACCATCTTGCAAGACTTCAGTTACTTTTTAAATACTATACTTCTTATATATTTTCTCCTTATCTTTTTGGAACAAATTTGTGGCCTGGTTAAGAATTTATCACCCCCATTTTGGAGATAAAACAACCAAATTTCAGGTAACTGTCATACTGACATCACATGAGTGACATATAGTGATGGTGGCTACTCACACTCATCTGATCTGAGCAACTTTTGCTAATGCATGCATGTACGTGATGACACATCTGGAAGGAGGATGTGAGAAGCCCTTCTGTGAGGAGCGATACTTTGCTGATAGTTATGAACTGACTTAGGACACCCCCAAGAAAGAGGGTGTCCTACAGAGGAAAACTACAGAGGAAAGGTTATAAGTAAAAATTATAATTTAGCTGCGTTAATGAAAAAAGTTTTCCATTTTTAGGAGGCAGAAGCAGGCAGACCTCTGAGTTCGAGACCAACCTTGTTTACAGAATGAGTGTCAGGACAGCAGAAATACACAGATAAAACCTGTCTTGTGGAGGGGGGGGAAGAAGAAAAGAAAAAAAATGGGTTCTCTATTAGGACCCTGAAAAGCCTGCTGGAGAGAGGACAGCAGAGTAGTTATTTATAAATGCTACATATGGAGGCGTGGCTCTTCCCAGGACCGTCTACATCAGTTCTCACCCTGTGGGTCATGATCCCTTGGGAGCAGGGATCAAACATTAATCATATTAGATATTTTAGATATTTATATTATAATTCATAACAGTGACAAAATTACAATTATGAATTAGTAAGAAAAATAATTTTGTGGGGGGGGGGTCACCACAATATGAGGGGCTGTCTTAAAGGGTTGCAGTGTTAGGAAGGTTGAGAACCACTGGTCTGAATGTCTCTGGGCAAATTACTTAAGTTTCTTGTGCCATAGTAACATTTTTTGGTAAAATGAAACTAAGGATGATAGAAAGCAGTACGTCAAGTCTGGGTTGCCCAGAAGATTGGCTGAGAACTGGTTGGGCGTTAGCAAGTCCTCCCTGCCGACTGCTGCCATGCTTTGGGGTTCTGGAGAATTTTCTGGAGAACACCTGAGACCTCATGAGCTAGGCAGATGCCCAACAGGACACTGTATGGGACTGGCGTCTTCAGATGCTGGCCTTCAGGAACCAGGGAACATAAAAGCCACTTGGTAAACAAGGCCTTTTACACAACTTCAAGGCCCTCTCCTGATACTGTCTGCAGTGTTGACATAACTAAACAAACACAGCTCCTGTCGGAGTGTAACCTTCAAACACTTGAGAACTTCCTAGGGTGGCCAAACCTGCAGGGCGGCTGAGGGAGCGAGAACCCACGCTGCCTGATATGATCAAATGCCTTGGTAAAGTCAACAATTTAAATTTTAAGGTGCTCCCAGATTTTTCTGTGTCTGATCTCTGGCAGGGATCACACACAGCAATGTGTTCTGGGCCCTGTGGCTTAAAACTACGCATTCATTCCTGCTTTCTGGTTCTGGACACACAGGCTATACCAGGCAGGGCTAGGCAGAGAGGAATGAGATGCTATCTATTTTTTAAGTCCCACTTTGGAGGTGTGTCCCTCCAGACATAATGCTGGCCGTAATAAGCTAAGCTAGAAGGTGTTCAGGGAAAGTAAGAACACCTAGCTGGCCCAGGTCATTTTTCTTTGTCTTCTTTTTCTCCCCTGAGATGGGTGTAAGACTCTGACAAGCCTAAGCTACCAGGGACCCTCTGAGTGAACCATACGGAGCTGGGGATCAATCCAAAAGCAAGAAAAATTTATTGTTCCAGTGAGTTCCGGTCGTCCTGCACTGAAGGAGAGGTGGCCCGTTCAGAGACTTTTTATAGTTCCCAGGGGCAGAATAGAGCATCAGCAATATGATTGGTGGAACAGAGTGCCCTTTAAAGTGATTGGTCTTTAGGGAATGAGTAGAGGGGGCTTAATCAGCCTTTCCCTTCCTATAGTGCTCTATGACCTCTCTCTTCCAGGAGGGGAGGGGAGCCTGGAGGAATTTTCCAAAGGTCCTGAGCTGACCTCTTCAGGGGTTTCGTGTAACTTGGGCTAGCCTTGAACTTGCTATGTAGCAAAGGCTGCTGTGAACTTCTGACCCTCCCATGTGATGGAATTACAGGCATGTATTATCACACAGTGGGTTTGTCTTGTGCATGCACATGCAAGTGTGCTTGTGTATGAGTGTGTGTGTGTGTGTGTGTGTGTGTGTGTGCGTGTGTTGAGATATGGTCTCATATAGCCCAGGCTAGCCTTGTTGAACTCAGGCAAGCACTCTATCAACTGAGCGACATCTCTGTCCCTGAAGGTGGTCTTTAATTTTAGATTCTTCTCTTGTTAGGAAATTGTTCTCAACTGGAGGCTACATGTTCCACAGGGAACATCTGGCAATCTCTATCACAAATGGATGGGGGAGAGATCCTGGCATCCTTTAGGCAGAGGCACTGTTGCAAATCCTGCAGTGTACTGACCAACACCCTCACAGAGCATGGTTCATGTCCTGGTGGAATCTAAGGACTCCCAGGCTAGGTGATCTCTCTAAGTTTCCGTCTAGCTCAAAGCATTCTGAAGTGATTCATTTCTTTAATCATACAAATGTTTAATAGTGACTGCCAGCTCTTGTCAGAGGAGGTTTGTTCACTCACGCAGTAAACCTCACACAACATCCTAACAGCCTCCTGTGTCATTCCTGTCCAGCTGCCAATGGAGTGGAGGGAAATTTGTCCCCTCGGATCTGGTCAAGAATCCCTGTGGCGTCAGTATCAACTCCCACACAGCTCTGGCTTTAGGGGGAACTTTCATTCTTTTCCTTCTGGTCACTGGTGGGAGTGGGAGCCACTCTCAGGCTCACTGGCAAGTCCTTTATATGCTAATAGCAGTGAAATAGTTCATTAAAAATGGCAACCAGACAGATTTTTTTTTCTTTTTCAAGAAAGGGTTTTTCTGTGTAACTGGCTGCCCTGGAACTTGCTCTGTGGACTCACAGATCTGCCTGCCTCTTCCTCCAGTGTTCTACCTCCAGGAGTGTACCACCACCACCACCGCTAGGAGTGTCGAGGGAAAACACCTGCTGGTCCTCAGACTGGAGCATCAAACCTAAGGATGTCGTGTTAACTGCCACTTCATAATGCATTGCTTCTTCTATGAACTTTGCATCTCCTCCACATCCCTAGACTCATGAACAATGAAGAATGCTCGAACACTCCTCCAGGAAAGTCAGGAGCACAGAGGCATCTTGAACTTGTTTTCTTAGAAAATGGAAGTAGAGGCAGAGCTCATGCTACCTCAGTCCTGGCCAAGGTAGCGTGGAACTATCTGTGTGCACATGGATGCCTCAGACTTTATGCCTTAGTTGCTGCCCACTTTTTACTGTTTTTAGATAGATACCGTCCCCCCACCCCCACGCCCGTTTAAGATTGGTTCTCTTCCTGCTCTGGAACTTGCCAAGTAGACAAGGCCGGCCAGCCAGTCTGCCCCATCTCCACCTCCACAGCCCTGGGATGACCAGTGCACACACCATACCAGGCTTTGTGTGAACCTGGGAGCACACATGCCACAGTGTACATGTGGGGTCTGAGGACAACCCTGGTGTCATCCTTGGCTCCTTCTCTGTTTAAGACAGGGTCTCTCTTGTTCACTGTTGAGTGTTTCAGACTAGCTGACCCAGGAGCTTCAGAGTGAGCAGTTGATAATTGTCTTACCTTTGCCTCCCACCTCCCAGGAAGGGGTGTGCTGGGATCATGGTCATTTGTGTTTTTGTGTTACTCTGTCTGGCATTTACCTGGGTTCTAGGGAATCCAAATTTAGGCTATCAGGCTTGAGTGGCAAATGCTTTACACTTTATCCATTAAGCCAAAGCTAACTCCCTGGCACCCAGTTTTTTTGTTTTTTTGTTTGTTTTGTTTTTTTAGCAAGTTCTGCAGATAACACTCATGTCCTCCGGCTTGAAAGACAAAGACTTTATTAACAAAGCTATCTCCGTAGCCCCAAAAGTTCAGTATAATTATTCAGAAAAAAATTTCATTACCTGGGAGAAGAGTCTACTTTTTTTATGCAGAGAACCTCTGCTGAGGTACACTCCTCACAACTCCATTCATACTTTTTATACTTTTTGTGGAGTAGGCGTACCAGTGCTCAGGCTACAGGAATTCCACAATTGCTCCTGCCATTTTTCTACACTCTCAGTGTCCCCCTCAAAAGCCTACCTTTTAGTTACAAATCACAATCTATATAGAAAGTTGTAGGCATACACAAAACAGAAGTTATGACCTCAGAAAAGCAAAAATAGAAGACGTTTGATTCTCAGCCTTGAAGAATATAGGGACATAGTACTATACAGTGGAGAATTGGAATTTTAGCCTTTGGAACTGGAGAGATGGCTCAGGGGGGTTAAAAGTACCCATGCTGATCACCAGTACCACCACCCCTCACCCGCCCAAGTCCAGGGATCTGATGCCCTCTTCTGGCTTCTTGTAAGTGCTGCCCAGACAACCAACTTGCACATGCAGCAAAAGTGTGTATATGTATAAAATAATTTAAATAAAAATAATTAAATTTCTGCCTTTGGTGCATGAGGGTTGTGTGTGGCCAAGCTCTTTCTGTGAACCTTCTCTGGCCACACACACCTCATACTTCAGTGGTTTCCACTTTGAATAAAAAGATATCCATACTCAGAAAGGATCCAGTTAACCCCCACTTGGTTGTAAACCGTGGCTATGGCTGCCCCATGCCTCTTCCCCCATGGACTTGTTCAGTGCTGATGGCAGAGGTGCCAGCTCTAGCATGGCGGAGACACAATGGCTACTGCTTCCTGCCAAGGCTAGGATGTGAGCCTTCCTGTGCCAGAGCCAGCTGGAAATCTACCATCCAGGAACCTTGGACTCTTTGGGAGAAATCTGAACTTCTAACGCAAATTTGAAGAGGAGCCAGGGAGACTCCTGCTCGTTAGGTAGCCAGGGCTAGATGATAAGGTTTTCAGAGTCACCTTTGCTTCCCTAGCTACTTACCGCAACTGTCCCCCTCACAGATGCTGAGGGTCTTACACGTTCATTGCACCTGTGGAAAGACATTGAAATCATTTCTTTGAAGAGGCTGAGAGCACAGTAGTACAATTACCGTTTACATAGCCAGTAGCACAGTTACTGTTACATGACAATATCAAGAAGAATGAGATGTATTTCTAATGTTCCGTAGAAGGACGCCTCTTGGTTAGTGCTAGTATTTAGAACTGATATTTCTATTTTTGCCTCCTGAGTAAATTTGAGTTTGAGCACAACATAAAAACACGTAACAAACTGTCTACATCGGCTGAATGTTTATCGTGTGACTGGCACTGCTCTTGCTCAGACACCCCACACCTTTTGAGGCAGAAATCACAGTTGCTTCCATTTTACAGATGGTAAAATAAAGTATGGGGAAGTTGGGAAGAACGTCTCAGTGAGCAGTGAGCAGGGTAGAAACTGGGTGCGGGCTGTCTAAATTTATAATTATCCTTAACCAGCAGAGTGCACTGACTTTCTTTGTAAATGGAACATTTCTATGTCTGGGCATTTACATTTTAAAGAACCATTACACCAGCGCCAGAATTGATTTATAAGAACCATTTAAAATACAAACCTCACCAAAATTGCTTCTGGTGCTTTTGTTCATAAAGACCCTGATTCGAGGTGACATTATTTTGGAGGTAAGCAAGTGTGTTTTTACCGTTTACACTGCTTTTTTCAACTCAACAATAAAGAAAAAATGTAATAATTCCTAGACCCAAAATTGAGATATGGCTGGCAACATGGCTTATCAGGCAAAGGCACCTGCCACCAAGCCTGCTGACCAGAGCTGGATCCCTAGAGCCTACACGGTGGGAAGAGACGACCAGCTCCTGCAAATTGTGTTCTGACCTCTATACATATACTGTGGTATACATGTGCCCCAACGTATACACAAAATAAGTGAATAAATATAAAAATAAAAAGGCATAGATGTCAGCTTGTCCATCTGTAATCCTATGCTCTTCCGGATCCTAACTCAGGGTTGTAGACTTGTAATGACTCACAGCTCTTTGTGAAAGTAGGCCACCTCCTCCACAGAGCAGCAGCTTGGGGATCAGGAGTTACACATATTGGGACTGTGGATTGGAGCAGTCAAGAGTGGCAACAGCTGCCCTCCATCTACTTCCCTGATTCATGGTTCATGAAAGTTGACCATAAAAGCTGGGAGACCAAACAGTTTTATATTCTAAAGATATCCATAGCTGTGTTATAGTTGATCTCAGATTTTGAACAGAAATTGAATTAAGCCATGGATAGTTTTTTGTACTATTCTGAAATATTAGCTCTACTAATAATACTCTGCATGTTAAATACAAGTCAGAATTCCTTACTTGTCAGGATTACTTGACTCTCGGGGGTCTTGAGAGAAGGAATATTTGAGAGCAGTGAAACAAACAACTTGAAGTCAAATGATGGGTCCAAGCTGACAGCCTGTGCTTTGCTCAAGATGGCTCTCCTAGATGGCTCTGTAGTCTGCTCAAGACAGCTTTCTACTCAAAACAGCTCTTTCTTGCTAGATAAAAATTTTGAAAACTCTTTGGATAGCTCATGGATTTTCTGACCAGAAAAGCTGCTATAAAAAAAAATTCTTGAATGCTCTAGAAAAAGAATTCTAAGAGAGCTGTGTTCACCCTCCAAGCAGTCCTCTCTATGTAGCTGCTAGAAAAACATTCTAAAAGAGCTGTGTCAACTCTCTAAGTAATTCTTTGGCTTTCTGACCAAGGACAGAAATCCTGTTAGAAAAGATTCTAAAAGAGCTATGAAAGTTGTAGCCAGGCAGTGGTGGTATATGCCTTTAATCCCAGTACTTGGGAGGCAGAGGCAGGCAGATTTCTGAGTTTGAGGTCAGCCTGGTCTACAGAGTGAGTTCCAGGACAGCCAGGGTGACACAGAGAAACCCTGTCTCGGAAAAAAAAAAAAGAAAAGAAAAAGAAAGAAAATTCTAAAAGTCATGTTTGTTATTCATACATTTTCTTACCAAAATCAGAAATTCTGTTAGAAAAAAATTCTAAAAGAGCTGTGTTTGCTCTCCAGAGATCTCCAGGCAATTTAGCTCTCCTAAAAAATAGAACTGCTGTCACTCTCTGCTAGTTCATCTCACACAGACCTAAAGCCCAGCCTTTTATTCACATTTATTCCAGGTTCCCTCTTGACCATCCCACAAATCAGGATTCCATGATCTTAGCCTCTTGACTCTTAAGAAAAGGGTAGTGCTTTTTTTTTTTAACATTGCAAATGAATTCTGAGATCTGCCTGCTTTTGTAAACTTAGCTGGGCGGGATCCTGTCCAGAGATAACCATTCCAACCATTCCAGGATCTAAATTTATTCTCTCAGGCTGACCTTGCACTCAGGAATCTGTCTCCCTTTGTAGCTTTCTGACAAGCTGGTTCATAGTTCAGCTATCTCTATTCTTTTAGACCTATGAAGCTCCTCATAAAATTCATATTGCTTTGTTACATTTTACAAAAGTATATATTTTTGAACTCATGTTTTCAGAGTTCTTTCCCACAGCCTTGAGGGCCATGCTGAAGGTCTCAGAGATTATCATTTTGCTGAGACATTAGCCCCTCCTTCACCTTCCATACACATGCTGCCTCCGATTATCATGGAGTCATTAACCTTGGCAGAGAGGACATTCCTCAGTAACCTTGGCAGGGAGAATATTTCCTGAAGGAGGAACATGAAGCAAAAAAATATAATTTTTTTTCTTTTTTTTTTTGGTTTTTTGAGACAGGGTTTCTCTGTGTAGCCCTGGCTGTCCTGGAACTCACTTTGTAGACCAGGCTGGCCTCGAACTCAGAAATCCTCCTGCCTCTGCCTCCCAAGTGCTGGGATTAAAGGCGTGTGCCACCACCGCCCGGCTAATTTTTTTTATATAAACAAGCCTTACACCCACAGCAACCATGAATACTCAGAGAGCCCCATGCCCTGCTGGCTCTGTTCCAGGGGTGGGAACCAAGTCACACCGTCCCTGCCATGGCCAACCTGGACTGGCAAAATTTGAGGATTTTTGGATTAGGGATAAACACATTGTTTAATTTATTCACTTGGCCTTGTGAACCGGTCTTGCTATGTACCTCTGGCTAACCTGAATTCATTGTGTAAATCAGGTAGACCTTGAACCTGCCACAATCCTGCCTCCACCTCCCTAGATTACAGGAGTGTGTTACCTCTTTCCAGGTTTATTCCTCTGTCCTACAAACTGCACACAAAAACCAGTATTGTTTTGAATCTTTGAAGAAAACAAATATGGCTGAGATAGGAACCTTGTTGTCAGAGTGCTTTAACCAAAGGGGACATAAAGACAGGAACCTTGTTGTCAGAGTGCTTTAACCAAAGGGGACATAAAGACAGGAACCTTGTTGTCAGAGTGCTTTAACCAAAGGGGACATAAAGACAGGAACCTTGTTGTCAGAGTGCTTTAACCAAAGGGGACATAAAGACAGGAACCTTGTTGTCAGAGTGCTTTAACCAAAGGGGACATAAAGACAGGAACCTTGTTGTCAGAGTGCTTTAACCAAAGGGGACATAAAGACAGGAACCTTGTTGTCAGAGTGCTTTAACCAAAGGGGACATAAAGACAGGAACCTTGTTGTCAGAGTGCTTTAACCAAAGGGGACATAAAGACAGGAACCTTGTTGTCAGAGTGCTTTAACCAAAGGGGACATAAAGACAGGAACCTTGTTGTCAGAGTGCTTTAACCAAAGGGGACATAAAGACAGGAACCTTGTTGTCAGAGTGCTTTAACCAAAGGGGACATAAAGACAGGAACCTTGTTGTCAGAGTGCTTTAACCAAAGGGGACATAAAGACAGGAACCTTGTTGTCAGAGTGCTTTAACCAAAGGGGACATAAAGACAGGAACCTTGTTGTCAGAGTGCTTTAACCAAAGGGGACATAAAGACAGGAACCTTGTTGTCAGAGTGCTTTAACCAAAGGGGACATAAAGACAGGAACCTTGTTGTCAGAGTGCTTTAACCAAAGGGGACATAAAGACAGGAACCTTGTTGTCAGAGTGCTTTAACCAAAGGGGACATAAAGACAGGAACCTTGTTGTCAGAGTGCTTTAACCAAAGGGGACATAAAGACAGGAACCTTGTTGTCAGAGTGCTTTAACCAAAGGGGACATAAAGACAGGAACCTTGTTGTCAGAGTGCTTTAACCAAAGGGAACATAAAGACAGGAACCTTGTTGTCAGAGTGCTTTAACCAAAGGGAACATAAAGACAGGAACCTTGTTGTCAGAGTGCTTTAACCAAAGGGGACATAAAGACAGGAACCTTGTTGTCAGAGTGCTTTAACCAAAGGGGACATAAAGACAGGAACCTTGTTGTCAGAGTGCTTTAACCAAAGGGGACATAAAGACAGGAACCTTGTTGTCAGAGTGCTTTAACCAAAGGGGACATAAAGACAGGAACCTTGTTGTCAGAGTGCTTTAACCAAAGGGAACATAAAGACAGGAACCTTGTTGTCAGAGTGCTTTAACCAAAGGGAACATAAAGACAGGAACCTTGTTGTCAGAGTGCTTTAACCAAAGGGGACATAAAGAGCTGTGATACCACTGTAGCCTTGAAAAGAAAAATGAGTGGTGAGTAAGTGCATTGATAGTATGGAATGGAAACATGTGCAGTAGGGAGAAGGTGGCAGAGAACTGCCATGGAGGTGAAAGGGCAGGATGAGCCAGGAGCCTGGTACATGCTTACATTCCTAGCCTTCAGGAGGAAGAGGATGATCATCACACTAGAGGCTAGCCTGATCTATATATACAGCAAGGTCCAGGTCAGCCAGGCCTGGGTAATAAAACCCTGTCTCAAAAGCAAGCAAGAAAACAAACAAACAATAAAGGGCTGGAGAGATGGCTAACAGGAACACTGGGGCTCTTCAGAGGACCCAGGCTCAGTTCCCAGCACCCACATGGTAGCTTAAAACCATTAGTCAGGAGATCTGACACCTTCTTCTGGCCTCCATAGGCACCAGGCATGCACCTGGTGCACAAACATATATGAAGTCAGAATACTCATAAATACATAAAATAAACAAATGAAATTAAAAATAAACAAATGAATGAATGAATACCCTACCCCAAAACGAAGGCTTAGAGATAGGAATGTTATCAGGTTGGGTGGGAACTGGCAAGCAATTCAGTTAGCCTTGAGCCAAGAGTACAAGCTGGGTTGTGTCAGTTCTTTTTATAACCCTATTGACTGCAGCCCTCACTGCAACCCCGCAGCTAGTCTGTCACTACCTCACCAGGTCTTCTATCTGGTTTAGAGTCAGAGCAACCAGAGCAGCATGCTGAGAAGGCTGAATAAGTGAGAAAGAGGGCTGAAGGGACAGAGGATGTCTGTATCACAGACCCATCAAATACAGATATACGTATAAATATATAAACGTAATAACACTTGGGTCATTGGGTCTGGTGGCAAGTGTCCAGGTGGCAAGTGTCCTTGCCTGCTGAAGCATCTCACTAGCCCAGGGCTTTTCCTTTATCTGGTGAATCTCTTAAGCAAACCCTCACCCACCCAACCTTATCTTTCAGCTCTCCTCCTAGGCATCTCTGAACCTGTCAACTTAATTCCACCTCAATTAGTCTCTCCTTTCCACACCTTTGCAGATGCCATTCTGAAATCCTCATGCAATAGGAAGGGCAGGGCTCAAGAATACAAGAATGTTCTTTTTTAACCCTGTGACCCCTGAGAAGTTCCATCTATAGGGTCACAGGCAGTTCAGAGCCTGTAAGTTAACCATGGACTTCGAGTCTTTCCATCCTCATTCTTTCCTATCTGGTCAACAAACCCCACTGACTCAAGCTCAGGAGTCTCTGAAATCCATCCTTGTGTCTGCATCTACCCGCACCCATTATACCCTTTCAGTACAGTAGCCCTTATCTGTCCTAGTATCTCCAAGCTTGTCCCAAACCATCCTCTGTGTATAAACTAGAGAGGTCAGGACAGACTGAACTGTGCCTCTTCCCTTCCAAGTGAAAGATGAGGTTAATTCCTGAATGTATGAAGCCCTACATGACCTAGTCTGTACATGCTTTCTGGCCTCATACCCTACTTCCCTTTGTCACTTCAGTCAGAGGGAATTTGACAGACACCCGAGCTTCTGCACATACCGCTCTTTGCCTGAAACATTTTCCCAACATCTGTGGTCCTGGACAATTATCTTACACTCCAAGGATCATGTAGCTGTCACTCCAGAAGATGGAACCAGACTTTCTCTAGAGTCCTGTCCCTCAGATGTGATCCCATACCATATACGTCTTTTCCACCATGGCCATTCTTCTTGGCCTCTGATTTTGTCTTGATCTCATAGAAATGAAGTGTGTGAAGGGGAGCACTGTTGGTGATGGCCTTGTGGAATTCTTGTGTAGTCTGGTTAGGTATATCAACGAAGGTGGTCATTCTGCTTCCCATAGTCACTCTTCCTCTGCTGTCCATCACCATCCACCGAGCTCCCCAAGGCAGAACAGAAGAAATGCCACCTCCACTTCTTCTTCCTCACTCACCACACCCAACTGCTATGGTGTCACGGTTCCACTCAAAATCCTGCACAGAGCTGTTCATTTTCATATTTGCCATCCCAGTAACAGAGGTTTCTTTTCTTCTTTTTTTTTGGTTTTTCGAGACAGGGTTTCTCTGTGTAGCCCTGGCTGTCCTGGAACTCACTTTGTAGACCAGGCTGGCCTCGAACTCAGAAATCCTCCTGCCTCTGCCTCCCAAGTGCTGGGATTAAAGGCGTGCGCCACCACCGCCCAGCTGGTTTCTTTTCTTCTTGTTGTGACTAATACCCAGCAAGAAGCAACTTAAGGGGTAAAGGTTTTTTGTTTGTTTTTGTTTTTGTTTTGGCTCATGGTTAAAGATACACCCCCAGTGTTTGTCTCCTGGATGATTCTAAATCCAGTTAAATTGGTGGTAACTAAGATTACATATTATAAATCTCCCTCCTCCCTAGTTCTCATTTTTGTTTTGCTTTTTTGAGACAAAGGTCTTATGCAGCCCAAACTGGTCTCACACTCACTGTGATGCTTGGCCCAGGGAGTAGCACTAACAGGAGGTGTGGCCTTGTTGGAGTAGGTGTGTCACTGTGGATGTGGGTTTAAAGACCCTCATCCTAGCTGCCTGGAAGCCAGTATTGTGCTAGCAGCCTTCAGATGAAGACATTGAACTCTCAGCTCCTCCAGCACCGTGCTTGCCTGGACGCTGCCATGCTCCTACCTTCATGATAATGAACTGAACCTCTGGAGCTGTAAGCCAGCCCCAATTAAATGTTGTCCTTATGAGAGTAGTTTTTGTCATAGTGTCTGTTCACAGCAGTAAAACCCTAACTAAGACAGAAGTTGGTATCAGTGACTGGGGTATTGCTGTGATAGGCCTGACCATATTTTTGTTTGGAAAGGTGTAGATTTGGGGGACTTAGGATTTGGAAAGCAGTGGAATGTTTTAAGTGGGGCTTAATGGACTATCCTAGTAGGAATATGGAAGACTTTGTTGCTAAGAGTTATTTGAACGGTGCAGACCTGGCCCAAGAGGTTTCAGTGAAGAAGAATTTCAGTGACCTAGAGACTGTTTTTGTGGTATTTTGGTGAAGAATGTGGCTCTGCCTTTTGCCCTTATCTGAAGAGTCTACCTGAGGCTGAGGTAAAGAGATTTATATTAATTACATTGACAAAAGAAGTCTCAAAAAGGCCCAGTAGACTTTGCTCTCTGGTTAAGTCTCATGAAAAGCGCTTTGAACAGTGTAGCAAGCTTAGAAAACAAAAATAAAAAGGGGAACCAGGAGTGAAATGGAGCTGAATCCTGTGTTCACAGTTATTAAATTGAATTAATGGAGTGGTGATCTTGGGGCAAGATCCTACCTGGCTAAATTTAGATTCAGGCATGGCAGTACAAGCCTTTAATCCCAGGAGTCAAAAGCAAGCAGATCTCTGAGTTTAAGGCCAGCCTAGGACAGAGCAGGTTTTAGGTAGAGAAAAGCTTTAAGTTCAGGCATGGTGGCACACATCTTTAATCCCAGTATTCAGGAGGCAGAGATGTGTAGATTTCTGAGTTCAAGGTCAATCTACAGAGCAAGTTCCAAGACAGTCAAGTTTAGGCAGTAAAGGAGTTGTAAAATAGAAATTGATAATGTAATAGTTCAAGGAGGCCATGTTCCAGCTCCAGCAAGCAGCAGAACTCAGCAATTTTCAGCCATGTGGCCCTGACTTTGGAGTCAAGAATAGAAGGGACTACTGTGACAATCAATGCTGGTTAGTTGGAGCTAAGAAATTAGCAGTGATTAAGAGACCAGCATTACTGAGGTGAAATCTGGGAAGTGTTTTCTCAGAGAACAAAGAAGTTGTGTTCCAGAGATAGCCAAGGTTTTACCTTGTGCTGCAGCTGTACTTGGTAATATGTAAGAGTCACCCAGGTGGTACTGGTTTTAAAGGTACGATGTCATGAAGAACAGCTGAGGTTTGGCACTGTGAGAGACCATGGAAGGACATTGTTGAAGATGCAACCTCAGTTGCAGTTGACAGTCCAGGACTGAAGGGGTCATGCAAAAGAGTTGAGACTTGGCAGCTTAGTTGCAGCGGAAGACCTCAGTGTATTGGAGATGCCAGTGCCATGGGATGATCACCAAGAACAACAGCAGCGGTGGAGTGGATCAACCTGAGCTCAGACTGCTACAGAGGGCAGAGCTGGAGAAGGGACAGCAGCCCTTTGGAGGAGCCCAGAAGATCATGTGTGGATCCCAGATATTAAAACAAGATGCTTTAACATTAAAGTTGCCTTAGGGACCCCAGGATGGTCTAAATGCCAGAGCCATGGGCTATCTTCTGAGGAAAGCTGCTAACTGGGAGTGGAACCAGCCCAGGAGAAAGAAGTTTGTTGTGTAGTCAACAATTATGAAAAAGGAGTTGGAGATCTGAAGACTGCTTTGATATTAGACCCGGAGATGCAGAGTTTGGAGTTTGCCCAGCTGTTTTCTTGTCTTGCTTTGGGGATTACCGTTAAGTAATTGGATGAATCTCAGAAGAGACCTTGAACGTTGGACTTTTAACATTGTTGAGACTGCTATAGAGTATGGGGACTTTAGAAGTTGGACTAAATGTACTTTTTTATTATGCTATAGGTAGGTTTGGCCCCCATAGACTCATATGTTTGAACAAGCCTATGGGGGCCAGGGAGTGGAATGTGAAGGTTTGTATATGCTTGACCCAGGGCGAGGCACTATTAGGAGGTGTAACCTTGTTAGAGTAGGTGTGTCACTATGACCATGGGCTTTGAGACCCTCATCCTAGCTTCCTGGAAGCCAGTATTCTGCTAACAGCTTCCAGATGAAGATGTAGAACTCTCAACTCTTTCTGTACCATGCCTGCCTGGATGTTGCCATGTTCCAGCCTTGATGATAATGGACTGAATCTGAGCCTATAAGCAGCCCCAATTAAGTGTTGTCCTTATAAAAGTTGCCTTGGTTATGGTGTCTTCACAGCAGTGGAATCCCTTAGACACTCACTATGTAGCTGAGGCTAGACCAGAAGGGGATTACAGGTATGCACTACCATGCCAGCAATCCTGCTACTGACTCTAATCTAATATTTCTCTTCCTCTCCCTCCTCCTCCCTCTTTCTTCTATAGGTTGGAACAAAGACCTTTTGCCTAGGCACTGTAGAAACTCTTTTTCCTGTGTCCTTCTGTCTTAGTCACTATAAAATGTTCCTTAGCACCCCTGACCTTTACCCTCACTTCAGCTGTGAAAAATGGAAAGGTTTTAAAGACAAATGTACACATGAGCATAACACTGCCCTGGGCTGAGTTGGTTCAACTTTCTAACGTGAAGAGCTGATGAAGTCAACTCAAGCCGACTCACCAAGTTTCAGTGACCTAGATGGATTTTTGTGTTCTCTGGCTACCACATCCTTGCTTGGTACAGACTCTAGTTTTTCAGTCACTTAACTTGGTCCTCTTCCTCCAGGAAGCCTCCTGGATCCTCTAGTCTATGTTAAGAACTTTTATTTGTTCCCCTGGAGGGAAGATTCTTGGTCATCAAATGCTCACCACGTGATACATCCATCATCAGTATATCTGCTGTTACCTAGGTTACAGCTAGGCCACATGAGATCCCTGTGTGAATTCAAAGGGACACAACTTCCTTAAGACCCTTGACTGTTATTTGCCAGAATTGCCAAAAATAAAGATTCAGAGGTGCATGCCTTTAATCTTAGCATTCAGGAGGCAAAGGCAGGTAGATCTCTGAGTTTGAAGCCATCCTGGTCTACAGAGTGAGTTTCAGGACAGGCAGGGCTACATAGCTACATAGAGAAACCCTGTCTGGAAAAACAAAATAAACAAACAAGCAAACCCCAAAACAAACAGCAAGAAAAAGGGAGGAACAAAACAAAACTGAACAGTTCTGAGGTGGACAGGCCACCCACTGCATGAGCCAAACAGATTACATAGTCCTCCTGGATGAGGCTTGGCTTTATGTCCACACTTTCCCTAAATGTCTGATCCTGGGTGGGACTTTGATACAAGCTTGACAGAACACAAAAGTGAAACTGTGTATTGCCTGGGCTGTTATCATCCACGTTGGGAATTGTCATGGTCATTAGCTTTGTCTGAAGAAGCTGCAGGGCTTCCCAATTATCCTGGAGAAATAAAGGTCCCCCTTTCCAGGCTTGTGCTGCCTAAATGATAGTCCAAAGCCAGGATCTGACCATCTCTTCATGTAAAACTGTTCATGCGACTCAGACTTCATAAAGATAATCAGATCAACTGGAAGCCACTGGCTACCCAGGATGAAATGCAGACTCTCCCCACATCTTGCTTCTCCCAGTTGTCTGCACCACACCTACCACCACAGCCTAAGAAGGAGATATCTCCTTTACTCTGAATTCTCTGGCTAATGGTCTTAGAGTCTTCTGTTCCACCTTGGGCTTTTCAACTAGAAAATGGGGAGGGGAAAGAAGGGAAGACAGAGGGAGAGGCACAAGCAATATAAATTCAGGGAAAATACGATGTGCCTTTTAACTTTCCAAAATAGTATTTGACCTTTCTGCTTACATAAGAGAGTTTGCAGCTGAACGGCCCAAGCTGTGTACGCCCTATGGATCAGGCAAATTTGGGCATGTCTGAGAAGTGGTTAGGTGGATCCACCAAAGCTCCTTGCATCTGAAGGGAATTAAATCATCCTTCAGGAGCAGAAGGGTGGGCTTCAGTTCTCATCCAGAAGTCACATTATCAGCCCATGTGGAACCCGGCTGGGAATAGTCACCAGTATGCCTTTCACTATGGGAATTCTCTAAGGAAAGGAGACTTTAACTGGACATATTTTTCATGAGCTTTGCAAACTTGTTCCCTTGTGTTTTCATTTGGGGATTACCACAGGAAAAGAACAATGGGAAAAACAAAACAAAACAACAAACCCCTACATTTCTGAAATTGCCAAAACCAGGAGGAGCATATGGCTGTGGCTTTCAGATGGTGGGTGGACAGAGGGTTGGTGGCTCCCTGAGGGTGTGACTTCCTGGTGGAGCATGCTGGAACATATTGCCTCATCATGGTAAGGAGGGAGTCATTTCTGTAACTGGGAATCTGGACCAAGAAAGGAATAGCTAAGGACGCTATTCCAAAGGTCAGAGTGCCCAGGCTGTATACCACAAACACCTACTAAACTCTATGGAGGGAGCCCGTGGGACAGCAGAGGTACTGAAACTTTGTGGTGAGGGCTGAGGACCACACCAGCTGCCTTATAACATGACCTGGGAAACCCCACCCACAGGAAAGTGTTGGCGAGAGCTGCATGTATTACGTTACACTGTCTTGAGTATACTGCATAGCAATGAATAAAAAGTAAGTATAAATGTGTTTCTTTCTTCCTGGAGTTTGGGTCAGTTAAATTTTTTTCAAGTAACATGAAAGTCATAAAGGGAGAGCTGGGGCACAGTGAATTTTGGAGGAAGAGGATATGTCTGAGGCGAAACGGAAACCGTTTTGACTTTTAATAACATATGGGATCACTGAGTTCTCATGGATTTTTAGATCCATTGAAAGCAATAAACCAAAACTCCAAGATTACACATACTGCCAGGCCTGGTTGCTCATGTCTGGAACTTCAACACTCAGGAGGTTCAGGTAGGAAGATTGCAATGAATTCTAGGTCAGACTGGGCTACATAGAGTTCTAGGCCAGCCTGGATTACAGTGTGCAACTCTCTCAATAAAGCAAAACAAGATGAGACAATATATACCACCACCACCACTCCATATACGGTAGTTTCTCTTATCCTTGTGTGGGGGACACATTCTAAGATCCCTCATGGCTATTAGAAACTACAGATGGTACAAAATCCTATAGCTACCTTATTTTTCTTGTACATAGATATTATGTTTAACTCATATGCTATGCATAGGAAGAAATAGATATTGATAATGAACAATAGCAAATTTGGGCAGTCATGATATACTTTAATAAGAGTTACATGAGTCTAGATTTCTCTCTTTTGAGGCTTTTCATCATATTCTACTGTAGTTTTGGGCCAGGGTTGAGAATTAACTGGGTAGAGAGGGGGAACTGTCCTAACTTTATTGATTGGGCCTTAAAGGAAACAAGGATATCTTGCCAAATTATGAGTCCCCCTCCCCATTTTATTTCCTGAGAAAAGTTGTCTACTCTCCAGTGTCATTTCTGGGGGAAAGCCAAGGCACAGAGCTGAGCATGCTGGGATACATTTATAATTGTAGAACTAGGAGGCTGATTCTGAGGATTGGGAGTTCAAGGTCAGTTTGGGCTACAGAGTGAATCTGAGACTACCCCGGCCTCTACAAAAAGACCTTGTCTCAAAACCAGAACAAAACAAAACAAATATCAAAGCTTAAAAGAAGAAAATAATCCTGGAGTGGTGGCATACACATTTAATTTCAGCATTTGAGAGGCCGATGGATCTCTGTGATTTTGAAGCTATCCTGGTCTACAAAGCAAAGGACATCCAGAACTACATAGAGAGACCATGTCTCATAAAACAAACTGAGAAGAGAGAAGAGGAGAGGAAGAGGAAGAAGAGGAAGAAGAGGAGGAAGAGAAGGAGAAAACAGAGGAGGAGAATTTATTTATCAAGGGTCTCATCTTTTGCATATAAAGTTCAGTGTTTTGTTTATGCCTTTTTCTGACCAGGTTACTACTTTTCCTCTGAATACTGCTCTGGAAAATCAAATCAAGATACTCTATTCTGGACTATCTGCTAGAGGTTCAAATGCTTCCATATCACTCATGCTTAGCTTATGGCTATATTAATAACTTCAGTGTTGGCTTTTATGCCTGATATTCAAATATCTGTTACAATAACCACAAATAAGATTTGGTAAAGGAAAAAGATGAAAATAAACTGAAAAGTACATTGATTTAAAAGTTAACATTGTAGCATAAATTATACTAGAAGGAATTAAAATGGTTCATTAAAGTGGGGGAAAAAGTTTAATTGCTTTGCTGACTTACTCTCCAGGGTACCAAGTGTGACAGTCAAGCCCTCGAAAGCCCTTGATGGCTTGAGAAAGTAGAAACCTGAAGGTTCTGTGCTGGGTAACTGGACTTCCCAGATCCTGCCAGTCCCTCGCAGAGCTCAGACAAGGAACAGCTTCTGTGTTAGAACACATTTTAAAGGCTGCTTTTGTATTTTAAAGATCAGAACTGTTAAAGGCTACATGGGATTAGAGAGGCCATAAATACATGTTGGCTGTCTTGGTAGGACATCTCCTAACCCCAACATAAAAAAAAAATGTTTGTTCCCTCACATTTAGATTTCTATCCAAACACTGAGGTCAATTTCAAATTTAAAAATGAAAAGAGCATGCTTTTTGCATGATCCTGTGAGACCTTGTAGGAATAAACAATAGTATATACCCTTTGTTATATTCTGACCTGGTAGAACAAATATTTGTCAAAGTAGAGACAGGAGAAGCTAACCTGGGCTACCTGAATTCTAGGGTTCTAGGGCAGCCTATGCTACAGTATATATCCTTGTCTTAAAAAAAAAAAAGGCAAGTAAATACTATTCGTGATCTCGTTAAGATAAATATTAAATATTCCCATTTAAAATAAAGTTTGAAAGTGAGATGTACTTGGGGTTGCTAAGATGGCTTGTTGGGTGAAGGTTCTTGTTGCCAAGGCTGCTGACAGAGTTTGATCCGCATCCCACATGCTAGGACAGAACCAGTTCCTGGAGTCCTCCACTGACTGCCACCACATGCGTGCCATGGTTCACGCATGGTGTCTCTGTCTCTGTCTTTCTTTCTTATACACACAGTAAGAAAAAAAAATCATTTTTTTTTAAAGAAAGGAAGATGTATTTAAAGCTGGCGATATCCGGGCAGTTCGGAGGTAACGACATTGGTTGCATATCTCCAGGCTGTATTCTGTCTCTGTCAGTCAGGTTAGGAGTCAGTTTGGTATCTGAGAAGGACATCTGCTGAACAGAGCTTACAAGTTTTCTGTTTGCCCTCTGGCCAAAACACATACCACCAAGAATGAAGATCCTAGATCTTTAGATCTTTTATAGTTGTTGATCAACTCCTGCAGTAATCTGTAACATGAGCTTGGAAAAAACAAACCCCCCAAAACTGCCTGTGGAGTAAAAATGTTTCTTCCACTTTTCCCGGATTCCTAAGCCATTTCCTTCTGCTCTATGAAACTCTCCCTTAAAAAAAAAAAAAAATCCAGTCCCCTAAGATACAATATGGTGAAATCCTTGATCTCCCATTTGCTGGCAATCAACTTTTTTTCTTGGGGAAAAAAAATGCTTTCCTAGCAACCGCGAAATAATTTTCAGTTTTAAATCTTCCAAACAACAGAATTATTATTGCCTCAAAAGTGTTGTTTTGCTTTTTAAAAAGCAACTCACCGATGAAGAGTATTCCTGGCAAGAGGTTCCGGTACGTTCAGTCCCACAGGTCTACATTTCGCTCAGCTCTTTCAGTCAGGAGAAAGCCGAAAGTAAACCGTCCCTGCGCTCCCGGGCTCCGGCGCCCGGTGAGGTGAGAGCCTCATCACACGCCCCAGCAGCTGCTTGCTGCAGCTTGTTTTTCAGGGACAGTGACCTCCAACACCTTTGATTTAGCGCCGCAACTCAATCTTAATGGTTCGCCAGTGAGGGAACATATCACGTGCCAAGCCAACACCTTAAGAGGGTGGGAAGCTTGCAACCAGAAAGACACGCGGAAAATACTCAGGAGTCAGCTCAGCCTGCTCATTTGTCACAAAGAGTACAATGACACTCGGAGTCGAGGGGACTGATTTCTGCAGCCTTCAACCGGAATGTCCTCACCCGTGCCAGCGGCCCCTCCTTAGAAGGAAATTCTGGGCAACCACTCAAGAGCAGTGGCGTTTTAGTATTTCTGAAATTCAAATTCATTTTCCTTTCTGTTTGGGAGTTGATTTTTCTCCCTTCGTTTACCCACCTGACACTTATTTTCTTCTGATCTTTCTTTGTCAGGTCTACTTATTGACAAAACCACTTAGTCATTGAAAAGCAGCGATTTAAATTTATCTTCCTAGCCAAGGCGCAGACTCTGCTCCAGGCTCGGCAGAACAACTTGTCAATAACTCTTTCCCAACAGTTAACCCATGGTTCTCCAGGTTCACCACCAGGGGTGTTAGCTGTTGCTTAAAAAGTTGGCTTTCAGGTGAGCCGAGTTTCAGTCTCTAAGAAATGTCCTGAAGTGAGTGATATACCGTTTCCTTTGTGACTACCCAGACTTCAATTCTAAGAACAGAGAACATTCAAAACACCAAACAGGCTATTTGCCTCAGGACTAGATAACCTAGGAAACTGTCACATGACCTGAGTTAAACTCACCCGTTTGGTCTCTGAGATTGAAGTTTTAGAGACTCCTTTCCAGATCTTCTGAATGAGAACAGTGAAGCAAAGGATGACCGAAAACTCATTCGGGAAGAAAAAGATGGTTTTTGGTTAATTAGGCTTTTAGATCTTGATGTTTGTAATTCCATCGGATCTTTAAAAAACAAACAAACAAACAAACGAATAAATAAAAGCATTGTTAAACTTGCAAACAGACAGACAGGGACTGGAAGGTTGTGGCCTGCTTGTCTTACACACAAAAACCTTGCTTTTATCTCCATCCCTGATAAAATGGCACCTGCCTATAATCCTAGCACTTGGGAGGTGGAGGCGAAAAGCTCAAGTTCCACATTAAATTTTAGGCGGACTACACTACATGAGACCAATTTTTTTTTTAAAAATACAAATTGATGTACCTTTCGGTTATTTTAAATTTGAGACCATTTATTATTATAAAGCCCAATCTGGCAAGGGTGGGGGAGGGGAGCAGGCTGATCTCAAACTTGCAATCCCCCTGCCTCACTACTGGGGTTATAGGCACCTGCTGCTTTGCCTGGCTTTTCTGATAAATCTTAGTGAAAGAAGGAAGTGTGGCTTTTGTTTCCTTCTCCTTCTGAAGTCTATAACTAGTTAGCACCCCTGTATGACATCAAAATGCAGGGGAGCCAGAGGTGCTGCTCAGGGCCCTGTACTCCAATGGTTCTGCCGGGCTGAGAAAAGTTTCAGTCTGTGTCACAGGCTACAGCCTATAGGATTCCTTACATGATGCCAGCTTTGTGGGTCTTTCTCATTACATCTTCTACATGGATGTCCAACAACCAAGCTAGTAAGTCAGGGGACACATTCATTTCATATCTTGCTGATCTCAATATGTTTCAGAAAATTTCTGTTCTTTGAAACCACAGAGAGTTCTCTCTCTCTCTCTCTCTCTCTCTGGTTTTTCAAGACAGGAACTCACTCTGTAGACCAGGCTGACCTCAAACTTAGAAATCCAACTGCCTCTGCCTCCCAAGTGCTGGGATTAAAGGCATGGAGAGTTTTCATGTAACTTCCCCCCCAAAAAAAAAAAAATAAAAGGGAAATGAAACCATTTAGAGTGCTTCTTATTTTTTTCCAAAATCTATTCTGGTGTGATATGAGATGTGTATTTAATATATGCACATATATGAACATATATATTTGACTTATATGTATATGCATGTAATATATATATATGATATAACATTTATATAACTTTACATAAAATACAGCTTATATATGGGCTTGCAATTTTAAATTGAAGGCCTATCAACATCTAAAGACCATAATACCATAATCCTTTTGTGAATACTGACTTTATAAATGTTGTAGTTCATGATAAGGGAAAGCCACCATGGAAAACACATGCTCAATCTAAAACCGTGAGTTTTGAGTTGGGGCTGGGATTAATGGCAGAACACTATCACGCATACATACCCACACACAACTAAAAATCTGATTTATCCTCTTAGATTAATTGGTTTGTTATGAGAGTTGGAGATTTTATCATCCACCTATACATTCAGAAATATTGTTGCCCATTTTAGTATGTTACTAATGGTCAACAAATGCAAAAGTGGTCCACAAGACTAGTTCTGTAACAGGGGTTAGTTTAGAGCTTACTGTTTCTGAATGTTTGCCACACCCACAGTTATCCTGTGGAAACAGGTTTCATGACCCTTATTCAGACTGGGTGAAGTTAAGTGTCAGACTGGCAGCCACAGCCAAGTGTGCACTCACTAACTACAGCAGGTTCTCACTAACTACAGCAGGCTCTCACTCACTAACTACAGCAGGCTCTCACTAACTAACTACAGCAGGCTCTCACTCACTAACTACAGCAGGTTCTCACTAACTAACTACAGCAGGCTCTCACTAACTACAGCAGGCTCTCACTAACTACAGCAGGCTCTCACTAACTAACTACAGCAGGTTCTCACTAACTACAGCAGGTTCTCACTAACTACAGCAGGCTCTCACTAACTAACTACAGCAGGCTCTCACTAACTAACTACAGCAGGTTCTCACTAACTAACTACAGCAGGCTCTCACTAACTAACTACAGCAGGCTCTCACTAACTAACTACAGCAGGCTCTCACTCACTAACTACAGCAGGCTCTCACTAACTAACTACAGCAGGCTCTCACTCACTAACTACAGCAGGCTCTCACTAACTAACTGCAGCAGGCTCTCACTAACTACAGCAGGCTCTCACTAACTACAGCAGGCTCTCACTAACTAACTACAGCAGGCTCTCACTAACTAACTACAGCAGGCTCTCACTCACTAACTACAGCAGGCTCTCACTCACTAACTACAGCAGGCTCTCACTAACTAACTACAGCAGGCTCTCACTAACTACAGCAGGCTCTCACTAACTACAGCAGGCTCTCACTAACTAACTACAGCAGGCTCTCACTACAACCCACTGTGGAGACTACTGAGACTCCAGGGCAGTGTCAGCTCCTCTACCAGATTTCTTCTTTCTGCTATGAAACCCCCAGCCTTCTCTTCTTCTGCCTCTTTCTCTTCATCATCCTCCCATTGAGGTAAGTGCTTACTGCACTCCTGGTTAATTCTCCACATTTCCTTCCTTTTCATTTTTTTTTCTTTTTTCTTTTTTTCCGGGAAGGGGGGGGTTAGGGTGGGATGGGGACAAGGTCTCATTCTGTAGCTCATACTGGCCTGAAAATTGTGACAATCCTCTTGCCTCAGCCTCTTGAGTGCTGGGATTAAAGACAGAGGCCATTACAATCAGCTCATGTTAATTCTTTTTATTTGAAGTTTTTCATGTGTTGATATGTGGAGGTCAGGGGGAACCTTAATTGAACAGTCTTCACCCTTCTTTCTTCCCTTGGTATTTTGCTGCTATACTGTGTGGCAGGGTAGCCAGTTCAGAGGTTTCTGAGGATTCTCCCGTCTCTGTACCCTAGCTTCCCACAGGATTGCTGAGATTATAGGCATGGTTTACTGTGCCTGGATGTATGTAGGTTCTGGGGATTTGCATTTAGATCTTTACACTAGTGCAGTGAATGTTTTACCCACTGAGCCATCTCCTTGGCCCTTAGGCTAATTCTTAACATACATAATTTTATTGAGTCCTCAGAAGTAACCATTATTGAAGTTTATCAAGAAATAATTTGACCATAATCACAGAGAGCTGAATCAGGCATCTGTCCAATAAATGCTACCATATCAAACTTTAGACCCTTATAACAGTCCTTAGCCATAAATTGGTTAAATCACAGATGCTTGGACTCATTGTCTATGATGCTATACCACAAAGCAAAGAAAAGGTAATTTAAAGAAAAATCTATTTTCTTTCTCACCATTTTTTGCCATCCCCTTCTGTAGCCTATATGTAAGGGGTGGTTTTAACATCTGGTTAACATCTGTTTCATTGCAAAACTTCTTTCTTTGAATTTCTTCAAACCATTCACCAGTTGCTCCTTGAAGCCATCTGATATCCCTCTTTGTCTTTTGAAGTTTGCTGAAAAAAAAAAACCAACAAAAATATCAATTACTCAAATCTATCCCTAATTGGAACAGACTCAGGTAATGAGTTGAACTTCGCATATTAGAGAGGCAGCCTAGGCTAATAACCTGAGGAAAAGTTGTCATAGTTAGAACCTTTTTTGATCACAGTGTACATATTTACACACATTCTTCTGTATATGGGGTAGTCTTCTGTCTACCATGGCAACCTAAAAGGTTTCTGCTGGTTGTTAAAATAATCACAGAGTCAATGACCAGAAACCTGGTTGAGCAATGTGTTAAGACTTGGTCTAATAGAGCAACTAAATGATAGATGTTCTAATGACATGTAGAAACTGGAATATTCTGGTTCTGATTACTCATTCGCTTATTCATTAATACATTAAGTGTTTATTGGGCAACATTAATCAACTAAATGTTTATTGAGGTCCCGTGTAGGCTGTGGGGAACATAACAGATGGGACCCGTACTCATCCGTTTAGTGGACTAAAGCTAACATGTAGATTGTTGATGTAATCCCTGGCTTTAGATGATGAAATTTGCTTAAGACAAAGGCTGTGAATAAGAACCGTGTTAGCGATCAGGATGTAGAGGACCGTCGACTTGGAGATGAATGAAAGTACCACCCAGAAAGCAAATGTCTGCACCTGGCTATACTTTTGAGACACCAGACCTGAAATCCTAACATGACTTCTTTTCCCCCTGCTTTTCCTTACTTAGCTGTCTTTCCAAAGAAAAAGTTGCTTTAAGTCCTTAACTAATTCCTCTCCAAGGTAAATTGCTTCTCAAGAAGAATCTAGAAGTGTTTGAAAGTAATAGGTGCTTAATCTAAAGGAAGATGGCCCTGGATGAAACACAGCCAGCCTTGAAAGCAAATGGTTTAGCACTGATGGAAATGTCGGGCTTGTTGGTTTCCAAATCGGGGGATTTGTAGTGTTTGGGGATTATTTCAAGTTCCGGTAACTGTAACCCTTTGTCCAAGGTCCTCTGGCAAAGCACAAGTGTTAGGGCATTTTGGGTGTTTGTGTTATGTTTTGTTTTGGGATGAGGACTTGCTATGGAGCTTTGAACTCACAGCAACCTTTTTGCTTCAGTTTCTAAGTGCTGGGGTCCTAGGCTTGAGACACTGTGCCCGGCTTTAGTGTTGGGTTCTTGTATTGCTAAGAAGATGGCAAGCAAGATGATGGCCAAGTGGCCACTTTGGAGTTAAAACCAATGAACCAAGAGGGCTGTAACTCACTCCTGCTTCAGGCTACGATACTGCCGTTTTATAAAAAGTGTTAGAGAAGCCAGGGGTCATCCTGCCCAGACTTGCATTTTGAAAAGCATTAGGCAGCAGCGTCATTATGTTCAGCCTGCAGCCTACAGATTTGCACTGGTGCCTCTCTTTTTGCTGTTGTCACTTCCTGTCACCTGATCAGTCACTCCTGACTCTATTGCCATCTCTGGTACTAACAGAATAAAGACACCCCCAAGATCTGCTTCTAATTAATATTGGCATTTCACTTAAAATGTCTCTCATAAGTCTATAAATTACATTTTCTCAGAACCATCTCTAATTGTTGGTTTCCCCAAACCCAGCATCCTCCTCCACTCCTAGCATATCCATCTTATTTCAGACTTACGGTGCCCTGAATAAACCTATGTACAGGGATTTTTTCCCCTTATAGGCATGATACAACTTGAATTCCCTTGTAAAAAAAATTATCATAGTCCCATGTCAAATACGACATGACCATCACCGTATTGTGGAGAGTGAAGTTACTCATCTATATTTCTCTGTGAATACATATATACTCTGAGTTCTATTCCAGGAAATACATCTTAAAATAAGAATCACTCTCAAGTATACTGATGTAAATGAATACCATGTAGTTGCTAACTATAATTATATAGGCAATGTAGAATCTCAGGAAAATAAATACAGCATGAAACAAAACATAGAATTTAATCTATGATTACATCTAGGTAAAAATGACACAGCCATTTGGATACACTAGAGGAAAATAGAAACATCTAATTTTTTACAGTAGAATAATTATAACTACTATATCTACAGTTAGCCTTTTTGTTACATGTAATCTATAATTACAATGTATTAAACGAGCCATTTCTTTATGTTTAATTGTGAATTTTATTACACTATCATTTTGAGAGAAGTTACATTTTTATAATTCTAACAGTTTTTGTTGCTATTGTGGCTTTTCTCTGTGTTTTTATATAGTTATGGTAAATTTATCAGATATACACCTGGAGATGGCCTCCTACTGTGTCAGTATTGACTGAAGTACCGCAGTAGGCAGAGCAGAACAGCACCTCCTCAGGAGACTGAAGTTTAACAGAAGAAAGCCACAAGAATCCCACAGTGACACAGATTAGCTAAGTAACAGTGGTGCGTGTGACTTAGTCGTTCAATACACATTTGAACTCTCAGTAAAGAACAGTGAACAAGTCAAGTCCCTATTCTCATGGAATTTAAATTCTTCTGGGGTGGAAATGTTTAGGTATGTGTGAGTCATAAATAAGAAAAAAGTAAAGAGGTCGCAAGAGAGTGTGATAAGGGGACCTGCTCTAGGGAAGCAATGATGATTCCCTGAGATGATGGAGTGGAAGATGGATGAGGTAAGGTCCTTGCAGAGAGCATGCCAGGCAGAGGAGTGTCAACTATAGGCAGTGTCCAAGGTAGAAGACAGCGTCCTAGGCAGAAGGGTATCAGCTGTAGATAACTGCCTAGGTAGAGTGTGGCGATGAGAGGAGAGTCTAGATAACCAGCCACAGTTTTGTGTAGCATTTGGGGGTGAGGTAAAGTAGTAGGCATTTGAAGCAGTGTGTGTGTGTGTGTGTGTGTGTGTGTGTGTGATTTGATTTGATTTGTTTTGCATTTAGCTACAGGCAGAGAATAGATTCCAGCATGGAACTAAAGACCAGTCAGAGCACCTATAGAGTCTAGTAGAAAAAGCTATTTATTTCAAACAGGTTGATAATAGTGGAGCTGAAGAAAAATAGAAGTTTTAAAGAGATGGAATGAATGATTTGGGTTAAAAGTACATGTCAAGGAAGACCCCTAGATTTCTTATTGATATAATGCATAGAAGATGCAATTTATAGAGATCTAGCACATTTAACACTAAAACATTTTATCAGAAACACATTTAGGGCTAATGAGATAGCTCATCAGGAAAAAGCACTTGTCACCAAATCTAATAACCCGAGTTCAGTTCCCAAAACCCACAGGGTAGAGGTGAAAACCATTCTCAAAAATTGTTCTCTGACTTCCACATGTGTCTTGGTGCTTGAACACACACACTAGGTAAATTGCTTATTTTCAAAGAAATCACTAAATATTCAGGGTAATATGTTTTCCATCCATTGAGCCTTCCTCTGATGTAATTAACATACAGTTTCTACCTTTCCAGCATCTCAGACAGAAATAGACTAATTAGGCTAAAGAGTCAAAACATTTTTTTGTGATTCTTTATACATAAAACCAAAATGCCTTTCAAAGGTCATTAATTAGGCTACAAGGTGCAAAACTTCCTTAGAAAGCTATGGATAATTATTTCAATTATTCTTATTTTCCTTATGTAATATTTCAAACATTCCTCATTTATAATTATCAGTAATTAAATTTTGCTTTGAAATTTTTTGTTTCCTATTCAACAAAATATGCCACATTTCTAAGCAATGAAGTGATTATACTTTGTGTTTTGACAATTGCATGCTTCTCTAAGTTTATGAATCAAGACCTTTTCTTTGGAATCGGACATTTTAAAAAAGCCCTGATTTTTCTTATCCATTCTAAGTTATTTAAAACAGGGTTTTGACTTTCATTTTGATTAAACTTTGAATGTTGGGTCATAAAAACCACAATTCTAGCTAGGGCTGAAGTAGGTATAATGTACAATTAAATTTATGATAAAATTATATTTGTTTCCTGAAGGCAATAAGAAATAAAAATCAAGAAGCAGTGATACCTCCATTTACAATAATGGTGTGCTTCAGAACAATTTTAGAGAGACTTAGATAAAGAACAAGTGTGCTGAGCGTGATTGGGGGCTGGCAAACAGGACAGTTGGCTGAGCAAGCGCGGCTGAGAGCCAGGAAGTTCAAAGTTCAGGCTGTCAAAGATGGCATTGTGTTCACTGTTACACAAAGGAAATTAGTTCTGACATTTGGAACAAAGGCAATGGAAGTAAAGAGACTAAGCAAGGCCTGACCGTCTGAGCTCTCTAAGCTAGCCTCCCTAGCCTTGACGAGGAAGTCTGTAGGCAATGAAGTGTAATTTGTACATTGTATGACAGCTGACTGAAAAGAACACAACATTCATTCAGTCAACATGGTCTGGAGTTACGTGTTTACCTCAAACATACCAAGTAACTCACCATGAACAGGTAAGAAAAAACCCTGAACATAAAAGCAAGGGCACAGGGACACTCTAACCAGGACAGGAATTTTTACCTCAGCTGGCCTTGTTTTCACAGAGCCTTTATTTGTGAATAGAACTCAGTGGAGCTCCTAAGCTCACACAGGAGGTTCCTGCTCCTGCTTTGCTTTGTTAAATACCTAGGCAACCAATCAGGGCGTACTGTCCACTTAAGCCAATCACAAGAACCCCAGGGTTAGAAATGACACACATCCAGGTAAATTACTAGGACACAGCTTGTTTGCTTAATTAGCCCTGCCTGACTCAACATATCACAGGGGACTGCTGTCTATGCTTCTGATTTGTTTTACCCTCAGGGTGATCAACCAGACTACATTAGATCAGGTCTTCTCTTGCTGGCCCAGCCCTTAGTTCCAAGCCCAAGTGCCTTTCCTTCTCTCTGCCCTGAGCTGCTTACAACGACCATGCTGGCAGCCCCTCACCATGCCAGATCTCCTATGCTTCCTCTTCCTGAGTTAATTTTAGTTTTTCTGTAGTTTGAATCCTTGAACTGTGACAATCATGTCCCTTATCTCTTCCTTCCTTCCTTCCTTCCTTCCTTCCTTCCTTCTTTCCTTCCCTCCCTCACTGCTTCCTTGCTTACTTTAAGACATAAATCTCTCTACATAACTTTGGCTGTCTTGGCACTCTCTATATAGAACAGACTGGCCTTGAACTCACAGAGATCCGGTCTCCCCTGGTTCCCAGTACTGGGATTAAAGGTGTGTGTCACCACAGTTGGCTAGGGTCATTAGATAGTAGAAAAATCACAGGGCCAGGGTCAGGTTGTACATGGATCACCAGGGTTAAATAGTTAACTTTCTTGCCTTTTTTTTTTTTTTTGGTAGGACTGTTTTCCTCTATAATTCCTCTCCTGCCTGGAAGGTAGAAATATATACTTTTCACTGTGGTTCTTGCACTCTTCCTATGAAGAGCCAGGGGCTTCCACAGCCCCCTGGAATCTGGCCAGGTCTGGTGGTTATTTAGACCAACAGAATATGGCAGATGTAAAACTGGAGACTACTAAGACCAGGCTTCAAAAAAGATCTTGCAAAGTCTGTCTCCTCCCTCTTGCAGCATGGGAACCTCAGTGCAAACAAACAAACAAACGAAAAAACAACCTCAGCCGGTGTCTTTTGAGAAAGAGATCCCATATGGAGAGAACCAGCTGAGAGCCATCACCATCTCTGAGAGTAGATTCATACTAATTGGGTTGAACACTGAGACAACCTTTATCAATTATAATTTTTGTTGAGGCCTGCACTCCCCCACCCCCAGCATTGCTGTAACCATTTTGTTCCTTCCATGCCTGCCAGTCATCAACACAGAAAAATAGCTTCACCCAGAGCAGGGTTGAGCTTCCCACATACTCTCTCAGGTTCTGAGGCTTCCTTTTCTTCTTCTTGGAAATTCCTCAACCATAGCCTTCACTCAGAGCCAAGCAAGATAGAGTGGTCACCTTGAGCTGTTATATCTAAATTATCAAAGAAACTTGGAAAAAGGCCAAGCACCCTCAGCAGCACCCTGCCTCCGTATCTGCTTATGAGCTCATTATGGTTTTTTCCCTATATAAACTGACCCCAGACAGCATTTGTAGTCATGGCTTTCAACTCCCGAGTCTAAACTATGGCCCTGGTCGAACAGTTTTGGGGCATGAGTTCAATACCCAGCCCTGTTTAACTGAGACTCAGAGTAGTTTGTGTGGCCACCCAGGGACCCCAACAATTCAAACTGTGCTTCAGTTTTTTTTTTTTCATCTGTAAAATGAGGATGAGATTGATGACATTTCCTGAGGTTTTCTGAGGATGAAGTTGGTGTATATAAATCTATGCCTGGCATAGGTGAAGTGCCTACGCATAGGAGGATCAAGGTCAATAGCTGGTGTCTTTGTTCTCTATCTTATTTCTTCAGAAAGGTTTTCTCACTGAATTTTGATCTCACTTATTCAACTAGTTTGGCTGGCTCAGTACTTAAAGAGGTAAGTGGCCATACCTGACTTTTTTACACAAGTACTGGGGATCTGAACCTACTCTCTGCTTTCACAGCAAACATTTCATCAACCGAGTCATCTCATGGGTGGGCTGGGTCCCTGAATGACAAGGAGAAAGGGGGCAGAGTGGGGGGGGGGATCAGCAACCATCTCTGTCTGCTCACTGACTATGTATACCATGGGATCAGCTGCCTCACACTCCTGCTGCCAAGACTCCCTCCCTTCCCCCCTTCAACAGACTTTATTATCCAGCTGTGAGCCAAAATAAACCTGTCCTTCCTTAAGCTGCTTATGGCAGAGACTTTGTCAGGGCCACAAGGAAGAGTTCCTACATAATACTCTTGTGGCTATTTCAGACCACTCCTCCCGTCAAATCTTTCCATAGCTTCTTACTCTGCTGATCATACAAACTTGAACCTTGTAGTCTTTGAAGCTGTATGTGACTGGCCCTCTGCCAGTTTGACCACTCTTAATCATAAAAGTCTTCCTTTCTTCTTTGCATTTGGCCTCTTTCCCCTAGGGAACTAAGCTCCCTCCCATCGGGCACTGCACTAGCTGTCCACACCCTCTCCCCACACTGCTGTGTTACGTGGGCATTCTTTTGTCTCATTTATGCCTTAGGTAAACCATCACATCCTTGCAGAGCCCTTCCTTAGCTTTTCAAAACTAATAATTCCGTCTCCTACCTGCAGTCACTGTCTCAAATTTCTTGGTGTGTGTGTGTGTGTGTGTGTGTGTGTGTGTGTTTTAACTTCATTAATCTTCATTTATTTGCTTCATTTAATGTCTACTTCTGCCCTCACAAAATGCAGCCCATGAGAGCGAGGCCTTTATTTGTCTTGTTTTCTGAATAATACCTGACACAGTCACACTCAGGAAGCCCCTGGTAAGTAGAGGACAGAGGAAGGCACATGAATATGGGAACGAACGGCTCTGTTCTCTGAAGCTGATTCTTCATGTGTGAAATGCTGAACTGGAGACTGCCCTGCCAGTTTCCTCGCTGTGACTCTATGCAAACATTTACAAAGGTCTGGGAGGCAACCTTCATGAAAGAATGTGCTTAGTTAACCCACACTTAGTTCTATCTGAGATCTCAACCCCTTGTCTTTGGGCCTCTGTATTCTGGACAAATCTTCACACCATTCTCTGGTATCCACTGTCCCTTTATATTCTTGCCCTTTCTCTTTGGGGTTTCTCTCTGAATCGAACACACAATTAAAAGACAGCACTGTTTCCCATAGGCAAGGGCCTGAAGGAAGGTGAAGGCACTGTTCTGTTGTGTCTGGTACTTCCATAGTGTAACTGAGTACCCTGGGAACACACTAACATCGCCTTGCCCCCCCAAAAGGGAGCAGGAAATGTTAAGCATCTGCTAACTGACAACTTCCACCTTGGGTCACCATGGGAGACCAGTGAAGGAGGTGCTACAACATAGCCAGTCCCTCATAGCTGTGGGTTTTGTTATTCTTGGCATCAGACAACTGGAGACAAGGATGCAGGAACAATGTTAATGGGCTTCCCCTGTGCAAGTGTCATTTGACCATTAGTCCCTAAGCAAGGCAGCAGGATGGCTATTTACATATCATTTGCATTTTATATTCACATACCATTTGCATTGTATATTTATATATCATTTACATTGTATTAGTTATTCTCTGTAATCTAAAGATGATTTAAAATATCTGGGAGGGTTTTTGCAGGTTATATACAAATAGCATGGCATTTTATATACGGGACTTCAGTGTCTCTGATTTTGTTATATAAGTGCGTGTGTGTGTGGGGGGGGGGTATCCTAAAGCCAACCCCCTTGATACCCACAGATCCTTATACTAGAGGGAAATGAAACTGAAAGATAAGTCACTCACCGTTGTAAAAAGAGAAATGAAATAAGTAACCATTTGCCTAACTTTAAACCCCTTTCATTAAGTAGGTAGATTATGTCCAGCTTGCTGTATAAACCCTGGAGCCCGAGCTACTCAACGCTTGCCTAAGAAGTAAATTGCTATGCAGAGTCTGTAAACCTTTTTCATGTTGACTGACTCTCCTCATAGATTGTCAATGCCCCATGCCAAGGGCCAGATCTCCTGCACAGTCTGCAGGCAGGGAATGAGTGCTATTGAGTAATCAACAGAAGAATACAAGGGAATTAAGAACTATGGTTGTTAGCTGCTGCCCCTCTTACTTCCCTTTATACGGTTGCTCAGACACCTCCACTAAGACCCACAAGCTGAGCATTAGGATTCTAGAGGTGCAGAAGTGCGTATAAAGGACTCTCAGGCAAAGTGCGTGATCTCAACACCTTAGATTTGGTTACTATGTTATTTGTGGCTGTTCTCCAAAGACAACTACATCTTAAATTCTGACCACATCCTCTGTACTGCTACGTATATAGTTAGGTAACAGGCTATAGCCACTTGAGTATATCCACAGCATCCCTCCTTCCTGCACAGCAGCAAGAATGAAAACCATGTTCCCTCACTCCCACATTAAATGTAATGCTTATTCTTAGACCCAGCCAGCCAGAAAAAGAAGACAGAAAGAGGCGTTTTCACAAGCTACCAAAAAGTCACATTCTCCTGCACTCATTCTGGGTCTAGGCAGAGAGTTCAGCTCTCATCCTGTGATTAAGATGCATAGTTATCATATGCAACCCTCTTAGCGCTCTGTACTGTGTAAGTCCTAAAGGTGTTAGGACACTGTATTTAGTCTGCCTGGCATTAGCTTCATTTTTAGCATCTCATATGAGATGTGTGAGCTTTTCCCAAGCTGCCTTCATACACGGATCAAGTATACAAGCCAGGAGGAAGAAAGTGTCCGACTCAGCATCTCCTCTAGGACTGAGGAGAAAGCAGCCTGTGTTTTCCCAGTGTCACTGCCATGAAGAAGTGGCTCTCTGGATTCCTACCAGGGACAGTGCAAGTCATGCAGTCACAGTCCACGGCAGGAATCACTGGCAGAAAGCTGTGGGGCCATTAAAGCTCACGGGTTGTTAATAGTGTGCAGGGCATTTTCAGGAAAGTTCAGGCTTGAAATGGTGTTGAAATAAAATCTTATTTTAATCTTATAATAAAATCTGTACTTGAAGTAAAATGAAGTAACAGTGCTAGAAATACAAGTGTATGTAAATTGTGTGACTTGTTTTTGGAAATGTATAAAAGCCTGAGTGTGTGGGGATGGGCTTATATAGCTGTTGGGGTGTGTGCATGCCACAGTGTGCTCATGCAGGTCACAGGACAATTTGCTAGAGTTGCTTCTCTCCTTCCACCATATGGGCTCCAGGGATTGGACTCAGGTCATCAGGTTCAGCAGCAAGTGCTTTTACCCACTGAGCTATCTCATAGACTCACTGACTGGAGACCCTTGTATTAATATTTTTTTTAAGATATTTTCTGGTAATATCACTGTTGTTATTTGACATAATTTTAGCTTTTGGATGCTAGTATCCATCTTTTTGTTTTTGTTTTTACTTATCAAGACAGAATTTCTCCGTGTAGCCCTGACTGTTCTAGAACTGGCTTTGTAGACCAGGCTAGCCTCAAACTCAAGAGATCTACCTGTCTCTGCCTGATGAGTGCTGGGACTGAAGGTGTATGCCACAACACCAGGCTAGATGCTAGTATCTCAATTCTTTCAGAATCTCAGAAGCAAAAGTTGGGCTCATTCTATACAGTGTATTAAATACTTATTCATAAAGTCTTAGTGGGTCTTTGGAGAAAGGCTTTGAATATTACAAATGACACCATAACTCTGGTGGCACACAGTACACTGTAATCTAATATGTCTTTGATGTGAATAGGTGCAGAATAATCTTTCTTGATAAGTAAACAACCAACCCATTTCTCAAGAATGAAAAGTCAATGCCAAGTGCATTTTAGAGAGAAGCAGCAGTAAGAATAGCTGTTCACTTGGCACCTGCAGATGGGTGTGGCTGATCTATTAACAATGAGTTTAAAAGTCAACATCTCTTCAGCCTTGAATTATTTAAGTCTTTCTTTTTTGTTTCTTTCCTTCTTTTTCCTCCTTCTCTTCTTCCTTTTCTTCTTCTTCCTTTCCTCTTCCTCCTCCTCTTCTTCCTCCTCTTCCTTCTTCTAGAACAAATATCTGGCATAGAAGAAGAGATCTGAGCAACCTGATTGTCTCTGCCTTTTGTTTTGTTTTGTTTCAAATCATTCTAGGCTGCTGAGATGGCTCAGCAGTTAAAGACCCTTGCCATCAAGCCTTAGGACTTGAGTACCATCCCTGGAGCCCACAAGGTTAAAGTAGAGAACTGACTGCTACAAGTTTTCTTCCACACACGTGTCATGGTATATACACAACACCCAAAACTAAATAAATACAATCTGATAGCAACTTTAAAAAACCACTGTTGTATCTATTCTCTTTATCAACATCACAACATATAACCTAGCCACAGAACTAATGCAGTCAGGAGGATCTTCCTGAGACTAAAGACTACCATAGGCAGACCAAGCTGTGTTGGGAAACTTTAGTACCAAAGTGGTCGGGAATGACTGCTGTGCTGTGAGTTACAGGATCTCAAATTTTTGGCCTTCCTGAACTTAATGAACCATACCAGCAAACTGGAGCAAAAATGCCACACAGCTGATACGCTCCATTCTGGTGTGTGGCAATAGTTTAATCATGCCATGCCATGTCTTGAAACCATGACAACTAAAACTAACTAAAGCGGCAAGAGGCTGAGAGAAGCACAGGGAGGGGCATTGAGCAGTACCACATAGAGCCTGTAAGGCAACTGTAGAGACAGGCAGAAGCCAGGGACAGAGACGGATGTTGTGAGAAGGAAATTAGCTGTGGAAATGGATGTGAAGAAGGAGAACCAGAGAAGGAACTCTGAGCCCCAGACCTGGAGGCTCTCACCTCACTGACTGGTACCAAAGTGCTGCCAACTTTCAGCTCCTGAGGGCTGACTGCATGGGGCCCAGACTGTCTCCTCACTTCCCATTGTAACGTAAACAATGTGCCACCCACCACTTATGGGAAACTAGCATGTTCCTTGTCACCTAAAATTGACACGTAAAACACCCAGCCATAAGCAACACATAGAAATTGGTTCTCAAGGGAATTCTTAGCATTAGGGCAGGATCCTTCAAATGTGGACAAAATCAACGGTTTTGCCATATAAAGTTTTTCTAAGTTGACTTTATGAAAATATAATTCAACTCAACACAGAGAACTTGGAAATTACCAAAAAAAAGCTTGAAGAAAACAAACAAACAATCAAACAACAACAACAAAAACCCACTCATAATTCCCAGACCTTTTAGGTCTTGGTTTTAGCAGAACAAAGCAGGTGTTGAATGCTAAGAGGAACTAGCTATTCCACTGAATACAGCTGAACTTTGCTAAACTGGACTTTCTAATTATCTTATTGAAATGAAACTGTGCTGTGTATTTTAAAGTCATCAAAGGACTTTTATTTTGTAAGAGCAAGGAAAGAAGTCTTAGCAGTGCTGTTGATTTTAATTCAGTAACTTTTAAAAGGATCATAGGAAGTAAAATAAAAGATGCTTTCTGATTATATTGTTTTCCTACTTGCTCAATGTGCTAGTTTTGTGTTTAAAAAAAGTTCTCCCAGAAGATGCTCCAACATGTTATAAGGACACATGCTCCACTATGTTCATAGCAACCTTATTCATAATAGCCAGAAGCTGGAAAGAACCCAGATGTCCCTCAACAGAGGAATGGATACAGAAAATGTGGTACATTTATACAATGGAGTACTACTCAGCTATTAAAAACTACAAATTCATGAAATTCTTAGGCAAATGGATGGAACTAGAAAATATCATCCTTAGTGAAGTAACCCAAACACAAAAGAACACACATGGAATGTACTCCCTGATAAGTGGATATTAGCCCAGAAGCTTGGACTACCCATGATACAACTCACAGACCACATGACGCTTAAGAAGGAAGACCAAAGTGTGGATATTTTGGTCCTTCTTAGATAGGGTACAACGTACCTGTGGGAGGAAATACAGAGACAAAGTGTGGAGCAGAGACTGAAGGAAAGACCATCCAGAAACTGCCCCACCTGGGATCCATCCCATATATAGTTACCAAACCTAGACACTATTGTGGATGCCAACAAGTGCTTGTTGACAGGAGCCTGATATAGCTGTTTCTAGAGAGACTCTGCCAGTGCTTGACAAGTACATAGGGGGGATGTTCTCAGCCAACCATTGACCTGAACACAGGGTCCCCAACGGAGGAGCTAGAGAAAGGACCCAAGGAGCTGAAGGAGTTTAAAGCCCCATAGGAGGAACAACAATATGAACCAACCAGTACTCCTAGAGCTCCGAGGGACTTCACCACCAACCAAAGAGTACACATGGAGGGACCCATGGCTCCAGCCACATGGGTAGCAGAGGATGGCCTGGTCAGACATCAGTGAGAAGAGAGGCTCTTGGACCCATGAAGGCTCATTGCCCCAGGGTAAGGGAATGCCAGGTCAGGGAAGCAGGAGTGGGTGGGTTAGCAAGCAGGAGGGAGGGGGAATAGAATTGTGGGTTTTCAGAGGGGAAACAAGGAAAGGGGATAGCATTTGAAATGTAGATAAAGAAAATATTTAATAAAAAAATTATTAATCATAAAAGAAAGTTCTCACACCATAAATACTGCAGTATATCTATGATTCCAGTTAGCATTATAGTTAAGAACACTGTTAAACTATATCAACAGTCTACCATTATGTCTGTTTTATAGTCAGATACATGAGTTATTTTTTAATTTTTCACAGTTATGATGTTGGCGTGAACACTTTTTAGAACTGGTCATGTGCACATTTCTCATAATTTCCTCAGAATAACTTTCTTTGAAGTAGATTTGGCCAGCCAAAGAAGAGACTTGTTTTAGTTGCTTATGAAACACATCATCAAATCATTGTGGAGAAAGACTGTATCAAGTCTGTCTCCATGCAAGGGCCCTTTTCCCATCTTAGTTATTAGTGTCCTATTTTAAAAATTAATTTGTGTGGGTGTTTTGCTTGCATGTATATTTGTGCATTCGTGTATTCAGTACCCACAGAGATCAGAAGAGGACATCAGATTCTCTGAACTGGAGCTACAGAAGGTTGTGAGCAGCTACATGGGTACTGGGAACTGAAGTCCTATGCAAGAGCAACCAGTGCTCTTAAGCCCTCTCTATCCCACGAGTTGTTACATTCTTTTAATTTTTTTTTCTTACCAGATAAACCCAAAGACACAGTTTGTCTGTCCTTTAGCAAAGAGTTGACCATTATTTCATGAGCTCTTGGGTATAAGTCTTTCCTCAGGTGTCTATTCAGGAGTCTCTGTTCAGGACATGTGCTTGCTATTTTAATCCAGGTGTCATTGATAACATTGGTCCTTTGATATTCAAGATAAAGCACCAAGAGACCACACAGCAGGGTTGGCGACCTGATATTTGCTGAGAGTAGTTCGTGGGTGGGTCCAAGTATCCATGCCCTAGCCACTGGAGCATGTCACAGACCCGTGCTGAGTGTCACATTTGCTCCACTTAATTTCTATGCTTCCTTTCCTCTTCCTGTTCAGGCTACCGTGCTAAGTATGAAGAAAGGCTTCATGCGGTCCAGCTCTGCAGACGATACTATCAGGACACTCTCACCACCCAAGATTGCCATCTCTTTCCAGCTTGTTGTCCCAGACTAGCGTGGGAGTATAAAACTGTCTGAGCTGATGGGAGGATGCCGCATCTGGGTCTGGGGACACTCATGGACCTGGCACTAATCCCTTTGTTACTTGGACTGATCAAATAACTTCTGTCTCGTTTTCCTTGTGACCTCTGGGGTTCCAGTCTTTGTACCCAACCCCGCTTACTTATCTGGACTCGTTTGCCCTTACTCTCTCATTTAAACCCTGTTTGCCAACCATTCTAAGGACTTCGTCATGCCCTCTGGGCTGTTTTCCAAGTTTCTCCTTTTGCTTGCAATGCCCTTTTCACGAATTCCTTTGTTCTATGACCTGACTCAGTGCTGGCACCTAGCTAAAGTTTTTTAAAATGTCTTTTTGGCTAGGGAGAAAAGCCACTTCAACCATAATGAGCTTTAACATTCATAATGATGGTATGAAGACACTGAGAAATTTAGTATCTATTGGTGGATAATGACAGGTATAACCTGCCGTGTATAATAGAAAGCCAAGACTCTTGATTTAGGATCACAAAGGAGGGGAGGATTCATTCTTGTTAATATGAAGATGGTTCTTTCGAGACTTAACCAGTCTTACTGGGGTTTGAACTCGGTTAGAAAAAGCATCTGAAGTTGCCTGTAGTTGCCAGCTGTGATGTTCACTCACAGTGATTGGAGAGTATTTAGTGGTTGTGGGTGAGGGCTGCCATTCCCACAGAGAGCAGTCTAAATGGAAGAAAGAAATGGGAGCTTGTGTGAGATTTGTTTTGCTTTGTTGTGACTGAGTGGTCTATATGTTTCATTTGCTAGCCTTGCTTCTGAAAGCTGTCCAAATGTGTTTGTGGAACTCAAATCATTATCTATTAATATTTTCACAGTTGTCTTGAGTTATTAGGCTATACATAAGATTTCTCCAAACTCTTAAATTCTCTTGGCTACTTAATGATATACTGGAGAAGATTCAACAAGAAGATCATGGAAGCCTTCTGGAGACTTCTAATGTAGGAGAGTAGCAGGGACAAATTTTCTTCTTGTGTCCTGTCAATCACTCATTCATAGAAAATCACCAGCATTCTGGGAAATTGCTTTCTGGAGCAACTTATTCAACAGAAAGCCAGAAATTGGAGAAAGATGCTACAGAACCTTTAACATATGTGAAGTTTGTCAGAGGTTATTGAATTTCTTTTCTATTTAAAATTTACAGAGTTGAAACATAAAAATGAAACAATCCACTCATATCTCATTCTTTATGTGTCAGCTGGTTGAAAATTAAAGAACATTTAATAATAGTCACCAAAGGTGAGTAGGATGCAGGGAAGCCAGGAGGAGAGAGAGTCAGGCAGGGCAGAGGCTCTGGAGAGGAGGAGACAGCAGTTTCCACAGAGCAAGCACTAAGTCTTTCACTTAGGGTTTCAGTTTCTGATAGGAACATGAATGGTTTTTCTGAAGTGAAGATTACATATTCCAACTATGAATTAAAATTTGATAAGTGTGATATTCCACTCAGTGGAAGAGCAACAAGCCATAATTAGTAATCATTTTCCCCAGCCACATTCCACATATCCACACCAGAGCTGAGCCTGCATGACCAGCCTCTTTGCAAAGATTTTTCTTACAAGCTTAGTTTCCATCCATGTTTCTCTGTACTGCATGTTCCAGGCCGTACATCACCATGGTCTGTCCTACTCATCAGTCATGAACAATTCAATACTATATAAATTGTCAAAGGGCAGAGCATCATCAGACTTTTAAAAGTAGCCTGGGATATGCAGTGAGTGCTAGGACAGCCTGGGTTATAGAGTGAGACAAAAACAAACAAATAAGAGAAGGAGAGAAATTGCTTAAATTTTTATGGTCTGTCCTCCAAATACATTATACATTTCTTGAACCCTGGATTTTGCATTAACAATAGTAGGTTGCATACCTTATATAAATATAGGTCCTCAAAATATTTGCCAAGGATCTCATATTTCAATATGAGTAAAAATGCTACTCATCCTGACTCTATAAAACACTGGGGCTTAGTTAAGCAAGTGCACACATTGAGAACTTGAAGTAGGCGTCTCTTCATCACCATGTCTGCTGGATCTCGTTCTTAAACATGTTTCTTCGGCCCCTCAGGTGTGCATTTAATACATTGAAGCTGAGTCTTGACTCACAAACCTGAGTGCTCTGGGGCTCTCACACCGACGGATGGTAGTTTACCTGTCTGGTGCTGGTGCCCACACAGACTGACCTCTTTGCCTCTGTCTTCAATGACTCTGTGTGAGCTTTGAAAGCGACATCCATACAGTGCTCTATGCTTGGGAGCTGGGTGTCCCGAGGGGAGGGATCTCCCACTCCCTGGAATGAACTGTATTTCTGTCCATCCCATCTGGAAAGGGACAGAGCTGCTCAGAAGGAAGCTTGCTGTTTATTAGGGAGGACAAAGAACTGGGATAAAGAGTCTGGGCTTTTGGTCTTGTTTTATTTGCAGGGAGGGGAGCTGGGTCAATTTGTTGATCATGATTATTTTTGCTTAGAGAAAAAGAAATAAGCTTCTGACTGAAGTCCAAAGCCAAAGGGGAGGAAATGAAAAGACCCGTGTATGCCTCTGGGAGGTTGGCCCCCCTCTGTTTGACAGGCTGTTCACCACAGCTGGTACTTGTGACAACTTCCGTCCCATCCTCTCTCCTCTACCGTTGGATGCCTGCTTTCAGCTTCTTCCCCTGAAGTCCCTTACCAGGCCATCTGGATCTGGGGAACAATTCCAGACTTCCTTGCCAGAACACTACCTGGAAATGGGTTCACTTTTACCCTTACCTCCAGTCCTGGTCATAGGACTTCTTGCCAAGAAGTGATGTCTAAATATTATTCAGAGAGGTAACCTTTGGAATGTAGTTCTGTTAGCCATCCTTGGACTTAAGAGCACAGCCTGTTTGGATTATACATTCAATGTAAACAGTGAGCTTGACACCAAAAGTTTGTCAGAGCTCCAAATCTTCATTTATCCATGTAGTGGTTTGAATAGGTTTAACCTCCATAGACTCATGTGTTTGAATTCTTGGCCCACAGGGAATGGCACTATTAGGAGGTGTGGCTTTGTTGGAGTAAGTGTGTCACTGTGGGGATGGGGTTCGAGATCTCCTATGCCTAAGCTCTGCCCAATGTGGAACCGGAGCCACCTCCTGGCTGCCTGCAGGAGACAGTCTCCTCCTTGCTACCTTCGGATCAAGATGTGGAATTCTCAGCTCCTCCAGCACCATGTCCACCTGCACACTGCCATGCTTCCCACCATGATGATAATGGACTGAACCTTTAAAACTATAAACCAACCCCCATTAAATTTTCGCCTTTATAAGAGTTGCCTTGGTCATGGTGTCCCTTCACAGCAATGAAAACCCTAACTAAGACAATGCATAATCTTTTTCTGTCTTCCTCAGCCAGTGAACTTCCAAGTCCTGAGATCTGAGCTTCCAATATTTCTTGAACCTCTTCCCTTCATTTAATTCCTAATCAAGACTTCTGTCTTGGTCCGTTTTATGATGCTATAACAGAGTGCTACAGGTGGGTACTTTATTTCTCATAGTTTTCATGCCTGGGAAGTCCAAGTGTAGGGCATTAGCATCTAGCAGGAACCCTTGTGCTATGTCATCCCATGGTAGAAGGCAAAAGAGCATGAGAGGGCATGCACACCAAAGAAGTTCAATTTATCTTTGGAGTTTGTGTGTGTGTGAGATAAGGTCTATGAATCCCAGGCTGATATCAACTTCTATGTAACCAAGGACAACCTTGAACTACTGGTCTTCCCACATCTACCTTCTGAGTATTGGCATTATGTGTGTTGTGTGAGTATGTGTGTGTGTGTGTGTGTCTGTTTGTGCGCATGCGTGCATGCCAATATGCCTGGTTTTTGCAGTGCTGGGATGGAACCCAGGGAGGACTTCCTGCATGCTAGGCGAACACTTTACCAACTGAGCTCCATCCCCATGCCCCAAACTTGCTTTTATACCAAGTTTCTCTCACTCCTGCGATGATGACAGTCTATTTAGATGAACATAACCCTTATGACCCAGTTACCTCTATAGGGTTCCACCGCCCAGCATTACAGTTCCTGACACATGAACTTAAGAGGCATTAAACTTCCATACAGAATTCCTCTTAATCCAGAATTGACCCAGCACTATCTACCCACAAAGAAATTTTGACTTCATTGCTCTGTTGCTCTAACTATGTCCGTGCTTACCCCTCACCTTTTGCTGTTTCAAGTCTAGGGTTTGCGGCATGGCACGGGGACCTTCTGTGATCCACCTCTGCCTCCTAACTCACATGGCTGCCTCTTACTCTGTATCCTGGTGGTCTGACCTAGGGATTCTGACTGCATCTCACTGTGGTATGCCACATAGCCTAGTCTTGCCAACACTACTCATTGTACGTCCAGGACCCCGTCCACCTCTCCCCACCCCTCAGCTCTCTCCAGACTCAATTCAGGCATCATCTCCTCCAGCATGATACTGAGTGACCTCTGGGCTTCTAGACATAACTGCCTGGTCATTTATCATACAGTAGTGAATATACAGTTAGCTCTTGCTATTCCTGGGTTCTACACCCATGGATTAAAAAAAACCCATGAATTAACAATATTTGAAAAATACATTAAATGTGTAGGAAACTCATACACATTTTAGTCATTCTTCTCTAGAAAGTATAATATAACAATTTTCATAGCATTTAAATTGGGTTAAGTATTATAAGTAATCAAAAAAGGCCTTACAATAGAGTGGCCACAAGTTGTAGGACTTCAGCCTCTGTGGATTTTGACATCTATGGTATGTATTGGCACCAATCCCCCATGGATATTGAATGCTGACTGTATGGTACTTAAATCCTCACAGCGTTGAAAGAGTTTTAAATGGGCATATTGTATTTCTGCTACTAGGAACACAGTAAGGCTCAGATATACCTACCAACAGAATGAGTGCTTACTGTTGCAGTGTTGCTGAATTCTGATGCAAACAAATCTATCCATGATGCTGTCATTAAAGAGAGGAACAGAGCTCCCCAACCTCTGTCCTTGGTACACTGAAGCACTAAGAGAGGAACCTGAACTTTGAACCTGTGACAGGTTCCAAAGATAATTGCTGTCACAACCAAATAGAGGTGCTAGTCACATATGTCAGCTCTGAAAGGAAGTGAAGCTGTAATGCTGATGGGTGCCTGAGTTACACTACCAAACTCCTGCTTCCCAGGAAGAAGATATCCAAGGTAAAGAAGTAACCAGGCTCTGCGTCACCTCCTGACCCCACCTACTCATGGAGGTACAGTCTTCATCTGAGGAGACTGTGACCAATGGGAGCCTGCAGCACCAGAGTGGTGGAGCCGAAGTGAGCTGGACACAAAAGGCATTGGTACCACGTACATCATAAAACCATCCCCAGGATTCAGAAGATAGCTCCGTTCCCATGAGGAACCAAATCTTTAAAAAGCCAGGCACAGTGGCACACACTTGTAATCTTGGTCCTGGGGAGGCAGAGATAGACACAGTCTACTCAGATCCCAGTCAGCAAGAGACTGTCTCAAAAACCAAGCAAATGGCTCCTGAGAGACAATTCCTGATGTTAGTCTCTGGCCTGTAATGTAACATTTACACGTGCTCATGCACGCACACTCGTGCGTTTGCACACACACACACACACACACACACACACACACACACACGGTGGGGGGGGACATGAATTAAAATCACCTGTATCTTGAGCGGTCATTGTTTGGAAATTGTAGTGTTTACAATATTTGCATATTCATTTTTAGATATGTGGAAATTGTTTTGGTAAAGACTTACATGGGCTAGGAGATAGCTCAGCTAGAAAAACATTTGCCACACAGGCAATGAGGCCAGAGTTTGAATCCCCAGAACTCAGGCAAATGCTGGGTAGGCATGGCAGTTCCCAGCGATCCCAGTGCTTGGAGGATGGAGGCAGGAATCCCCAAAGCAACCTGGTCAGCCAGTCTAGCTAAATGGACAAGCTCCAGGCTCACTGCAAAAAATAAGGTGGAGAGTGACTGAGGAAAGTTTCCAATGTCAACTTCTGACCTTCACACACACACACACACACACACGCACGCACGCACGCACACGCACATGCACACACACTCACATACACACATGCACACAGTACATTCATATATTGGGTTATCCCAGTAGATTCTCCTTGAAAACTTCAGCAGCACATAAAAAGTGTTAAATGTCAACAAATGAAGAAGTAAGAAAGCTGGGGTTGTAATAGACAGCAAGCTAGAACCAGACTTTAGCAGAACCTGGAGGAGGTGGCTTCGGAGGTAGAGACAGCTAACTTGGAATGGATATGCTACTCATAAATGTTTAAAGATGTCTGCCTGGATGGCAGAGGCTAGGTAATTAAACAGCCATGGATAGACATGACCTAATTTATTGGCCTTTCCAGTTGCCTTCGCTGGAGCCAGTACTATGCCTGCAGTTAGGACTGAAGAGTGGTGAGTGGGTAGAGAGACTGCGATGGCATTGAAGGGGCAACCATATTCTTGCTGACACATTCCCCAGTGGAGTACAGGGCCATTTCCAACCACTTCCCACACACATAGGAGCTTTTCTTTTTATACAGCGAGGACTGAAGCACCAATAGCTAGCTACTCAGGGACAACTTCCAGCAAGCAGAGATCTTGCTTGGCTCTTAGTCCTGAAGAGGAACTTCTAAATGTGTAGCCATGTCTTCCAAATAGAAACATTCCTTCATAGAGGGATGTCCTTGAAGACTCTGGTAGTAAATGAACTTCATAAGCCTAGGAAGCTCCTAAAACTTACGAGACCACAGGGTGCCTCCCTAAGGTTATACAAACAGTAACAACTGCCCAAGAGAGGAGACTGACCCCACCTTGCCAAGCAAGCCATTCTGGGGGGTTCTGGGGATCGCCCATCCTGGTGTGGACTTTTCAGTGATGTAGCTGCCTTCAGTAACCCACACACTGTAGCTAACCCCTCATCCCTAGTCCTGCTAACTCACCAGTCTAGTAAGTTTGACCATACTGGAATCATTTATTTGATCAGTTGCTGATGCTTCAATTAGGACGAACAGATTTTGTCCTCCTCATAGGACGAAGGCACAGCTTAAGTGCAAGCTCAAGTACAAACATTACCATCCAGCTAACAAGTTAAAATTACCTCCAAATACATACAATCCCTAGTCAGTTTTATTTGGGAGCAAATAAGCAGTTGGGAGAAGAGAGCCACAGAATACATCCAGCCACTTGAGAAATAGGCACTGAACTCAAACTTTCAACAGCCAAGGTGAAGAATGGCTACACCCTGTAGTGGGACTTAAGGAAGTCAATTCTTTTTTTTTAGGTGTTTGAATCCCACCTGGGTGGCTGCTAAGATTTTTTTTTTAAGATTTATTTATTATTATATGTAAGTACACTGTAGCTGTCTCAGACACACCAGAAGAGGGCATCAAGTCTCATTACAGATGGTTGTGAGCCACCATGTGATTGCTGGAATTTGAACTCAGGACGTCTGGAAGAGCAGTCAGTGCTCTTAACTGCTGAGCCATCTCTCCAGCCCCAAGGAAGTCAGTTCTTAAGTCCAGAACCTAAGCAGCCTGTGGCCATTACAACTTCTGTGTGTAAAACAGCCTGCACTGGGGTGGGGGTGGGGGTGAGAGCGGGGGTGGGGGTGGGGGGTCCGTGAGATAAAAAACAGTGAAAGCAAAGGGCGATTCTCCCAGTTGCCTGACTAAAACAGCTCTGGGAGCAGAAGGTAACTTTGGTCCAATCACTATGTTTGCCGCAGGCAGGCCTAGCCCTCTAGTGGATCCACAGCAGGACCTCAGGCTTCTTCCTCCCTAGCATAGGATTTCCTGAAATATTAGAAGTCTCTCAAAACTCAAGCAAAGTAGGAAAGATGGGACAGTTGAAGTACATGATCCAAGTGCCCAGGGGACCTGTCAGATCCCTTAGTGTACCTTAGGCTCACCCGAGGAGCTTTAAAAAGGCTGCTCTACATGCCTGGTACCATCAATCTGATCAATATCCCACTGTCAATAGGTCATAGACCCGGGGGGTTAGCTATTGCTGTTGTTTTGCTAAATGAACATGTTCGAGACTGCCTTCTAAATATTTATGGCTATAATCATAGATTAGCGCTGCCCTCAACCTTGGCCAGAGAAGCCTTTACTGCATGCAGTTTACTGCAACACAGATTAATAAAGAGCTGGGAATAAGTGAGTGCGCAGCTACAAACAGGACATGTATATCATCCCCCACCCCAAAAGGGGGGGAGGGAAGAATAAGAGTATGGGAAAATGTGCTGTGCTCACTACCTTGTAGATACAAGATGTCTGCTGTACTGATAGGTGCATTATGGCTATAGTTATCTGCATAAGGCTTACAACAGATCAATCCAACAAGATCAGTCAACACTCCAGCGGCAGCACTAATTAGACTCAGTGGGTGTGGCGGAGTGTGTGTGTGTGCATGTGGGAGGGAGCAGTGTTGGCATGTGTCCTGGAGGAAGTGTTGTAGGAATGGATAGAATACCTTGTATATATGCATAAAGTTGCCAAAGAATAAAGGATGCTGCAAACAGCAGTGTCTGAGAAAGAAGTGCATCCATAGGTAGGAGTATTCTGAGCCGTGGCACACTAAGGCAGCAGGAGTGGTCTGTAAAACAGACTTTCCAGGTCAGGTGCTAGAATATGTTTTTCACGAGACATATGGTCTTCTTATATTTCTATCTATTTCTATTCATATTCCTTTGTCTTCGTGCACCCTGGTGATCTATTAAGCAAACCCTTCTATTTCTTGTAAACATGTTTTGATGTTTGTGTGGAGTTGTTACTAATAAAAGCCCAGCCCCTGAGGCATACTGGGCCCTTGAAGCTTCCAGTAGGCTTCTTCGAGCCTCCCTGATAAAAATTTACATTCCAGACTCTGAGGTTTCTTCATGAACTGAGATTTGCATCCATGGCAAGTGGAGCCTGAATGGGGACCAGAATCCTAGAACCTCAGATATTAAATAAGGAAGAAAGGAAGGAAAGAAGAGAGAGAGACAGAGAGAGAGACAGAGACAGAGACACACACAGAGAGAGACAGACACAGAGAGAGAGACAGAAAGAAACAGAGAGACACAGACACAAAGAGAGACACAGAGAGAGACAGAGAGAGAGAAAGTCGATTCTGAGACGGGCCTGGCATTGGTAGTTTTGAGAGTTTCTTACATCATTTTCATTTTGGCCACAGCTAAGAATCACCATAGCTGAAGACATGTCATCACAGATGTGAAACATACCCAGCAGATGTGTTGATGGCCTTGGTGTGCAGGCAGACACACAGAGGAGGAGCTGCCCGAGCATGGAGAAGGAAGGTACACAGCTACTGCCCCTAGACAGGCAAGTCTTATGCCCGCCACAGCAGCCCTGATCACTTCAGCTGAACCCAGTGGTTTGCAGCCTCTGCTTAGACAACCCAACACTAAACTTTACATGGAATGGGTGCTTGGCCTCACATAGGGCAGCCTATCATGGGTGTAAGTGGCTGGTTTTATAGTTATGTCCCTCACCCAGAATCTGAACCAAGGAGAATCAGCCATTCAGAAGATACACAGAGTCAAAGGTACCCTGGAAGGCATGGACATGGGTTATAAGCAACTTGTGCTTAAAAACCTTCCAGTTTCACATCCTTCCGTTTTCAGTTTCATCCCCAAGAGCCTCCAGTACCTGAGGTACCCCAAGTCTACACTCAATGACGACTTGACTTTTGCATATCTGACAGTACCTGGTCACAGTCCCTTTCTGGGAAGGGACTGCTCCACCCAGAAGGGAGCAAGGCAGAGGGCAGCAGCAGGTGGGGGAAGCCACAATAGAGTAGGAGTCTCCCAGAGAAAGAACAAAGGGCAAAGGAGGGATGTGGACAGCAGTGTCACACATGGGGGAAGTTCTGGAGAACTCTTGGGAAGGGAAGCTGAATGAATGGAGCAGCAGTGAGAGGAGGAAGATTCTAAAGGGAGACAGAGAAGTGGCAGAGGAGGAAGATTCTAAAGGGAGACAGAGAAGTGGCAGAGGAGGAAGATTCTAAAGGGAGACAGAGAAGAGGCTGTGGAAGGGAAGAAGGGAGGGACCCTGCAGGCTGCACTTCCCAGGCTGGCACGACCTACCCCTCTGCTTTCTACTGTAGTCCTGCAGGAACTGCGAGGTTAGGAGGGAAGAGGAAAGTCAAGGATTTGCTCCCTTCCCTCAACTGACTTACTATGTTAGCAGCAGGCTGTCTGCATAGATGCCAGGACCCCCAGGACAAACAAACAAACAAACAAACAAAAACACAGTCACATCTGTAGAAAGTACTATGAAAATCATGAAACAATTTTAAAAAAAGCTTAACGCCAAATAAACAATGCAATGCTATAAAACACGATGGTTTTAATGTATTATTCAGAGAATAATGACAAGAAAATGCATGCATATACTGAGTACAGATGCAGTTCCCTTTTAAATAGTTTTGACCCAGGGACTGGAAGTGAATCTCAGACAGCTCTTACCAGTGTAGGCAAAGCCATCTGGTTGACCTTCAATCTGGATGGATGGTGGGTGGGTGGGTGGGTTGGTGGGTGGGAGGGTAGATAGATGTAGTTAGATGCGAGGTTGTTAAATCAATAGGTGCAAACTCATAGATACAAAGAACTATGAAATAAATTATTATTGTATTGAATTCCATAAAGTATATTTGAAGGTTAAAAGCAAAAACATTATCACCTTATAGGATTTCCATTTATATAATTCAAATATATTAAACAAACACCACATAAAGCCAATATAAAGGGGTAAACTGACCTCTGTAACAGTAATTTCCTACATCTCATGTTAAATAGTGACTTATAAGTTACCTGTGAAAAGATTGTGTGTGTGTCTGTGTGTGTGATTACCAGATCAACCACCAAAACATATATACAGATAAACAGCAAAATCTTCAGTAAAAAAAAGTGTAGCTCTTTAACTCTGTTCAATGCCATGTTGGAAGTGTGTGTGTGTGTGTGTGTGTGTGTGTGTGTGTGCGCGCGCGTGCCATCCTCTAAAACAGGCATTGCAGACAGTTGTGAGCTGCAATGTGGGTGGTGGGAATTGAACCGAGGTCCTATGCAAGAACAGCCAGTGAATGCTCTTAACTGATGAGCCATCTCTCCATGTTGGAAATTTTAACTAATATTAGGTAGGCAAGAAGGATAAAAGACACATCTGCCAGACAAGAGGAAATAAAAGCACCTCTATATGGGTTTAGCAGTGTTGGGACTAATAATGAGGTAAATGTAAAATTCTGACGTAGAAACGTAAAGGAACTAAATAGGCAAAATGTTGTTTTTATAATTTTCAAAAAAGATTTTATGTATACATGGTCACTGTCTTAAGACACACCAGAAGAGAGCATCACATCTCATTACAGATGGTTGTGAGCCACCATGTGGTTGTTGGGAATTGACTCAGGAAGAGCAGTCAGTGCTCCCAACCACCAAGCTCTAGTCCCATTTACAATTTTGATGTTAAGATTTACTATAAACTCATGAGAATCAAACACATGTAGTATTTATTGAGGAAATAGCATATAGTCAATAAAGTAGGGCAGAGTCAAGAAACACACCCAAAAATATACTTTTACAAAGGCATAGAAGCAATTCAGTGAAGGAGGAATTTCTTTCTAATAACTGTGCACCCATAGCTAGGAAATAAGATAAAGCCCAAACTAAACTGCATACTATTCACAAAAATATTTCAAGATAGAATTATCTAAGACATAAAACTAAAAAGAAAAACTCTTTAAACCATAGGGAAAAAGTTCTGTGCTCTTGCGTTTGGCAGAGGTCTCAGAATGTTACCAAAAAGCATAATTCACAAGAGAAAACTTTGTATACTGGGTGTCATAAAAAATGAATTTCTTTGTTGTTGTTCTACAAAGATACTGAGACAAGCTACATCTGGGAGGAAATGCTTGTAAAATCCTGTATTATACAACGATAGTGTCCAGAATACATAAAAAAAAAAAACCAACAGCAAGAAAACAAACAATTCAATTAAAAATATGTAAAGATTTGAACAGACATCAAAGTGAATACATGAAAGGCAGATAACCACATAGACATGTTTATTATTAGTCATTAGGAAATGCAAAATAGAATATGGTAATACCCATGTTTATAAAACAGGGTAAAATAAAAATATTAAAAACATTTAATATTCAATATTAGACTTCCCAGCTTCAGAACTATGAACATTAACTTCTTGTACTTATAGACTACCCAACTTAAGGTATTTATTTTATTGTAGTAGCCTGAGTAATTAAGACAAAACCTGGAACTCTCATATTCTACTGATAGGAATACAACATATTATAGCTATTAGGTAAAAATAACTTAGCAAATACTATATGAATTAAAAAACAGGCTCTGGCAAGTACATTCCTTATAAACACTCATGTTTACACAACGGTGTGTATAAATGTTTGTAGAACTTCTATTCAAGGTCACTCAAAGCTGGAAATAATCTAAAATGTTCCTTAGCAGGTGAAGTAGTCACCTATTGTATATGTACACAATGGAGTAGTACTCAGCCCTGCAAAGGAATGGATTCTTGGTATATACAACAACTAGTGACACCTGTATGGCACCTTCCTGAGTTGAGGAAGACACTCTCAAGGGTTATAGACTCTGTTTCCATGTAAACAGTAAACATAGATTTAAAATTAAACCCACAGTGATGAGAGATGGAAGAGTAGTGGCCAGAGTAGGTCACATGCTCCCATTGACCTTTTCCCATCCCCCTGTTCCCTTAACTACTGTTAATGTGCTTTCTAAAAGTCAGACTAAGGCAAACTCAATGTTAGTATTAAAAAAGTCACAGCCCTCCATTTCTTCTTTCACCATTAGAAGGCTAACACAAGGCTTGGGGAAGCTGGCAACCGTGGCGTGCTAACTAACTAAAGCAGGGCCACTGGCAATGCCAATAAGGAAACATTCTGGAAGGGAGGAGTGGGAGGAGATGAGCCTGTGCTTCTCAAATACACAGCCTGGGCAGCGACTGACTGCACAAGCACCCACATGGGTGACAGCTTTAGAATTCTCCCCTGTGGTGTGTGGAAGGTATAGCCTCCCTACCGCCTCTGCACAGCTGTAAGAAGGGAAACATTCTCCTACTGACCTAGCCTGACTGTCCCCCGTGCCTTGGCATTCATTTCTTGGTTTTAAGATCATCTGTGGGGATGAGGAAGTATTTTTAGACTAGCCTCTATCTGACTTTCTGTTTTCATATAGTTGCCCACATGTTTCTCTCCCTTACTTTGTATTCTTCACACAGTGGTTACATTCCTGTAACTAGGCATGGAATGACTACCAAGTGTCTGACTTCACCCAAAATAATCCTTGGTCACAAGGAATCAAAGCTGATGTTCCGTTCACCCTGTGCCAATTTACACACACACACACACACACACACACACACACACACACACACACCAGTATGAAGAAAGTGACAAGGGCAGACAAGTTACTAGACATACCTTTGAAAGAAATTATTTAAGAAGGTGTTTATAATCTGCAAGCAGAGCTCATGCCTCCAATCCTGGTACTCAGGAGTCTCAGACAGGAGGATTGCCAAAAATTCAAGGCTAGCCTAAGTAATCTACATAGTGAGTTCCAGGCCAGAGGGATCCTACCTCAAAAACCAATACGGGGCTGGGAAAATGGCTCAGAAGATAAAGGCCATTCATGTCAGTATGGAACCCACAGAAAAGTCAAATGAGCAGCTTGTGTGAGCTCAGCACTGCCTGGGGAAATGGGAGGCAGAGTGAACAGAAGTACTTGTAAGCTCATGGACCAGGTAGCCTGGGATATTCAGCAGCAGAAACGACAAGGGAGACCTCAAAAAGCAAGGCAGAAATGCAAAGAGTTGTGCATTGACTTCCACATTCCCACTGTGGCAGGCATACACCCGGGCTCATATACTATATGCAAAAAGTAAATACATGAATTTGATAAATAATAAAAATACATCAAGGCAAAAATACTCAAAGTCGGCATTGCTTTATCACCAAAACAAAGCAATTGGCTTTTAAAGAACATGTAACTGTAACAAATTAAATTGTAATGAAAAGGTTAACTTTTCATTAGATATTATTCCTAAGAGGTAACTCTTTCAACAGTTGGGAGTATAGCCTTATGAAATGCACATATGTATATGGTCAGCAAGATGGCTCAGCTAGAAAACACACCCGCCCCCAAGCCTAGCTCTATCTCCTGGAGAGAACCAACTCCTTCAAGTTGTTGTCTGACTTACACACACACACACACACACACACACACACACACACACACACCCCACATATGTAGATAAACAATTACAAAAAAATATAAATGCACATAGGGACAGAGATAGCTCACTGAGTAAATGTGTCTTCCTGCAAGTCTGACCACTTAAGTTTGGATCTCTGAGACTGGCATGGTGGACTGAGAGAACCAACTTCTGTGTACTGTCCTCCGACTTCCACACATACACTGTGTGGCATGTACATGCTGCTGCCACCACCACTGCCACCACCACCAATAAAGAAAGAAAGAAAATGCAAGAAACTGATTTTAAAAGCACAGTATGCATTTTTAGTGTGCATGTATGTTTGTATATATAAGTGTGTGGCTGGATGTACATACTGAAGTTTGACTTCCTAAATCCTTCCTCTATTTATTTATTTATTTATTGGCAAGGTCTCTCACTGAACCTGGATCCCTGGGAGTATTAGTGAGGCATGCCTTGCCTGTGGAAATCAGAAGGAGGTGTCAGAAACTGGAGTAACAGATGTTTGTGAGCCACCATGTGGATGCAGGGAATTGAACCCAGATCTTTCACAGGAAAAGCCAGGGCTCATTACCGAGCCAACTCTCCAGCCCCTATTGTTAGCTTTTAAGAAAGAAAAACAAGAATTTATGTTGGTCAGATTTAGGATGAAAATAAAAGCAAATATATAAAAGTCCAAGCAGATGTAAATATATGTAGATAAATATGTATACATTCAATATGGGAAAGATAAAAGTTATTTAGAGCCGAATTGATCTCGGCTCACATTTTAGATTCATATTTTGTGAACTGTAGCACCCTGGGCATGTTAAATGTTATAATACTAGACCCAAGGAATGGCTGTGTATATTACTCAATGTTGACAGGCAAAATAATTTTAAGATAGATTTAAATTCTGATTCTACTACTTACCAAGATACTCAACTTTTATAAGTAGTTTCCTTCTCTGTGAAATGGAAACTAGAAGGGTGCCTAGCATACTCCCTGGGAAGATTCATGACCTCTGCATGGCATGCTTAGGGTGACGATCAGTATACATATGGTATGTGCCTAACAAATGCTAGCTGTGTTATTAGGACAATAATTATTATTGTCATATAAAAGGTAGTACTTAATAAAGGCTGCTCTAGCTATCATCTCTTACTCAAACCTCCTACTAATAAATATCTAAGAAATGGTTAGCTGAGTCAAAGGCCAGGTTTATCCAAATTGTGTTCTTGATCACGGTAAGGTTTAGAGTTGGCTGGAGAGACGGCTCAGCAGTCAAGAACACATATTGCTTTTGCAGAGAACCCAACTGTGGTTCCCAGCACCCATATCAGGCAGTTAACAACCACCCGTAACTCCACCTCTGGGGGATTCCACACCCTCTTTTGGTTTCTATGGTCACATGCAAATGCCTACACAAAGATATGCACATACATACAATTCAAAATAATAAAAACAAATCTTGTAGGAAAAGTTTGAAATCTACTTAAGTCACTAACAACATGCATGCCACGAGCATTTCAAAATTAATTTTCCCTTATTATTGTGACTCAACAATGCCCCATTTATTTTGTTTACTGCTTACCTATTTTCAAGTGTGATTGATTTTTGCCTATTTACCAACTTGAATCTTAGTGATTAAAATTTGAATGAACTTCTTATATGCTAGAAACTTTGTTATATTAAATGCAAATCCTCCCCTAAAAACCAAAGTCAAAGAGGTGAGTACTGATGAAGATCAGGAGACATCCCTGCCTGATTAAGGACTCTTAGGGAGTTCTGTCTCCTACACTGGGTCCTCAACTATTCCTATAGCGCTGACATCCATATCTGAATATCCCTGGTCCTGTGTAACAGTCACCTTTTATTTCTAACATAGGAAGTCTTTTTAGTTATCTCATTGATATTTCAAATCTATCATAAATACAGGTGAATCATCATATCTCTCAATCAGCTACCTTGCCAAATGCCTCTATCTAGTGCCTTACTGTCTTACCCAAGGGAATCCTACTTCAAGAAGCTAGTTCTGAGGAATTATATAGGCCCTAGCATCTCCCAGAAAGGCCCTTTGAACTGTTTCTGAAAGTTACAGTCTGGGATTACATAAGTCATGCGCTCGAGTTTTTATTTGGAAAATATAATGATCATACTTTACAAGATAATGAGCGGAAGAGACAGCTGGCTTACATGCTATCCTGGGCCATCTCTGCAGGCCAGTATCAGCTACAGAGATGAATGAACATGGTCCTGAGGCAGGGTAGATGATCCCATGGAGATACAGGTATTCAACAGTGGGAGCCAGGAAGTAACCAGGGGAAAAGAAGGTGCCAGGGTCATTGCTTTGGGTGTTTAGTCCAATCATCCACTTTCTCGAAAGTGATTTTACATGTCAGTGGTGGTGATGTTTTAACTGGATGGTTATTTTAGTAGGCTATCAGTTATAATTTTTATTTTTGCACTAGCAATGTGGCTCTCCTGCTAGTGCTTTATTTAGGACATGCACATCATGAAGTCACAAGATGTGCTGCAGTCTTCCTGAGTTAGCTTCTGCCGGCTGCCATCTATGCATAGACCCATGTCCCCTAGAATCAAGGATGTGGATGACACAGGATGCAGTAGGGAAAGCAGAAGGCAAAGGAGCAGAGGGACAGCCAGGGGATAAGAGGAGCACTTGCTGTGCAAGCACAGAAGACTTGTATCTTGACATCGGTGGATAGAAAAAACCAACTATGGCAGGCGCTTATAGCCTCAGAGCTGTGAGGGACGGGGCAGAGGGATTGCTGGGGACTGTTAGCCACCAGCCCGCCTAGCTCAAGGTTCAGTGAGAGACCCTGTTTCACAGGAATAAGACAGAGAAGGATAGAGCAAGACACTAGCTGTCTTCCTCTGGTTTCCATGACTGCCCACATGCATACACATGTGCATATACTTCACACACATATACCACACACATGCAATATATACACAATAGTAAAAGTGTAAAGAGGCCTCCTCTGTACCCTATATCTATTTTCCTTCAGTTGTAGTATTTTACATAAGTCTAATAAAGTACAAAAGAAATTCCCTTGAAGGAATTTAAATCATATCACTAAGACTGCGGCTTGTAAAAATACTATGTGCTAACAGATTGTGCCACTGGAGCTTCTAAGACTATCATTTATTTTTTAATTAATTAATTCATTCATTCATTTTAAATCCCAGTATCAGCCCTCCTCTCAAGGCTCATCCCCCCTCCTCTTTTTCGCTGAGAAGGGGAGACCCCACTCCAGCACATCAGTCACCGCAGGACTAGGTGCTTCCTCTCTCACTGAGACCAGACAAGGCCAGGATCCACAGGCAGGCATCAAACTCAGGGACAGCTGACTATAATTTAAAAAGGGCAAGTTGATCCCTAAGTGTGAGCCCTCCTCCCTCTCTCAATTTCCTAATTCTGCCATGCTGATCCCTCATATATAATGGCCACTTTCTCTTTACAGACAAGGGACATCTTACTCTGAGCACTACAGTTTGGGAGCGTCGGGATTGCATATGTGTTGAAGCTAGCCCTATGTAGATCTGTGTCCGGCTCTGAATAGGGCGACACTGTGTGTGGCCAGTGGGCATATGTACGGGTGTTCGCAGGTGAGTGCGAACACACTGCTTTCCCAGTGACTGATTGGAAGGGACTGAGCCTGATTTTCAAAAGCAGTGTAAGGAGATCTCCATTCTCAAACTTTAACCGCCATTGCCCCCGCCCTCCCTAGAGAGTCATATAGGAGGAAGAATGAAGCAGGAGCTTTGGGCCCAGTTGCCTTCTGTCTCTGCAAAGACTAAGAGGGTTCTAGAATTGGAAGTTTGTCCTTGGAGGCGCTTCTTTTAGGGTGAGGGAGAGAAAGGTGGAGGTGGGAGGGACTGATTGGAATTGGGAACCTGAATGACTTCACCAAGCCAGCTCTCTACACTCCAGCTTATGTGTGCGTTGTAGCCTGTGTGATATCTTGGATTTCCTCCCACACCTCACTGCAGAAGACTTGAATAGGTCTGTAGGTCCGTACTCCAGCAGGGGGAAAAATGTTAATTTATGCTCCCAAGAATCACTTCTGGACTTAATTTACTAGTTTCTTATCCCTCCCTCACCTACAACATTGTATTTATTATTAAGGCCATTGGTTAGATCCCATAGAAACTCCTCCATACAGCACCACACCACAGCCAATCCCACGTGTCTAAATCCCATTCACCCACATAGGACCCTCTGGCAAGTTCCTGGATCTCTCTCCGGTCCTGGGGCTCTAGTTTAGAGGGAGCAGCTGCCAGGATCCAGTTCTAGGGAGTGCCATACAATAACTCACGTGCCCCAAAACGGTCCAACCTTATCCCTGGTAGCCTATGACGCACCTGAGCCTCTACTATGCCTGAACCCCTCCCAGCTGAGTTTAGCCCAGGTGTCCCGAACTGGCGGAGACCCACAGACGGGGATCCACGCACCGAGAAATGCAAAGAATGAGCTACTTTCTCCCTCCTCCCTGCGGAGTCCTGGACTCGCAGCCAAGTCGCTGCGGATGGACAGCCTTGGAGAGAGCACCCGGGAGGCACCTGGAGATCCACAGAAACTACCTCGGTTCCCTTTTCCCGCTCCAAGCAGCACCTGCAGGGTCCCAGCAGGTGTCTCTGGGTTCCCTCGGAAGCCAGCAGGATGCCGGCCCAGCCCAAGAGGAGGAGTTCTTCGTACCTGATCCTGTCCTTCTCTGCCCTCCGGAGTTCCTCATTTCTTTCCAGTACCTGGAGGATCTTCCTGGCTTCTTCCTCGTTTAGGAAACTGAAATCAAACCCCTGAGGAACTTTCGTCATTTTCTCTCCTGTGTACGAGTTTTGTGTACTTAAGCTCCTTGGCGCCTCCTGTTACAAAGCCATTTTTCAAGATAATGAAGACTAGTTTTCCCGAACTTGATCCCATAGCCCATAATAGCTCCGCGCCTTTGAAAAGCTAAAACCACAAACCTCGGGACCAGCCCACACATACAGGGCTCCTTTTGACAACACCTTAATGACATGTTTCTCTCAACCTGTCCAACCGAGAAGCAAAGTGAGTGACTAAATGGAGAAAACGAACCAATCGCATTTGGGGGGCGGGGCGGGCTTTGCAGAGTCTCCCCCCCCCCCTTCCCACCCTCTATGTGACTTGTTAAGCAAACAAGCCTACATAATTCTGTCTCTAAGGGAGGCTTACCCTTGAGTGTTTAGCCCCCAAGTATTTGCTTGGCTGTTGCTGTTTGCTGAAAGAATTTGAGCTTGTCGAGAAGAAGGATTGAGAAGGAAAAAGATTCGCGACTAATCCTGTCTTTCAATGGTTGAGAACAGGAGAACTAGTAGGAGCTTGAGAGTTAGTAGACGTGTTACCTTATTTAAAAGACCAGGGAAGCCTAAACTCACTTCCTCTTAGGCTTTGTCTCAGAGGGACTCACAGAAGGACTGGCATTAGGCTACCCTTAGAAATGAATTATTTGCCAAACTTGCCATCTCCCTTACACACAGAGTCCCATTGTCTCATAAAGTCATTCTGAGGACTGGAAAGATGACTCAGCGGTTAAGAGCACTGACTGTTCTTCGGAAGGTCCTGAGTTCAAATCCCAGCAACCACATTGTGGCTCACAACCATCCGTAATGAGATCTGACGCCCTCTTCTGGTCTGTCTGAAGACAGCTACAGTGTACTTACATCTATTTGGGCCAGAGCTAGCGGGGCTGGACTGAGCAGAGGTCCTGAGTTTAATTTCCAGCAACCACATGATGGCCCACAAACATCTGTACAGCTACAGTGTACGCATATACATAAAAAATAAATCTTTAAAAAATGCAAAAAGAAAAAAAAAGAAAAGAAATTCTCAGACTTTGAAAAGTTCCACTTACAGTATTTTAGAAGGCAAATCACAGAAGGTACTTTTCCTAGAAAGCCAATTATTCCACAACATAGTGAAGTCAGGTATTTCCGAAGATGTGCATACATGTGTTTTTTTTTAAATGATGAATGTCTTTCCAGAAAACTTGTTTCTCTACATAAAAACAATCTGTCTGATGAACACACATGCCCCCAATACCCTTTAGTCCTTTCTGATGTGATTGTGATAGTCACTAATATCTACAAGGTATGTCTATAAATACCACCTTTTCATGGTAAATAAACCAAACTGAGTTTCACGCCTCTAAAGAAAAACCATAATGAATGACTGCTTTTGCCAATGGTCCCTTGTCTTATCTTGATTATTGCTCATGGCGTGTTGGAAGAGACAGTCTTTGAAACAACTTTTTTGTGATGTCTATTATCTGCAAGAAATGGGGATCCACTCTATATCATACAACACAGAACTCCCTCATAGATTGTCTCTGTGTTAATGATGGCAGTTTGGAAGTCTGCCATGCACACACTGTTCAGTTATTCTTGCATGTTCTTCTTCTAGGTATATAGACTGACTTTCTAATGTGGGTGATGGTGGAGTTTTGTCCTGTTTTTATCAGTGAGCTGACTGCAGTTAACCTATTCTGGAACCTGTTCCATGAAGCCATTGTATACATACTAAACAACATAGTCCTTTTCTCATTACCCAGTGAGGGACTTAGCATGAATAGAGACATAATTACTTAATAAAACAAACTCCTTGGGCTTGATAGCTGCTTTGGAAGTTAAAAGTACTTGCTATTCTTGCAGAACACCTGAATCCAGTTCCCAGCACCCATGTTGGGCAGCGCATAACCAACTGTAATTCCAGTTTCATGGGGGATCTGATGCCTCTGATTTCCTTGGGCATCTGTACTAGTGTGCACATACCCATACATTTATTAAAAATAATGAGAGTATAAAATGCCATGGAGTATACAAAAGAAATTAGTTCAAGCTAAGTGGGTCAGTGAAGATTGGGCTGAAGCATGAGAGATTTGAGCAAGAGGAAAACAGGCAGAGGTGGGAGAAGACACAAGAGTCTATTCTAGGCAAGGAGAACAGCAGTGGTCTAGATCACAGAAATTCACCAGTGGGATCTTCCCATATCCTTTTGGTTCCTTTGCTCAGTGGCCACGATGAGCACAAATTTGAAGCTAAAAAGTACAGAGGCATATACAAGGACTAGGAAGTACTTGATCTTCTTGGTTAAAACATATTTTCTTCTTTCATTTTATCTATCTATCTATCTATCTATCTATCTATCTATCTATCTATCTATCTATCTATCATCTATCTACCTACCTGCCTACCTACTTATTTTTGAGACAAGGTTTTGTGTAGCCCAAGGTGGTCTCAAAATCCTTGCAGCTGAGGTTCGTAGCCAAGCATGCCCCTAAACGTCTGAAGCTTTTGCCTCTGCTTTAGGAGTCTGGGACTGTAGGCATGCACCACCACACTCAGCCTAAAGCATACATTTTCAATGTGTGTGGGGGTGTTACTCTTTTTATATATAAAGCAAAGATATGCATACAACACATAGGTAGATAAATATGAAGTATATCTATAATATTAACATTTCAGAAAGGATGATTAGTTTTAAAAAGACTTCCTGGAGGAATAGTATGGAAAGGTTTAGGAGCACTGGATTAACATACAGAGCACAAGAAGAATAAAAAGGGCTGAGATTTGTTGTGAATGTCCTAAGGAATCTACTTTTTACTATATGAACAGTGAGGAGCCAGCTCAGGTTTTGAGGGAGACGATGACATAGTTGGAACTGAACTTTTGGAAGATGACTTTGATGGCCAGAGACAAGGAAGTGTGGACAGAGGATGAAAGGCATATACAGTCTGAAGTACCTGCTATTCATCCACAGGACAATATCCAGCAAGGACTGAATACCTTGAAGAAGAGATAGAGAAGTCCTTTACTTAAGCCTGGTTGCAAAAGCCTTGAGACTAAATAGTATGGACACAGCAAAGGATGCACTGTGAGTAAGACTGGGCTTAAGGCTTCAATGACCAGCCCCATCATTAGCACCGAGTCATGCTTCATCTGTCATCATGGTACATGTAGGGAATACTACTGGGAAACTTTTATCTTGATATTTTACACTGAGAACTTTCGGGGGCTACCCTGCAAACCACACAAGTTGCTTAGAATGCTTTCACTGGGATTAGGACCACAGAACTCCAAAGTAAAACTATTTCTTATTCAGCCAGCTGTATGCAATCTTAGCATCTGGTAACTTTTAGCAACCTCCTGCCCAGCCTTTCAGCTAAACAGATATTCATCAGTATGAATTTTAATACTAACAGTTACAAAGAAAAAAAAACAAACTTCAGGAACCTCCCATGGTCTACCTTCTCCAGGTTGTTGGCCAAATCCCAGCAGAAGGATTCTTGATAATCACTTAGCTAAGACAAAGGCAGATCATATCGCTTAATTGAATGTCTTGGAAAGCCACTTATGACCTTGGTGGGCCATTCAGAAGCAACTCTGGGGGTCAGGGATAGCTTTCTCACAGTTATATCTTTCTTACCTACTTTGGCTTTTTTCCCTGGACAATCTCTTTCAACAGCAGATTATGGGGTGTGCTTGGTGGCATCTCTCAGTTTAACAAGCAAATACATGTCAGCTTGAAAATAAGACATTGGGAACAGGCTTTATTAGTAATGAAGAGGTATAAGACTCAGAGAAGAGAGTTTGTACAATTGTTCACTTCAGGTTTTGCTGTTCTGTTTGGTAGTTGATTTTACAATCCTAGATAGAAAGTTCCATTTTAGTCCCACCTGAGGCTCAGTCATACACCTGATAAGTATGGAATAAGAAAGATTCCATGAAAAATATTGAAAACTGTCGAAAACTTTGCTCCATTTTTGACTTATAAAATGAAGATCAGAACCAGCCATACAGGATTTCTGTAGAAAGTCAATGGCAACACAAATAATGTAACAAGCAGAGATAGCACACAGCTTATATTTAAGAAATGGTCTCTACAAATAATGTACAATGTAAAGAACATGATTTTCTTGACTGTGAAAGCAACACTTATTTGTTAAACTGTGAAGAATTTCATAACACAGGAACCATATAGATGTGTTAGATTTCTTGCAGCTGTAACAAAATGCCTGAGAAAAGCAACTTAGGAAGGAAGGGTTCCCTTTGGCTCAGAGTGTGAGGCCTGTCAAAACATGGAAGATGTGCCACTAAGATGTGCCTGGTCACATTGCATCCATGGTCAGGAAGCTCAGAAATGTATGCTGGTGTTCCACTTGCTTTCTCTGTGTTCTTCAGCCTGGGACTTTGTGCCACAGTATGGTGTTGCTCGCATACAGAGTGGATCTTCTCTCAGTTAGACCCTCCGGAAATGCCCTCACAGACTCACCCAGGTATTTGTTTCTGCTGTGGTGCTAACCCAGACAAGATGATAATCTAGATTAACTGTCGCTGATGGAGATGAAACTCTTGGGTTTACTAATATTGGTGAAGTTTAATGTTAAGAATGTGACTTTAAGCCGGGCGGTGGTGGCACACGCCTTTAATCCCAGCACTTGGGAGGCAGAGGCAGAGGCAGGAGGATTTCTGAGTTCGAGGCCAGCCTGGTCTACAAAGTGAGTTCCAGGACAGCCAGGGCTACACAGAGAAACCCTGTCTCGAAAAACCAAAAAAAAAAAAAAAAAAAAAAAAAAAAGAAAAAAAAAAAAAAGAACGTGACTTTATTCTGCAGGTTGATGGAGTTTTTACTGCCCATGCTTCCAAATCTACCCTGAGGAAGAACACCAAAGTGAGGCTTGCTCTGAGAACAGACATCTTTGGTGATGTATGACAGAGAGAGTGACTACCAAGTGCCCCCGGCTTTATAATGGAGGAGCATCACCCCATAAAAAAGCAAGCATAAAAGAAGTCATGTTCTTACTGTTCCAATCAGATAGTTTGTTCCTCTATCTACCCTGGGAAGGAATAAGTACTGCTTAGGTATAGAGGCTCAATGAAACTACAGTCATAGAAATCCCCACAGAACAATGATGGGGTGATTATTCCTCATGATAATGTTTATCATATAGAAATGTAAGAATGCATAAAAGATTGAAACTTTATTAGTTATTTAGTATATATTAATTATTCATATGATTATTTTATGTTTAGGTTTTTAGAAATGACATTATGTGAAAGTGTCCTACCATATATAATGTCCCTTGCATAGCTGTATAGTCTTCCCTAGGGCAAGGCAATATCTTGGACCCTTGAGTAATATGAACTTCATAAGGGTTCATAAGGACTTTGGGGCCTTTAAAGAAGTACTGAGGCTTGGTGTGACAAATGGCATAAGTATATGATTTGGGAACCCAAAGCGCCAGATGAAGTAAAGATACAAGCGACTCTGGCTCACTCATGCCAGAGTTTAATAAATCTGGTGTTTACATCTATGGCGGTTTGAATATACTTGGCTCAGGGAGTGGCACTATTAGGAGGTGTAGCCTTGTTAGAGGAGGCGTGACCTTGTTGGAGGAAGTGTGCCATTGTGGGGGTGGGCTTTGAGACCCTTCTCCTAGCCACATGGGAACCAGTCTCCTCCTTTTTGCCTTTGGAACAAGATGAGGACAACATTTAATTGGTGCTGCTTACAGGTTCTGAGGTTCAGTTCATTATCATCATGGTGGGAAGCATGGCAGCATCAGGTGTCATGGTGCTGGAGGAGCGGAGAGTTCTACATCTTCATCCAAAGGAAGCCAGGAGCAGACTGTCTGACAGGCACTAGGAGGAGGGTCTCAAAGGCTACCCCTACAGTAACATACTTCTTCTAACAAGGCCACACCTACTCCAACAAGGCCATACCTCCTAATAGTGCCACTTCCTGGGGCAAGCATGTTCAAGCCGCAACATTTATAATGAACCCTAGCTGGCATCATCCCCAAGGCAAGACACTGGAAATCTAACAAAACCCAAGGTTGAGTAGCACACGCTTTTCCCTGTGACCCAATGCTCAGCCCTTATCATCATATGCGAAAGACAGAGGAGGAAGGCAATAGATTTTTGAGATTTGTATAAACACCCAGAAAATAAGTATCACATCTCCATATATTCCATGAGTGCATTGTTACCATGATAGCAGAACATGAAAAAGATCAGCTCAATAAATTGGTAAAAATCCAATAGACATGTCACCATCACCCTGGTGATCACAGAAGTTCAGAAAATCCAAAAATGCCAGAAAACAAACAAAAAAAGGAATAAATGCTTAAATAAATGACTAGTAGAGTTTATTCCAGAAATACAAGACGATTTCAGCCAGATGTGGGGCACATGCCTATAACCCTAGCACTTGGAACATACTGGAAGAGCTGTAGTTCAAAGACAGCCTGGGCTATATGGGTCCTTGTCTTCCCTCTTTTCTTCACAATCATATTTCAATATTAACAAAATCCCAGAATTTACCTCACAGGAAATCAGAAGAAAACTCCACGATCAAAAGCTCTTTCTAAAATCCAACATGGCTTTTTGGCTAAAACTAACCTGTCTTACATCATCCTTACGACTAAGTGTGGTGGAACGTGCCTGTAGCCTCAGAACTTGGAAGACTGAGGCAGGAAGATTGTGAATTTGATGTTAGCTTGGACTACTTAACAAGATTTTGTCCAAAAACAGCACAAAACAAACCCCAACTAACTGTCCAGCCAAAGGAAAAAAAAAACTCAGTAGTCTTATAAGGCCTTTACTTTGGGTAATGAGGACTAGTTTGTTCCATCTATTAGCAATGTCATAGTAATGATTAATTAAGGACAAAGCTAAGAGATACACTGTAACCTGCATACTCTCATACGGTCATGGTTCTATTAGTTAATATAGTAAAAGGAAAAGCAGAAAGTTATAACTCTCGGGGGAAAAATTGATTAGACATAAATTTTATGAACTTTGAAAAACAAAGAAATCCACTTTGAAACTATTAGGACTGCTAGGTGTGGTTACATACGCTTGTAATTCCAGTAAATGGGAAGCTGAGGCAGAAGGATTAGGAGTTCAAAGCTAGGTTCAGCTGCATAGCAAGTCTGAGTCTAGCCTGGGGGCTACCCGAGACCCTGTCTTAAACATACAAACTATTAAAACAACTAAAGGATTAAAACAAAGAAGAAACATATAAGTGGTTAGAGTTGGGTCAGTGAGCAAATATTTATGAGTGACTGGAAATTCTGCAGCAAAGATCTTCCTCTTCCTTGTCTTCTTTCTCTTCCTCCTCTTCCTCCTCTTTCTCCTCTTCCTCCTCTTCTTCCTCTGTCTTCCTTTTTGTTTTTATTTTTTTGAGACAGGGTTTCTCTGTGTAGCCCAGGCTGTCCTAGAACTCACTCTGTAGACCAGGCTGGCCTCGAACTCAGAAATCCATCTGCCTTTTTTTCTCCCAAGTGCTGGAATTAAAGGTGTAGGCCACCACCACCCAGCTAGGAGAGATATTCTTGTCCTCAAGAACATTATTTACTTTCTAATGGAGAGAGGTGAAAAGAAAAGAGAAGAAAAAAGGAGGAGGAGAAGAAGAAGAAGAAGAGAAGAAAAGGAAGTAGAAGAAAAGAAGGAAAAAAGAAGAAGAAGAAGCCAATATAAGTTTAGAGTATGAAAAATACTATGATCCAAATAAACAGGGTGTGGGGGTGGGAGAGAGAGGCAGGATGATGATGACAGGGTGCCATTTGAGTGGAAATGAAAGGATAAGAAGCCAGATTTGCACAGAAGCAGTAAGCACATATCCTCAAAGGGACATAGGTTTGAATAAAATGTTAGTAAGGAGTAGACAAGTACTGTCCCTGGAATCTTTGAAACTTTCATTCAAGAAATAATCTACTGCCCCAGATATTGTGGTTTAGGGACTAAAGGCCTCAACTGCTGTGTGTCAGGTTCTATGCCAGAATCCCAAAACATAGAATTACAAAAACTAACTAACCCCGTGGAGTCTCCATTCTTGGAGGAAAAGACAGACATTATATTTTCTAAGTGTGATTAGAAAACTAACAATGCAAAATGACAGAGGAGGTCTTGTGAGAAGGTGAGGACACATCTTACCTGGCGTGACGAGAAAGCCCACTCTGAATTGACAAGATAGCAGCCACATGAAGGTGTCTGGATACAGCCTTGAGACAGCCAGGAGAAGGTTTTTTTTTTTTTTTTTTTTAAAGAAGAGGCAAGCATCTAGACATCTAGGCAGGAGAGAGATGGACATACTGTGGGCTATGTTTATAGACCTTGGTAAACATACATTAAAGAAGACTGGAGACATACATGTGGGTCTGATAAGGCAACAAGCCAAGGCTAGAGAGATTAGATCATGTCTTAAGGGCATGGGCTTGGAGTTGGGAGTCCTGTGTTCTAACTCAAGATGTGTGACTGGGCTGGCTCTTTGCCTCCTCATCTGTCAGGTAAGGGTAATGATGGAGACCACCTCAGGTTGTAGAATGAATCTGCCAATATATGTGTAAGGAGAGAGGAGGAGAGAAGGAATGGGAAAAAGAAACAGGGAGGGAAGAAGAGGGAGGAAGAAGAGAACCATTCTCCCAGTCAGGTGGCCAATTGGATTCTGTTCTCCTGTCACTCTACCTGTTCCCACAGTTTGCCAAAACTGGAATAAGGAAGAATACCTAGATGACATGTCTTCTCTGCTTCCAAGCAGGAGGAGCTCTCACTTCTGAGAAGAAGAACTCACCCTAAATCATTTGTGACATTTGGGTTATGATTGTTTTAAATAGAAATTACAGTATGACACAAACATTGTAACAGAGAAAGGTGATATAATCTTTCCTAACTAAGGGCTGTTCCCATATTTGACTATCACCCTGACATTCTCTACAGTGCTGTATGTGTGGGTGTGGGTGTCTGTGTTATCTCCGTGTGTGCAGTGTGGGAGATGGAATGTTCCATTTTCCTTTCCCCATACACAGTGCAGACGCCTCTTTGAAAACTCTAATTAACTGGATCATTGCAATTAATATACCACTTACCTCTAATCTAGTGGTGGCTCAAACTAGACTGGAAGTTTTATTCTCCTTATCGTGTAGTTTAAAGAGAGCTTGCTAGAATAGCTGGGTATTTTCTCATTTTGATGGGAAAAAAACATTTAGTTTTAAAACTAGATTAAAAAAAAATCATGTTTGATGTATTTAACCAGTACCAAAATTATACATAGCTGTACCTATAATCACATCTGAACACATGCTTAGAACAGGCAAGGTAGGCATGATAAAACCTTTGTATTGATTGTATTGATTGATTGATGATTGATTGTTTTGAGCAAGGTGGATTTCTCTTTGAATCCCTGGATGTCACCGAACTCACTCTGTAGACCAGGCTGACCTTGAACTCAGAGATCTGTCTGTCTCTGATTCCCAAGTACTGAGATTAAAGGTGTGTGCCACCACCACCCAGCTGATAAAGCCTTTTTATATCACAACTGAAAAATCTCTATAGAGTTCCCAGGTTAACTGGATTTAAAATGTTTTTAAACTTTGTAGAGAGTACTACATTATAATTTATTTTACTGTGTGTATGTGCATGCATGTACACACATGTGTATGCATGGATATGCCATGTTATACAGGTGGCAAGCACCTTTACAGGCTGAGCCATTTCAATTGCCCCTTTCAGAGAGCTTTAAAGTGTTTTACAGAAACAGATTTTTTAAGCAATGTTTTGCTATGCATCCCAAACAAGTCTTGAACTTATTATAGCAATCTTCCTGTTCCACTCTGAGATTATAGGCATGTATCATCATTCCCAGTCAGCATTAAAATTATTGATACTTTTCATAGTGTCTAGTACTTAGCCATCATTCTGTGGTATCTATTATTTGAGTATTCTTCCTTCTGGAGACTGTGTCTGCTTCTATGTCTTATTAGAAGACTGTTAGAAGCTGCCTGTTAACCTTGTGTACACATCAGGTTACACCTTGCAAATAAATCTTTCGTTAGATGTTGGAGCATCTACTCATTGTTTATAGAAAGCAGGGCAAGCTAGATGCCTTCTCCCCTACTGTGGAGGTGGAGTGGAGGGGGAATGCCAAGCTTGCTCTCAGCAAGACTTTAGAGGTCATGTAGCCAACCTGTTAAACTTGACTTTTGCCCTCTGAGTTCATGAGGCTACCACTTGGAATGTATACAGCTAGTGGGAAGAGAGGGGAAGAGAGGGGAAGCCTCACACTGCTTCCATACTGCATATAGAGAAACAGAGGGGTAGAGGAGAATGGAACTTAGGTTCTTTTACTCATCAAAGAAATGTCCACCCAGGAAGAGAGAAGTGAAATTGGAATAATATGTTTTCCTTTCCACATCTGTAGTCTCCTCACTGGTCTGAACAGTTTATTTTCAACCTCCAATTATCTAGATCATTGCAATTAATTAATATGCCACCTACATCTCATCAGATGTTGACTAGCACTAACCTCGAAGGCTTTTTCCTCCCTGTGTCTTTTTTTCTTTAATAGTGTCTTATGTAGATTGGCCTCGAATTCTCTGTGACTGGAGACAGTCTTGAGTTTCCTGAACTTCATGCCTCCATTTCCCAAGTACTAGGTCTGCAGGTGTGTGCTTTCATGCCACATTTGTGTGGTGTTGAGAATCAAACCCAGGGCTTCCAACATGCTAAGTGAGCACTCTACCAATTGAGCGCCCCAGCCCTGTCTGTGATTTCTAAATTAATGTACATGAACATTCTCTTTTTTGTTTAATAGTCTAGGTCTTATGGTTCATTCAATGAGACTAGTACAGAACCAAGGTTAGGGTTCTTCTGTACTGTGGGATTTGTATAGACAAATCCCAATTTCCATGAAATAGGATTAGATGATTGGGTTTCTTGATCATCACCATCAGGACTGAGCCCAGGTCTACCTTTCCTGATCATGACCTCTAGAACGTAACCTGGAAGAATTCTAAAAACTGTGCTTTTGGTCTCTTGCTTCATTTATTTCCCACTTATTTTGATTCATGAGGCAAGCTTCAAGTAACACCTGAACTGTATGGATATATTGATCTTTGCATCACCCACTCTTTCATTAAGTAGGTTGTCTCACATTGTTGGTAGTTCACTGCCAAATGACAATTTGGATGACACAGTGTAGGCTCTCCAGCTGAGCTTGTGGATCTACAGAATGACCTGCAATGGGGGTTGGGTGCAGAGGCTTCCTCAGGGAACAGGATATTTCTGATTCAGAAAACCCATGCCATATGTCCTTGCTGTCCCTGACTTAGAATGTCTCATGTAAGTGTTAATTTTAATAGTGTTTACTTATTTTTGATGTACGTATGTAGCATGCATGCATGCCTGTATGAGTTCATGTGCATCATCTGCATGCACATGTAGTGGATGCCAGAGGAAGGCATTAGATCCCTTGGAGCTGGAGGACACTTTTTTGGAATTTATTCTTTTCCACTGTGAGATCTGGGAATTGAATTCTAGTTATCAGACTTGCATGGCTAATACTTTTACAGGTTGAGCCATTTCTATGACCTTGTTTACTTTTAAAACGTGTATGTGTATATGTGTATGTATGTGTGTATGTGTGTATGTATGTATGTATGTATGTATGTATGTATGTATATATTGTATGCATGGTTACATATCTGTATGTGTGGATATGCTAGTTCCATAGCACTCATGTGGATGTCAGAGAACAATTTATGTGTGTTGTTTCTCTCCTTCTTCGGTGTATGCCTGGAGACTGAACTCAGGTCATCAGGCTTGGCAGCAAGCACCTTTATCTATTGAGTCATCTTGCCAGCCCCTGAATGTGCATTTTAAGCACAAATGAACTGAAATAGATGAATTTATAGATTTTGCTAAGCCCTATTAAGCTAATTATTATGTAGATGAAAATATGTCAATGCTTTAATTAACACTGTTACACTTCCAAAAGTTACATGGTGATATGTGTCATTCCAGACATTCTTATGGTCTGGGAGTTGACCAAACTTGAAAATTAATAACATATTTCAACTAATAGTCATAGGGAAGAAAAATGCACCTAACACATTAAGAGATACAAGCTAGGAATGGTTTCCCCAAGATTGACTCAGAAACAGTCACATACATTTACAGCCACATGAGGCACAGTCCAAACATATTAACAATGATTTATACAGCAAAACAGGCCTTTCTACTTCTGGCCTGAAGTACTGGAATCTACTCCGTTCTTTTCCCTTCAAAGTTGTGTAGTACATGTTACGTGAAATAAGAAGGTAAACTATTGAGAAGGAAGGGGGCAGGAAGGAGGAGGCGGGTGGGGTGGGGCTGCAGAAAGAAACCCCCAACAACAACCACAATCACCACCACCACCACCACCACCACCACCACCACCACAACAACAACAACAAACGTTATTATAAAAGGCCCATTACTTGGTATGCTGATTTTAAAAAGCCAATTTAAAAATTTGTGTTTTTCTATCTCTAGATTTTAGATATGATAATAACAAAAGTTACAAAAGCTTAGATCATTTACCCATTTGTATAAATATTTAAGCACAGAATCATAGCTCTCTATATTTCTTGCCTGTTTGTTTGTAAGGGGTAGTCAACTGTAAGGACCCAGTGAACCATTTAAAATCTTTTCCCTCGTGGGGAAATGTATCCCATTTCTGTCTTGAACTCCACCTCAGTACACCCAACGTCACACTGCAGTTATTACTCAGTCTTCCCAAATGCGAAGCACGGGCTCAGTTCATCAGGTCAGGAGCAAGGCAATGCACTGCGAACGCTTGCAAGGCGCAGCTGTTCTGCTCTCAATTACAGCCTGCTTGCTCCGCGAGAGTCTGAGTGCTTCCACGGGGAGGGCTGCCACGGGTGGGTGGAGGGCAGCTCCTCAGAAGCCCTGAGAGCCTCAAGGAGCAGGACTTCCTCCTGGTTGACCTAGAGGAAGTGAAGGCTGGTTGTAGGAGGCACAGATACAGATTTCAGAGAAAGGAGGGAGAAGATGGCTGGGCTCCCAGAAGGATGCTGGGAAGCCTATCAGGCCTTATTTATGAGAGAATAAACATCACAGGTACACCTGGTAGTCAGACAGAAGGGACATGCTCGTAGCAGTCAATCTGTGTTAGATTTTTTTTTTTAGAAAGAGACAATTATTTTTGATCAATAAAGGTTGAGCTAAACCTTTTCACTAATTAAATTTTTTTCAACTCATCCTGCATCATTTCTAATTTTCTTGTATTTTCTATATTGATCTTGAATATATTATTATTGAAAATCCAAGCTCAGATTTCCCCAATGAGGTCCGAACTCACCTCTGATCTGTGAGTGAGTCCTGGTTTATTGATGACAGGGCAGGGTTATTAAGAAAAGGACTTCAGGATTAAGAACAAAATACTGAAACCAGATGGCTAGGAACATGGACCCTGACTCTGTCTCTCTCTCAGTGTGTGTGTGTGTGTGTGTGTATGGAGAACGTGGAGAATTCCAATCCCTGAGACCCCAGTACCATGGGTTAGTAATATAGGAAGCTACTGCTTTCTGTGGTAAAAGAGGAAACTCATAAAATCAGTTTGAGACTAATGAGGAAGAAAAACCTCAAAGGTCTTTAAATGCATGGGAAATTTGTATATAATGAAGCAAATTTCAGCTATCATAAAAAAGTTAGAGAAATAGGGTGAGCTTAATAGCTTTGTCAGTGGGATAGACAACAAGGGGGTGTTCCCAGAGAGTGAGATAGCAAGGAATGGTGGGGGTCTCAGAGGACGATAAATGATTTCTGGGAGGAGGATACTAGGTCCATCACTCCTCCAATATCCAGGTGGAAAGGGGTGTGATGGTGACACATGCTCCCAAGGACTTCTGGGTTAAGAAATTTTCATTGCCAATGGCTTTCAGGTATGGTTTCCAGGGTGAATTGGTCACCCTGCTGCGAGGTCCTCCAGGTAGCCTCAGTAGAGAGGTTCCTGTGACTGGGAGACAGCAGAGTACAGGAGGGGCTATTTTACCAACACTCAGACTGCAGGATATCCCAGGGCTGTCTCTGCTTGCATGCTCTGGTTTGGGGCTCTCCAGTCTTCCCCACTGTCTTTCTCTATCCCCTTCTGAGGCTTGATTCATCGTCTGTAACATCTTTCCTGGATCCCTCTGTATCTGCTCTAACTGATCTACCCCACTTTTCTAATAGTGTCTTGTGTCTTTAATTAGTGTAGCTTACTATCGTTACTCACAGATCCTTTTTTTTTCCAGAGATTTTAAATTCAGGCTTTATCTAGAGATTTTTAAAAAGTCCTTAATGTTAGTCCTGTGGTGGTGGTTTTCATACCACACATTCAGCTGAGATTCATTTGTGTCTGAAGCCTTTCCCCGTCCTTCCTCCTATGATTCACCTCTGCCTGGCAACTGCCTTCCCCAAAACTCAACCATACAGGTCTTCATTGTTGAACCTAGAACTCTTTCTGGCACCAGGGGTTTGTTCTCAACTTTGTGATGCAGAGACCCCAGCTTAATTATTTCTTATTAAATTCATATACTCTGACCCGAATCCAGTGCTTTCATACCACTCAGAGTTTTTTGGTTTTGTTTTTATTTTTTAGTTTAAAAATCTTGGAGGACACAGTGATCTTAAGCTTTGCCCACCCAGGAGTTTGAGCCACTAAGGCTCAGAAGTAGATGAGAACTAAAAATAAAAACAGAAACCTCTTGAAATTTAAATCTTCTGGTGTCTAGAAGTACACCAGCTGTGCAAGACAACAGACAACACAAAAATGAGAAACTATGTAAAACGGAAGACCCCAGAAATCTCTCCTTCTTCCTGCTCCCATCCACATGTCTTTCATATTCTCTGAAGCACCAAGAGAAGTTAAAGAACAAACAACCCACAGTCCTGAGCTGGGAGCAATTGATATCAACATATCAACACTGAGCATTAAATTTTCAATAATAATATTTTAAAGAAAAATAAAAATCATAACTAAAAAATCCCAAGAATTTAAAAATAATTATTTTTAAACTTATTTGGTTCTACAAAATGTCTGGTTTTGTGTGTGTGTGTGGGGGGGATATAGAATCAACCCCCTCATTACTTCCCCTCATTTAATTTTCAAAGCACCCTCCAAAGTAAACACTGTTGCTTCAATAGATGACTGTCAGAGCATCCAACAATTGAAACCCATGTCATTGCTGGTACTTACATCCTGGCAGCTGGCAACGATGGTGTGACCGGCATGGTGGCTCAATATGCTAAAATTGTTTTGCTTCATTTGGCTCATATATATACTCTCCTCTAATTTGCATGCATAATGACCTAAACGCCAAGCAATTACCCACTTTCCTCACAGGATGATTTATCCGTGTGGTGTGAGGAATCCCTCCCCTTCGCTAATCTTTCATACCTCCACCCAGAGTTGCATCAAACAAGAACTGAGACACTTGCCAGCTACCTCCCTTAAGTCAAATCTAGAGACATATCTATAGCCCTAGGATTCTGCCCTATTATTTTTTGAGTTCTTCCTTGGGGACCAATTTTTAAAACCTTATCTTCATTGAAAGAAAGTTGTAATCTGTCATTGCTGGTAAATCATGTACTTTGATCTAGTTTCATACTAATATTTTAATCTCTGTTCTGCAGCGGTATTATCTGTAGGGTCACCTGAAGGGTTATCTGAAGACCAGAATCAACTGAGCTACTTGCTAAGAGTACAAAGCACTGGGTTCACTCAGGCTTCCTGAACTAGAGTCAGAAGCAGTAGCAGCACCTGTATTTTACAGCAAGACAAGGCTTATGAATACAGAGGGTTGTAACCACTGCCAAGGTTTTCATGTTCCAATTTTCTTGCTAAAACACATCACAATGCTAAATCACAGAATGAAAAATATGCGTGTGCTCACTAGATTCTCAAAAAGGAAACTCAGCTCAAGCCGATTCCTAGAAACAGGAATGTTCAACACCCCAGTCCAACTTACCTGTTCTTCGGTCCTCTTTCTGTGGTTGAATACACGTGGCGAGTAGACAGGGGAGAGGGCCCTCCTCCCTTCTTCCTGCACCTTTTCTCCAGAAACTCAGAGGATTGAGAGGACTGGGGAGACAGTTCAGCCTGTTAAGGGCTTGCCAGGCAAGCATGATGACTTGAGTTGGATCTTGAGCACTCAAGTGAGAAAGCCAGGTGTGGCGTGCACAGGTAGCGGCAGTGCGTACTTATAATCCCAGCGCTAGAAAGGTTGAGACAGGTGGATCCCCGGGATTCACTGATCTAATGAGAAACCTGTCTCAAGGAACAAGGTGGCCGGCACCAAGGAGCAACATCCTGAGGTTGATCTTTGGCCTCCACACATAAGTGCAAACATATACACACAAAAGTATAAAATATGTTAAAATTGCTCGAGCATAGATTGCAAAATCTTCTGTTTCAAAGGACTACGCATTGTGTGCCAAAGTCACATCTTCAATATGAGAAAAAGGGAGATGGGAGAGGGGAGAGGGAGGAGGAACAAACAAGAGGATACATTCAAGAGAGAGGAGAGTGAAGGCATCCAGAACTACTTCTGAGAGCTCTTCCTGTCTGAAGCAGTCCTCCTCATTCAGACTCCCTTTGAGACTGTTTGTGTCTCACAATAAACCCTGAACTTTGCTGATGTTATCTTATGCCAGCGGGTCTTACTAGGGGTAGTTTTATGCCCCTTCCTCGTGGGACCTTCTGGTAATGTCCTGAGACATTTTGATGGTCATGAACTACAGGATGGTGGTGAAGAGGTAAGGCCCACGGGTCATTGCTCACATCTAAGTTTCACAGATGCCAGTGATGATAATAAGTTTCCTTTAATGTTCAGGGAGCCCTCCCTGCAAAAAGGAATTATTCCATCCAAAATGACAGTAATGCAAGATCGAGAAACCTTGACCTATTTGACCTTGCCTTGCCTGACCTACCTGGTGTGTGACACTTGTCTATCCCCCACCTCCCACCCTGCTCCCAATTAGCAGGTATTTTCAGAATATTGAGCCCTGATCCAAGTTTGCTACAAGGACTGTCTGAAAAGTTAGAGCCTGCCAGCAGATTTATAGGGAAGATACGGCCTCCTAAGTGGAGGGTACAAAGCAGACTCAGGTTGTGACCATTGCCTTGCCCTCTATAGAGAAGCTCAGACGGGCATCTCTTCCCATCCCTTTCTGTAGAGGAGGACGTTTCAGACCCCTCACTGAAGACCTAAGTCAGCTAACAAAATCCCAACGATTTCTTATGGCTATTCTACATTGACTTTTAAAAGAAACTTTAATCTTTAAATTGATAACAGCTCTCTGCAACTTATCTAACCTGGCTCTCTAAATAATGCTACTTACCATGGGTCTGGGGCCATACTGCTGCGGTGGTGCATGCGCAGGGAACAGTATGGCAGAGAAGGGGGGTTGGGAAGCAGGAAAGGAAGAGAGGGTCACATTGCAATGGTGATGCTGAGCTTTTACATGACAGAGAGAACCATGAGATTTTTGTGCTATAATATTTTGGAGGGAGAGGCTGAAAGAATGGAATGGATATTTTATTTGGCAATAGTTACTTTACATTTTCGAAGTTCATCATGTGCAAAAATACCCTTGAGGGCAGTAAAAGACTCAGAGCTTATAATAACATAGTTCAGAATGTTCTGGTACCATGGGGAGGAATCAGACCAGGAGTGCAGCATCCCTCCATTTTCCTGTAATATAATGGCTATTTGCTTGTGTGTATGCTAGTATAGTATTAAACCTTCTAACATATTTTATTAATCCTCACAGTAGAGTAGGCTTTTGACAATTCAAGTCTTACTCAAACGTCATGCATTTTTCCATACCTAACATCTCTGAATTCAAAATACATCATATAGTGGATGATATAGCATAGTTACTGTCCACAAGGCAACTCATATACAGATTGTCATTACTTGGTTGTTGCTGCTGGTATCATGAAAATAATCTTGAAGAAAATCTTGAAGGCAATTTTACTCGTGTCTTTTAAGAAACGAGCATCACCAAGGTTGTGCTGATCTCTCAGTGAGCACCCAAGTCCAATCCCTAGCACCCATGTAAACGCATGCTGTGGTTTATAAGCTCAGTGCTGGAGAGGGAAGGATAAACGGATCCTTGGGACTCTCTGGCCAGTGTGCCTAGCCTATTGGTGAGCCCCAGGTCCCAGTGAGAGACTCTGTCTCAGAAAAGAAAGTCGAGAGTGCTTTTAGAGAATGACATCTGAGACTGACCTCTGACCTCTACGTGCACACATGCACATGTGCACATGCTCCTGTAAGGCACATATACACATGCGGACACACACAAAAGAAATGAATATCATCAATGCTTTTGATGACATAGAGGTGAGGATACTGTGACAGTCAAGAATCACTATGCCATATTTGAGGAATATTAATATTGTATTTTCTAAGATTTTTTCTTTTGCCTTTGTAAATATATTTAAATAGCTCTTTTAATAAGTATAGGATCAGAGGGGGTCAAGGAGGCACAACCCTATAATATTGTCTATCTTAAACCCCATCTTAAAGAAATATGAAATACAAATTCTATATTTCAGGAAAACATTGTGTGCAATTGGCAATGCTTTCCTTTCTTTCTTAAAACAGGGTCTCATGTAAACCTAGCTGGTCTTGAAGTCACTCTGTAGTCAAGGATGATCTTGAACTTCTAATCCTCCCATCTCTGCTTCCTGGGTGCTGGAATTACAGTGTGAGTCACTCCACCTCATAAGCATGTGAATCCTGGTGGTGTTTACATAGTGTGGGGATCAGTCCCAGGGATTCCAGGCAAGCACTCTCCCAGTGGTGCTGCATCTCCAGCCCTGGCAATGTTTCTTGTTCTTACTTATATATGAGAGGACAATGAGCCTTACATAATATGGAAATTTAGAGTGAATAATACTATATTTCATTGCTTTCCTCTCTGTGAAGAAACAATTTTTAGAAGCATTCAGCCTCTTGCTTAAAGTGATAAAGGCAGTTAGTTCATGGATGAATTTGATGTGACCTTAATTTTATTTTTTTTTAAAACCCATACTCATTTTCCACGGCACCCAACTGCTCCCCCACAATTGTTTCTAAAATCATAGGTTTGTGAGCTCATTTCATTAGCATTTTGTGAGTTTAGAATTAGAATATTATTTTTATCTTCCTTAGTTCTTTTACAATGTGATTCCTGAACTGAATGCATTTACTAAGACTCTTGACTCTAGAGGCAAAATCTGATTCTTAACTTCTATTTCTCTAGGGCTCATAAAAATAGAGCTAACATTAAAAACAAACAAACAAACAAATGAACAATTCTCAGTTCCAGTAACAGCAGGCCCTGTGGATTTGTGTCAGGGATTCTTGTGTTATTCTAGGCAGTCAAAGATAATATTTATAGTAAGAGTTTTGGTTCCTTTAAAAACTCAGTTATGTTATGTGAATATGTTTTTGTTTTAATCCCAGGTGTGGGATAAGAGGCTGCTTCACAGTAGGTGATTATGATTTGCCTCATGCACCAGCAGGGGTATGAGTTTTGCCAGCTGCAGATAGTTTAATTCTGAGGACTCTGGAGAGGGTATAAATGGGAGAGCCCTGAGAGGGCCAGGGGAGGCTGCTGCTCCTGGTTGGTGCCGTTTGGTGAGAAGAAGAAGTTGGAACTATCCTGATGATGAAGATTGGACTTACCCCAAGGAATACAATGCTCCTGATCAGCAGGAAGTAGCCTATAGATATCTATTCCCCTTCCCCCTGTAACCTTCTTTCTCTCCTACCTAGTGTTGGAGGGTTGGAAGGGATTAGGGAGGAATAAGGGTTCGAAGTGAGGGAGAAGTCTAAGAACCCAATAAATAGCTAAAAACAAATATGCCACCACATACTTCTAGAAAACAGCAAAGCTATGACTCTGGATTCTATCTCTTATTTTATTATCTTATGTGCATGTGTGTGGTGTATGCAAGCATGTTTGCATGTATGCATGTGTATGGTTGTGTGCAGGTGCATATATACATGTGTGCAGTTTCTGTGGAGGCCTAAGGTTGCCGTTGGTTATTTTCCTTAATCACTCCACCTCATTCATTGAGATAGGCTCTTTCAATCAGACACAGAGCTTGATGATATATCCAGTCCGGCTAAGTGAGCTTGCCCTCACTTTAGCCTTCTTTCCTGGAGCTGAAATTGTAGGCTGGTTGTATTCATCTTTCTTTTCTTTTCTTTTTTCTTTTCTTTTCTTTCTTTCTTTTTGTTTGTTTTTTCGAAACAGGGTTTCTCTGTATGGTCCTGGCTGTCCCGGAACTCACTCTGTAGACCCTCGGGCCTCCAACTTAGAAACCTGCCTGCCTCTGCCTCCCAAGTGCTGGGATTAAAGGCGTGGGACATCACTGCCCGGCTGTATTCATTTTCTTGGTTACCTTGCTTTATATTTATATTTTCCAGTTGCATCAAGTTTCCTACAAATATCCTGATTTCATTTTTATTTACAGCTGAGTAAATTTCCATTGAGTATATGTATCCCATTTTTGTTACCCATTCTTCAGTTGCTAGACATGTAGACTGACTCTGTTTCCTAGCTGTGTGAATACAGCAGCAATGTGAATGGGTGGGCAATTATCTATGGGAAAGACAACATTCTTTGGTCAGATGACCAGGAATTCCCATGACTGTGGATGCCTCATCCCAAAATGCAAAAACAATGAAATGTATTTATTCACTATCATTGTATACTATTGAACCAAAGTTATGTTTATTAACAAGAATTCAATAATGAAAAATCTCTTCCTTTCATATACTTTTTTTATGTTATAGTATTTTGTATTAAATAGAAGGTGGTTTTCCTCAGTCCACCTCAAGCAGACATGAAGCTGTTGTATTTGTTAGCTCTAGTTACTTAGGTCATATTGATGTTGTATTAGGTTTCTGAATATCCCATGTTTCCACTGGGCCAGTTTTGCCCTGTCTAACAGGTGTGTTAAAAATGCCCAAGGAGCCTCATAGGGACAGGATAACTGTTCTTTAAAGAAACACATTCTGAGATTCTGAGTCAATGGTGGTCCTTCAAGAGCATTATTTCCTGACATTGTTGGAAAAACAGGTCAGTCAACTCACCTGTCATTTTTCATGAGTGGTCCAGCAATATGGTGAAGAGCTACTTAATTGATGCCATTCAAGAAGTGTCTAGACTAAGAAAATTCATAAGTTATAGAAACCTCTGAGCTCATAGTCCTGAGAGGCCAAGCTATTCCTTCTTGGATAAGTTACCAGGGTAAACTAAGTCTGTTCACTTCTGGATTGAAAAATACTTACAGGACATTTCCACAAATAAGATTAAGATGAGCACACAGTGTTTAGCTGTGTAAAAAGCACAATTTAAGATATTGTGATGCTGATGCCATTACTGTGGGTCTCTCTCTCTCTCTCTCTCACACACACACACATACACACACACACACAATCAGACATACTAAGTGAATCATTATTGTACTGGAAAAGTTAACTTACAACAGAGTATGTATAGCCTTATTATTATTATTTTTTTGCCTCATGATTTTTAAAGTTACTCTTAATATAGCATATCTTTCAGGCTCTGTGGCGACTGGACTAATCATGGTAAAAGACATTATGGTCATCATTGATGAGGGAAGGAATTTGCTTTATGTTTCATTCTTACTCCATACAGAGTATTACAGAGCAGCACCTCTACATAAAATGATCAGTATGAAATGCAATAGTCTAGTCTAGGTCATGCCTATGCGGGCGTGTCTATGAGTGCTGTTTACTTGGCAACCTTCAAGGTCAACAGGTAGCCTGAGAAATAGCTGCTTCTAACAGGAGTGTTAAAGAAGAGTGTCAAAGCAGTTTAAGAACTCTGTTCAGAAGACCTCTAAGAAGTCTAGCTTTTCAAAGTTGAGAAACTCATTAATGCCTTCAGGTATTCATACACGCTGGACACCTATAGTGTGGAAGATATTATGGAAAGCCAACATGGCTAAGGCCTTGGTAAAGAAAGCTTTCACTATGCTAATATCTACACAGAGGATGAAAGGCTTAACTGCCAGAAAGAGCAGTCTATTTCTTATTAAAAGTGATAGGGAAAAGTATTGTTTATCAATTATGGTTGTATTGTTGTTGCTGCTGCTGCTGTTGTTGTGACTTTGCAGTTCTTTCGCTACTGTGACCATGCTTTTTCAACTGTATTTCTTAAGAGACAACAATTCATACTATCTTAAGATCAGTTGCTATGCTGTTCATAAGAGATATTTTCCTATGGTAAAAATTCAACTCTCTTCCCTTCTAGTAGCTATTCACAATAATGTAAGGCATGTTACCTGAGGAATGTTCAGTTGAGTGATTATATAACTTTTGCTAGATTCTTTCCCTGGCAGAAAATGATACTGTCTACCCGTCCTCCTCCTAAGGTCTCAACTGCTATGATTACATCATAGCTCACTTTGAGGAATCAATATTAAACTTACCAAACAATAGGTGAGGGATCATGAGCAGGAGCATGGCCTTTAAGTACCCACACTGGAAGGTCTGCACTCAACATGGATGATGACTGCCCTATGGCTGTGTATAAGGAGCCCTGTCTCCTAGCCCTTTCTCTCCTGTATACTCTAGCCCCCAAAGAGGCCATGTGCAATTTCGGCACAACTGCATACAGCTTGTTGGAAGAGTTGCTGGATATCCCTGGCCTTCCCCATCCTTCCTTCTTCAGCCCTTCATACCTTCTAAGAGGTAACACCAATAGCCAACCAGCCCAGCTGTGGTGATCTTCTGCAAGCTGGCACAGCTGGCTGGTGAAGACGTGGCAGTTTAGCTCAGAGGCTAGTCCTGTATAGGAATAACTCCTAGGAATGTGAAAGAAGATTAGAAGAAGAAGAAGAAGAAGAAGAAGAAGAAGAAGAAGAAGAAGAAGAAGAAGAAGAAGAAGAAGAAGAAGAAAATGCAAAACAAGTCACTTCATTTCCTCCATAGACCTAAAACTACAGATTTGTGTGTAGTGTGTGTGTGTTGTGTGTGTGTGTGTGCGTGTGAATAAAGAACATCTAAGTTTAAAAAAGAATGTGTGCCTTCTGTTTTCCTCTGTATGCAAGTATGCTACCTTCTATTTAACCGAGAAGCAAAACAACCTGGATATTCAAACTAAAGCATGACCAAGGTGACTCACAATTTCTGTTTAACTTCAAATCCTGTTGTCTACCAATTGCTTCATTGGTATTGCGTGAGTCATCACTTAGTCCTGTGTGTATGTTGACTAAGTAGAAGGATGCCTCCTGGTTTCTCCTGAAAGATTGCTTCCTCTTTGCTGTGGTCAACATCTTCACCATGACAGCCAGGTGACCACACTCCAGAGCAGGAGTGGTGTACCTGGCTGGATTAGCAACAGTAAGAGTAACTCTACTTCTAAGCATCCAAGCAACATAACACTGTCCTAGTAGCCCAGGGTACTTGTAGCCTAGTTTGCCCTTTAAAACTTCACAAGTTGTTGAAGGGACAAAACCTAAAAGGGTAACTTGGCTAAGATAAGAGGTTTAAACAAGACCTGTCCTAAAATGACATTCGATTGAGTTAAATCAAAATGTGCTTCCAATTTGAGATCAAAAATCCTCAGCTAGTCCCCAGGCCTGCATTTTACCATCCATTAAATGAACAGGATTAGAAAAAGTACCCCACATTTATGAAAAACTACTTTAAAGGTTTTATTTGTTTATTTATTTATTTAATTCTACACAGCATTTTAAGTACCTTGAATTTTTAATCAATCCTTTGCTTTTCCATTCTAAGCAAGGTTAACAGAAGGATACCACTAAGACCATTACATTTGAAAAAAGGAAAACTTTTGGTTGTGTCCTAGTTCAATGCCCTCCTCTACACTCTAAGAATACTAGGTGTTGGCAGATCTTCATAGTTGGGTACCGGAGAGAGAGTATGCCAACAGGAAGTGAACAGAAGAGGAAGGTGACTTGGAATTAGAGCAGGACTACTTCCGTGGTTAGTGAGAGGTGGAAGCTTTACCTGATGATGCTGTCTTATTAGGCTTCAGAGTGCAGATGCCCATATGTAGGCATGAAAACTGAGTCACTTTGTGAGGGTGTAGATGGGGCAAGGCTTGTATTCTTTTCCTTTGTGTGTTTTGTTTCAACACCAGAGGTATAGCAAAGAAGTTCTAGATCTGATGAGAAGTCTTGGGGTTGGATCTGGTTAATGAAGAGCTAATGATTTATGGCAGAATTCTGGGTAAACTTAAAAGCCAGCTGAAATGGATGCCATGTAAGTTGGATGCTTAAGAGCATCATTGCATGGTCCTAGCCTGTTAGGGAACGTCATAAGCTGTTTGACACCTTCTCATCCCTCTTCCCTTTGTAAGTTTCTGTGGCACTAGGAGAATTCATTTTTACCTTGTGTGTGTGGTGTGTATGTGTGTGTGTGTGCGTGTGTGTAGCTATGCAGTGTGTGTCTGTACGCTGAGTGTGAGTACCTTTGGAGGCCAGAAGAGAATGTCAGATCCCCTTGGAAACAGAGTTACAGTGGTCACTCATGTGGGTACTTGAATTGAACGAACTTGAGTTATCTGGAAGTATGGGAAGTCCTCTTAACTACTGAGACATCTCTCCAACCCTGATGGAGTACATATATTTTTTAGGGTGATATACATACACACATACATACACACACACACACACAACAACAACAACAACAACAACAACATATTCTTTAAAACTAAGGGGTAGATGGTGTGGGGGAACATAGCACATGGGAGGCAAAGGCAAGGCAAATGTTGCTGTGAGTTCAAGGCCAGCCTTGTCTACGTAGTGAGTTCCAAGTCAGCAAGAGCTATGTAAATAAACTATGTCTCTCTCACACACAAAAAATTTCAGATGTATTTTGAAGACATAAAGTGGGGAACATTTGTTTAAGGATTAGAGGTAGTTAGTATGTGCGTACACCAGTATACTCATTTTTACTTATCCAAGTTTTAGAAGAAAGGGACCTCCCAACATTAAGAAATAGTTCTCCTAAACACATTTATTTCCTTAGAATGTTCTAAGATAGTCTCAGTACACGAAGCACATGCATCCTGGGTGGAAAAGACTTAGGTATTTGTCGGTCTGAGGAGTCATCTTGTCCAGCTTATCCTGAAGTTTCTGAGAAAGCTAATAATCTCAACCATACACTTCAGACCTTATTTAGAATCAAGAAGAGCGACTTTATGAAAAGATTTAAAAATTCAAAATGATTTATATTGTGAAATTTACTTCCTTTTTCTCCATAGACCCGTATAAATGAAAACTAGGCAGCATCACCAACAGTCACTGTGTAATAAGTATGACTCACAGCAACAACCCCTTGAGAAATCAAATCTCATGCTACCTAATTCTCATGACTGCCCCAGGCTGGTTCTTGAGAAATTTTTTTTATTAACCCTGTACCCAGGACTTTGGATTTAATTTTGTGTCACCTTGGACACTATGGAAAAAATATACTGGCCTGTCCAAATATGACTAGCTAACCTTACTGGGGAGTCCTTAGTTTCTCCCCTCTCTTTTGGTTACTATGTAGTCCAGGCTTATCTGGAACTCACTATTTAGTTCAAGATGGACCTGGACTCAAGACAAGCATCCTGTTTCAGTCTCCCAAGTGCTGGGATTACAGATGTGACTCACCACATCTGGTGGTGTTTCTTAATCCTTTGCAAACCATAAAAAAGGACAGACTTCCTGTTTCTTCCATTGTGTGCTTCCAATTGCCTTCTTTTTGTCTGCATTTTCTGAGTAAAAGGCCTTAATATGAATTAATAAGGATTTAATAAGGACTTATGTATGGATCTATTATATCTTGCAACTTTTAATTCTTTTTTTTTCTTAAGATTTTAGGCCAGATGCGACAGCATACACCTTTAATCCCAGCACTCAGGCAGATAGATCTCTGTAAATTTAAGGTCGGCCTGATCTACATAGTGAGTTCCAAGATAGACAGGCTATTTTGGGAGGTGTTGGAAACTCTAGAATTTGGGGCCTAGCTAGAAGAACTAGGTCATGGGAGGTGTGATTTGGAGGTTTTATCTGGTCCCCAGTCCTCTGCTTCTGTATATCATGAGTAAAGAGCCTCTGACACCGTGTGGGGTAATGGATAACTTTGGGTCAGGGAGAGGGAATCTCTCACTACACTTACATAGCTATTTGTAGGTTCTTGATTTGGTAGACAACAGAAGAACAGTAGAAGCCAGGTGAGAGGATCAAAACCAAAGCAAATGGCTGAATAAACCACCATATTACATACCTTAAGACTCTTCACCTCCTTGTAGCCATAGGCCCTGTCAAGGTGATACTCTGCTCAAGTACATGGGCGAAGCGGCTGTGACCTGAACCCTCTGAAATTGTGAGCAATGTAAAACCTTCTTTTTAAAAGTTGTTCTCTCAGGTATTTTTAGTCACAGCTATGCAAAAGCAACTACCACAAAAGGTCACACTGTAATTCTATATGTCTCAATGTACAGAAAGTAGAGGACTACAATGCCTGTTTCCTCTCTCCTACTCTAGTCTTAACCATTCTTTCTTACTTGGGTCTCTAATGGTGACTTACCTTCACTTAAACGCAACTTCAAAAAAATGTACAAATATAAGGCTACTCATATATTTACAATTCATGTATTAACTATGAGCAATCTTTTAGATTTGAAAATTATATATTAAATAAAGAAAATTAAAAAGAAAGAATCCACAATTTATCAGCATAAGTAACAAAATAGAGACCTTCCAGGGGCCTGCCCAGCCTTTAGGGGACAAGCTGAGGTGGAACACAGAGGCGGACTAAGGCTGAAGACTGGATGACCCCTGGCCTTATAATCTTACTATCTGTGTTCTATCAAGTGCTGGGTTCTTTTCTCTTACAACTTGCACTTTAATAAGTGCTAGTCTCTTATTCTGTAACTCTCTGTGCTTTAAGTGCTGGTTTCTGGCGATTAACACATGCTGTTTAGCAGCAGGGAATTAAGTAAAGGATTTCCTGCTAGGGCTCCTTTCTCTGGCAAGCCAGCCAGAAGCCCCTCACTGGCCAGCTGAGAAGACTCGGTGCTTGTAAACTCTTTGAGAACCAGGAGAGAGGAAAAGAATTTAAATCTTTTACATAGGCAATATGCACAAGTACACTCACACACACACACACACACACACACACACACACACACACACTCAATCGAGTCCTGATCATTTGTTTCATCAGCTCCATAATTGTTCTTGCATACTTACATACATACATATATACCTACACACATATACATATAAAACAGACATATACATTTGGTGGATGTATGCCACCAGCTTATTTCTTTTCTCTGGCCTTTTTATATTTTCCTAGACCAAAGTTCTTTAGAAAATTACTTCATAGATAAAATGTTACATAAAGGGGAGTTATAGGAGGATGTTATATTAAGTTCAAAGCATTGTTTCATTATAAGTTCAAAGCAAAGTTTCCCATGGCCTTGCTTTATCATAGTGCACACCTGTGGCTTTATCCTTAGATCTGACCTAGAGTGAATGTTTTTCCTCGATCACAAATTTGTCCCAAGCCTATTTCCCTTTTTAGTATAATTGTGAAGGCTCAGCTGGGCGGTGGTGGCGCACGCCTTTAATCCCAGCACTTGGGAGGCAGAGGCAGGCGGATCTCTGAGTTCGAGGCCAGCCTGGTCTACAGAGTGAGTTCCAGGACAGCCAGGGCTACGCAGAGAAACCCTGTCTCGAAAAACCAAAAAAAAAAAAAAATTGTGAAGGCTCATTGTATTCCTTATTATACAGCCTTTACTTACTATTCTATGAGGAGTGGGCACATTCTATTCTTGATTCTAACTTTATTGCATCTTTCTGGCAAAACAACTAAAACTATCTCTTAAAGACTTTCTTCCTAAAATTATTTGAATCAAATCAGGAATTCTGTAAAATCATTAATTCATCTAAACATCATTAATTCATGAAAGTTCATTTTTATATCTGCAGGAAATCTGATCAATAGGGTGGGTTAATGCCCAGGAATCATTAGACTATGTAATAGTGATAGGAAAATGCATATCCAGCTGCAAGAAGCAATCCTGAGATGAATCTCTTGGGACCTTGCCTCTTAGAGATCTGCAATCACCCATTGCAGATCATGCATAAACAGTGGGCCATCTCCAGGAAAATTACCTGCTGACCTTAGCCTCTCCTAGATGGTTCCTGGCAGGATATTGTTTTACTGACATCATTTACCAAAAAATGATAACCTAGTTGGTTTTTTTTTTGCAAGTTTATTTGCGTGGTGTATCCATGTGTGTGTGTGTGTGTGTGTGGGCACATAATGTATGCAAGTGCATGTGGAGGCCAGAGCTTGATACAGATAACTTCCTTAGTCAGTTCCTGCTTTCTATATTGAAGCAAGGCCGTTTACTTGAACCCAGAGCTTACTGATTTGGCTAGTCTAACTAGTCAGTTTGGTCCAAGAATCTCTTTTCTCTGTCTCCTGAGACCTGGAACTACAGGAGGCCTTGACACCCATCTAATATTTATATAGCGACTGAGGATCTGAACTGAACTCCAGTCCACAGGCTTGCACGACATGGGCATTATCGACCAAACTACCTCCCCAACCCACAGAGGGCTTTTTCCTTAGATTTTGATAGAGTTTCCTGTAACCCAGGTTAGCTAAGTCTGACTTTGAATGTCAATTTTTTTCTGCTGCTATTTAATAATAATGGTAATGATAATAATAACAACAACAATAATAAATAATGATATCACCAAATCATTACATTCACAAAATATCCCATTTGATGGTGTATCCATTAGTACAATACAAATGAATAAAAGTCAGTCTTTTTTTTTTTTTTTTTTGGTTTTTCGAGACAGGGTTTCTCTGTGTAGCCCTGGGCTGTCCTGGAACTCACTTTGTAGACCAGGCTGGCCTCGAACTCAGAAATCCGCCTGCCTCTGCCTCCCAAGTGCTGGGATTAAAGGCGTGTGCCACCACCGCCCGGCTTTAAAAGTCAGTCTTAAGAAATTTCTTTATCTCTTATGTACCTCATCCGGTGTTAGAATTTCCATGTACAGAGATGAACTTGATGTAGCGCATCTGTCCACTGATGACAACTTGCCTGTTATAGAATTTACTCTGGGATGACTCAGTGTTTCTCGCACTGTAAAAGTCTCATTCATGTAGACTTTAAGCGTCCACTTGGACTGGTTCCATCATCCATCAGGCCTGAGTTATATTCGCTTCTTCTGGCATGATAGTCCATGACTCTGCTTATTATGTGGTCTTCACACTGCAAACCAAAACCTCAGTAACTGACTTTTCTGTGAAACTGTGGTCTTTTCCCTATGAAATGGCCTTGAACTTTGAATTAACACAATAAAAAGAGAAAATCGGTTCAGCTAAAGAATTAAATGTGCACTATTTTGCATACAAAACAGTTGTTTCTATTATAGGACACTTAAAAGCAGCTACAAGTTAAAAACTTCATTGATGGACATCTAGTTGCAACAGTGAGGGCTAGCTAGTGCAGAATCCTCTCTTGCAAACCCTGAAATGCTAGTTAAAATTAAAACAGGGCTACAAGGGCTGTGTTATATTAATGCATAATTGTATGGAGAAACAGGAAATTCCAAATGTCAACAATGGAAAAATATCTGGATGCTATGTGCCACGTGGTAAGCTCACAAGCTCAATCTGTAGAAGTCTTGGTGAGCAGAGGCAACTATAGACTTTGAAATTAAAAATGAGGTTCAGAGGCATAAACTTGGGCAGGAGTCATAGAAACGTGTGTGAGGGAGAGCCTGGGAAATCTCTCTGCCCTGTCACATGAAAAGGCTTCACTGAAACTTGCTAAGATCTTATGCTTTGGGAGGGGAACAATCTAAAAACCGCCAAGAAATAAAAACCACAAGTTTACCTCATGAACAGAGCTGAAGTCTGAAACCCCAACTTTAAGTAGAGATAGATTTGGTCCAGGAACATCCGCCCCCAACCAAAACCTGACATAAAACAGCCCCACAGACGAGAAAAAGCAAAAATCAAATACCAAAGGAGCTGCTTAAGAGGGCTTCCAAATCTAAAGTTATGCAGAAAGACATGATTTCCACTGAAGCTGAGAGCAAATTTTAAAAATGACAAAACGCAGCAGGAAGTAATCCACCAGGTGTAAGATAAGAGGTCCAACAGCAGGCAGGTTTATGTATGCTCTCCCTCATGAGAGCTATGGCTTATTGCCTCATAAAACAAGTGCGCTTAAAGTAGTTCCAGATAAGAAATCACATGAAGATAAAAAACTACCCAAGGCTCACTTTCACAGTATATACATATAGTGAATTTCAAAAAAAATTTAAGGAAGGGAAATCTGACAGCTTATAAGGTATCAAGGAACTGACTGTGGTCACGCACTTCTGAATGCTGGCTCTTGGGTGGAGGAGGCACAGAGACCAGGACTCTGAGGTCATCCTTAGCTATGTAGTGAATTTAAGCAACATGTGCTACATGAGATCCTGTCTGAGACAGAGATAGAAATAAAAATATAGACATGCACAGGAAAACAGCCACTGTTTATCTAATAAGAACTTTCAGAAGAAAGAAGGAAGAGTGAGGAGTATTTTTTTTTTTTGGTTTTTCGAGACAGGGTTTCTCTGTGTAGCCTTGGCTGTCCTGGAACTCACTCTGTAGACCAGGCTGGCCTCGAACTCAGAAATCCTCCTGCCTCTGCCTCCCAAGTGCTGGGATTAAAGGCGTGCGCCACCACCGCCCGGCATGAGGAGTATTTTAAAAGATAATTTAGAAAGATAGTGGTTTAAATGAGAAACTCCCCCCATGGGCTTTGAACACTTGGTCCTGGTTAGTGCTGCTGTTTGGGATGGCTTAGGAGGCACAGCCTTGCAGAAGGACATCCGTAGCTGAGGTCAGGCATTGAGAACTTATAGCTTTGCCCTCTTCCAGTTTGCTGTCTTTACTTTATACTTATGATTGAGATAGGATCTATTAGCTTCCCGCTCCTACCAAGTGCCTTCCATACGCTGCCATGCCTCCACACCAAGATGGGCTCTAATTCCTCTGAAACTGTAAGCTGAAATTAAGTCTTTCTTCCAGAAGTAGATTTTGGCTATGGTGTTTTATTACAGAAATAGAAAATTTAATTAATATAAGAACATTTCTTTGGTACAAAACATATTTCTCTTCAGAGTAAAGAATTACAAAACATCTAAAACATTTTAAAGAGATAATCAGTTTTTTAAAAAATGATTTATGTATTTTATGTATAAGTGTACAGTGTCACTATCTTCAGACACACCAGAAGAGGACATCAGATCTCATTACAGATGGTTGTGAGCCACCATGTGGTTGCTGGGAATCGAATTCAGGACCTCTGGAAAAAGAGTCAGTGCTCTTAATCACTGAGCCATCTCTCCAGCCCCAATCACAATTTTTTTTTTTAAAAAAAAAATACGCCGGGCGGTGGTGGCGCACGCCTTTAATCCCAGCACTTGGGAGGCAGAGGCAGGAGGATTTCTGAGTTCGAGGCCAGCCTGGTCTACAAAGTGAGTTCCAGGACAGCCAGGGCTACACAGAGAAACCCTGTCTCGAAAAACCAAAAAAAAAAAAAAAAAAACAAAAAAAAAAAACAAAACAAACAAACAAAAAATACACTAAAAGGATAAATTAGTTAAAGCAGTAGTCCTTTCAATAAAAATGATCAAGTTTAGAGCCCACATAATAAAAGTTTCAAAACTACCAATAGAATTCAACCCCTAACAAAATTATCATTACTTAATTGCAACATGGCAAAATGGTGCTGGCAGAATGATTGATGACCCAGCCTATTGTGGACCACATTGTCCACAGGCAGGTGGTCCTGTGATGGATAAGAAACCTAGCTTAGGAGGCATAGTTAGTGGTTATGCGTGCTTGTTTTTGCAGAGGACTCAGGTTTGGTTCTTAGCCTCCATACCACTCAGTCACACTTCCCATAATTCCTGTTCCAGGGGATCCAACATGCCCTGGCTCTGCAGGAGCCTACACACAGATGTATGTAAAGTCGTGCAGACACATCCACATTAAAAAAGGACACAAAACCAAAACCAATTAACTATGAACCTGTAAGTAAACCAGCAAGCAGCATTTCTCCAAGGTTTTTGGCTTTGAGTTTCTGCCTTTTGTTTTTGCCCTGAATTCCCTCAGTGATAGACTGTAACGTGAAAGTGTAGGCAAGAAAAATCCTTTCATCGCCAAAGTTAATTCTGGTCAAGCTATTTTATCCCAGGCACAGAATGTGTCTAGAACTAGATCTAGATCTAGATCTTAATATTAATTCTGTTGGATTATCATTGAAGTAAAAATATGGAAGTTCAAAGTCCTGTGCCTGAGAACTCCAGGCTCCAAGAGTCTGTTCAATAACTTCTTCACTCACAGCTGTATCAATATGTTCCTAACACCAAGTGTATTGTCATCGTGGTTATAGGCTGGACCAAGCCAATAGGCCAACACGTGATCACTGGCTCATCACAAGTCTTTCGCTTGAGGTAGGGATTGCATGTTGGAGATGTTCCCATGGTGTGCTTGGCACTGTTGTTAAAAGTAAACTTCCCTAAGAACCAACACACCTGCCTAGCATGCTTTCTGGGCGCAGCATTTATATTGGCATGTAGGCCCATGGAGAGCTGTTTCCACATCCTCCCTGTTCAATCATGTTTTGAAAGCCAGGGCTGGGAGCAGTAGGGAAGCAGTATGTCAGAATGGCAACATTAACACTTTCAGACTTGAGCGAGTCTGGTTGACTGGCTCTTTTAGATTCCTTTGGAAAGTTTGAGAAGGGCCTTTCTTGTTGGGTGTCTGCCAACCTGAAGCAGAAAATGATGTGAATCAAAACCTAAATGTAATGTTCCATAGTTCAACAGTCTCCACTCCAATTCTGTACTTCTGTTAATTCACTTTTGTTTTGATATTGTGGGCGGGGAACTGGCAACTTAGTTTAACACACAGTGAATAATGAAACATGCAGTCAGTTTACAGACCTGGAAACACACTGCTGATCTAGATAAGTCTTTGAAGGCAGGCAATTCCACTAACAATACTTTTATATTTCTGTATAGATTTTTTTTTGAAGGTCTGTTTCTACCAGCACAAATCTCTGATAAAGAACATTCAATGAAATCAGTGTCAGGTACTGAAGGAAAGGCTCATATACAAAGAGAAGTTCAGCAGTGGGCAGCATTGATAACAGCAGTAATAGCCTGTGTTCTAGATAATCAGAAAGACTTGAGCCTCAGGTTTCCTTTCTGCTTGCCCTGGTCTCTGGCAGACATCACAAGAAGTCTGCGGTAGCATAATGATAAACATTTTTTAACACCAGCTAGATTACAGGAAATCATTGAAGTACATTTTTCTATTTTGTCAAATAACCTGATTATCTTAATAAAACTTTAATGTTTCTAAAATGACATAGATTTTTGGAACTCAATATGACAAAAATCTACAGATAGTGCTGCCCAGGCGACTGTTGTGCAGCCTGATGAATTCCTGGGAGTCACACGGAAGGAGAATGGACTCCTGACCTCCATAAGTACATACACACACTCCCATGTAAATACACACACACACACACACACACACACACACACACACACACTAAACAAAAATGTAATAAAATGAGCATGGTGACAGTGTAAACTAAATCCACATAGACACAGGAAGACCAGCACTTCTTCTGGTATCCAGGGAATCATCTCCAGGCAGGAAATCTCTTGCAGGAAAGCAAGAGAAACTGACACCAAGTGAGAAAGGAAAGTTGCAGACAGCTGGTTGGAGCCCATCCAAACCTTACCCAGAACAGTCTAGGACCGTGGTTCTGAAAAGGGATATCTAAGACATCTGGTAGTGTCTGGAGACAGTTTGTAATGACAGATGGAGCTTGCAACTAGCCTCTAAGGAGCAAAGGCTGGGACGCTGCTAAACACCCAAGATGCAGAGGCTAGCCTTCAGGACAGCAAGTTGTCCAGCTCCAAGTCAACAACGCATGTCTAGGAGCTCTACCACAAACCACATCCGAGCAAAGCCTAACAGTTGATAAGCACACCCCAGTTCTCCAGGCCAAATTGTTTATTGTTTGTTGTTGTTTTTAATAATGATTTATTTATTTTTTTGTGGTATGAGTATGCGTGTTTTGTCTATGTGTATGTACCGTCTGTGCCTTGTGCCTGGTGCCTGTAGAGATCAGAAAAGGGTGTCAGATCTGAGTTTGATCCTGTGGTCCCACATGGGGAGAAGGAGAGTGATGACTCTTTCCAGTTGTCCTCCGATCTCATGTGTGTACCCCTCCCAAGAATGAGTTAGTTTATTAAAAATTTTAAAAACTGTTCATTCAAATTTATTTTGGTTGAGACATAATTACATACATTTAATGAGGGACAGTGTGACTTTTGACAATTTAATACATGTATATAATGTAATTTTTTACTAGATTCACTCCCATTATTCTCCCCTGCCCACCTCCCTCTCTTGCTGAACCCCTTCTTCTTTCCAGATAGTTGCCTCCAACTTTCATGTCTCTCTGTGTGCACCTGTACCTCACTGAATTTAGTTCATTGTCTAATCCTTATTCTTACAAATGAAAAGGACAACCAAACATTTTAGGTTTAAGTGCATTCTTTAACAATAAAGACAGAGATTTTTGACATTTATAGGGGAAAGAAATGTAGATAGACTTGAGAGAGGCAATTAGAAGAGAATGTGTGTTTTATGTGTATTTTTACATGAATATTCCTGCATATAAAATCCTAATTAAAAAATTTGCAAAAAAGCATCCCAGCATGGTAACATTTTTTTTTTAATTTAATTTAATTTTATTTTTTTAATTTACATTCCAAATCACTTCCCCTTTCCCGTTTCCTCCCTCCCCGAAAGTCCCATAAGCCCCCTTCCCTCCCTCTTTTCTCCGTTTAACCCCCTCTCATTACTCTGTCCTGGCGTTCCCCTACATCCAGTCTTTCCAGGACCAGGGGTCTCTCCTTCCATCTTTTTAGAAATCTATTGATATGCTGATTGTGTCTAGGGTATTCTGAGATTCTGGGTCAATATCCCCTTATCAGTGACTTCATACCATGTGTGATCTTTTGTGATTGGGTTACCTCACTAAGGATGATATTTTCAAGTTCTGACCATTTGCCTAGGAATTTCGTGAATTCATTGTTTTTAATTGCAGAGTAGTATTCCATTGTGTAAATATACCACATCTTCTGAATCCATTCCTCCGTTGAGGGACATCTGGGTTCTTTCCAGCTTCTGGCTATTATAAATAAGGCTGCTATGAATATAGTGGAGCATGTGTCCTTATTGCATGCAGGTAAAGTCTCTGGGTATATGCCCAGGAGTGGTATAGCCGGATCCTCCGGAAGTGTCATGCCCAGTTTTCTGAGGAGCCGCCAGACTGCTTTCCAGAGTGGTTGTACCAGCCTGCAATTCCACCAGCAGTGGAGGAGTGTTCCTCTTTCTCCACATCCTCGCCAACAACTGCTGTCTCCTGTGTTTTTGATCTTAGCCATCCTGACTGGTGTGAGATGGAATCTCAGGGTTGTTTTGATTTGCATTTCCCTAATGACTAAGGATGATGAACATCTCTTTAGGTGCTTCTCAGCCATTAGATATTCTTCAGGTGAGAACTCTTTGTGGAGCTCTGTACCCCATTTTTTAATAGGGTTACTTGCCTCTCTGGAGTTTAACTTCTTGAGTTCTTTGTATATCTTGGATATTAGCCCTCTGTCGGATGTAAGGTTGGTAAAGATCATTTCCCAGTTAGTTGGTTGCCGCTTTGTCTTTTTGACGGTGTCTTTTGCCTTGCAAAAACTTTGTAATTTAATGAGGTCCCATTTGTCTATTCTTGATCTTAGAGTATAAGCTATTGGAGTTCTGTTCAGGAAATTCTCCCCTGTGCCCATATGTTCAAGGTTCTTCCCTAGTTTCCCTTCTATTAGTTTCAGTGTGTCTGGTTTTATGTGGAGATCTTTGATCCACTTAGAATTGAGCTTAGTGCAAGGAGATAAGGATGGGTCAATTTGCATTCTTCTGCATGTTGACCTCCAGCTGAGCCAGCACCATTTGTTGAAAAGGCTATCTTTTTTCCACTGGATGGTTTTAGCTCCTTTGTCAAAGATCAAGTGACCATAGGAGTGTGGATTCATTTCTGGGTCTTCAATTCTGTTCCATTGATCTACATGTCTGTTACTGTACCAATACCATGCAGTTTTTAACACTATTGCTCTGTAGTACAGCTTGAGGTCCGGGATACTGATTCCCCCAGAGGTTCTTTTACTCTTGAGAATAGTTTTAGCTATTCTGGGTTTTCTGTTATTCCAGATGAATTTTTGAATTGCTCTTTCTAACTCTATGAAGAATTGAGTTGGGATTTTGATGGGGATTGCATTGAATCTGTGTATTACTTTTGGTAAGATGCTCATTTTTACTATATTAATCCTGCCAATCCATGAGCATGGCAGATTTTTCCATCTTCCGAGGTCTTCTTCAATTTCTTTCTTCAGAGACTTGAAGTTCTTGTCATACAGATCTTTCACTTGTTTGGTTAGCGTCACGCCAAGATACTTAATATGGTTTGTGGCTATCGTAAAGGGTATTATTTCTCTTACTTCTTTCTCAGCCTGCTTATCCTTTGAGTATAGGAAGGCTTCTGACTTGCTTGAGTTGATTTTATATCCGGCCACTTTGCTGAAGTCGTTTATCACCAGCATGGTAACATTAACCTTAAAATTTTAGCATTTGAAAAGCTGGAAGACTGCAAGTCTAAGGCCAGCTTGGTCTGTACAATAAGACTCTGTTTCAGAATACTATTAATATTTTAAAGTGTATCCAGGAAACAGGAATTAGACAAAAATAAAAGAGAGAGAAAAGAAAGAAACATTTGGGCTGGAAGTTAGTGGCTCATGCCAGTAATCTCAACACTATGGAGTCTGAGCAAGAGGATTGTCATAAATTGAGGTTAACCTGGTCAATATAGTAAGACCCTGTTCCAAAACTTGAAAATGGACCACACATAGTGGTGTATGACTGTAATTCCAGCCCTTGGAGGTGGAGTCAGGAAGATCAGGAGGTCTGGGGCATCCTTGGCTATATAAAAAATTTAAATCTATTCTGGGATACATTATACTTCCTAAAAATAAATATAAATACAACTTAAAAGCAAACAAAGAAACATTTAAAAAACAAGAGAATGAAAATTTGGAAAATAATGTATAAGATAAATTCAACAAAGTGTTGAATGACGAAATTGTCCATAAGCCAGAACAAAATGTCAAAAAGAAAGTTGGAGGATAGATTAAAATAGATAGGAAATTATCAAAGGAACAACCTCAAAAATACAAATTTAAGGACAATTCCTGACTAATGGAAATCACCACTATGGATGAAAACAATTCATTGGAAGATGCATTATTCTACAAAGTCACAGTCGAACGGCAACTAGAAAATAAGAGGCATACACATAATTGTGTCAGGTTCAAAGAATGGGGAGTAAAGTGGAGGTGCATCTCTCAAAGGCCACTGGGAATCCTTGGGAGCAATGTGTTCAAGTGTCCAAGGGAAAATGGTTTCCTAGCCAGAATTACATTTCTCTTGCACAGCTTAACAGAACGTGAGAGGGAATCGAGCCATTTTAGACAAATAAGGTCTATACATTTTTACCTCCCAGATTCTCTTTCCAGAAGCCTCTGAAGGAGTGTGCACTAATCATAAATAAAATTTAAATGCAAATATATAAATGCTTGCTTGTCAGAGCAGGACGTCAAGATAGCATCTAAAACTGGAAATGGAGAAATTTCTGCATAAGCTACATGTGCTGTAGTACATGTCTGTAACTCCAGCATCCAGGAGGTGGAGGCAGAAGGAAAGTAAGTCTGAGACCAGCCTACACTATGTAGAAAGATGCTGTTTCAAAAAAAATAGAAATAAAAATAAAGAAAAAATCCAAAGCAAGCAGACAGTTAAACATTTTATACAGGCACAAATGATGTTAACACTGGTTGTATCTTGAAGGATGTTGGGGTTCAAGGCCAGTCTGACCTAGACAGTGAGCTCCTGAACAGCCAGAACGAGACAGAGAGACACTGTCTCAGCCCTTACTGCAAAGTACAAAAAGTGCTGGGGATATAGCTCTGTGGTAGAGTGCTCGCCCACTATGCACAGCATGTCCATGGCCTTAGGTTCTCTCTTCAATTTCAGAGTAAAAGCAGAATAGACAAGTGTGTGTGTGTGTGTGTGTGTGTGTGTGTGTGTGTGTGTGTGCAATAAAGATGGGTGATCTTTCGTGTGGGACATTGTCTTCTCTCACTTTTTTTTTTAAAAAAAAGATTTATTTACTTATTATATGTAAGTATATTGTAGCTATCTTCAGATACCCCAGGAGAGGGCATCGGATCTCATTACAGATGGTTGTGAGCCACCATGTGGTTGCTGGGAATTGAACTTAGAACCTCTGGAAGAGCAGTCAGTGCTCTTAACCACTGAGCCGTCTCTCCAGCCCTTGTCTTCTCTCTTGAAAACTAGGAAAACCTATCCCTTTAGAGTCACACCTGCCAGGCCAAAAGCCACCAGGACTAATGGTTCTCTCTTCTCCTGATGAGAGGTCACCTCATGTTCCAGCCTGCAGAGAAGCCACATGGGATTACCTGAGCCACATCATGTCATGAGGCCATCAAATACCTTAGAACCCTTTACTTAAATTTATGTATGTTACCGTTAGCTTGCTAATTATACTTGGATTCTTGACACTTCAACTTCTTCCACTTCACAATATAGATCATAAAAACTGTATAACTTTCCTTCTGACATATTATACTCTGTATCCCAGCCCCGTGCTGAAGTTACCTTGAGGACTATTGTATTGTGGGTTGACCTTTTTCACTTAAGTTTTTCTCCTGATAATTGCTTTCTGACCTGTTTTTTTTCTCATTCTGCCTGTTCTTAGAGCCCCTCATCTGTGTTGGTTTATTGCTTGTTCTCCATGTCCAGAAAGCTTCCCTTTCTGAGCTTACCCACAACACAATCATGATGACAACTTGGTTGGGTGTTTCCAACCCAGTATTGAAACTGTGCATGAGTTCTTCAAATAACTACCATGGTTGTAACCTGTGCTTGCTTAGGTGTCCAGAGAGTGTTGGTTTATGTCTACTTTGATCCACACAAGTCATCAGGTTACAGTGCACGGCAGCCTATTTTTAAGCACTTTCTTCCATCCTGCTTTCCTCCAACCGTGGTATGAAGGGGTTAACAGCTCTGATTCTCTGTTGTCAGGAAAGAAGTCATGTGAATGGAATGCTGAGGAGCAACATTCCCTGAAGAAAGCAGCCACTGGTGTGATTCCTGAACATGTCTCTTAAAGTAAACCATCTCATAATTCTCATGTATATTCTGTCAGGTTTACTGCTCGGATTATTGCCAAACAGGGACAAGTTTGCTTGGTTCACCTTGGTGGATAGACTGGTTTTTACCTCCATCCTTCTCCATTATCCACCTGGATCAGGATGCTTGACCATAAAAGCCCTGGTAGATCTAATTACTGATGTGTCATTTCTAAGCATCACGGTCACCTACTTCCACAGTATAGTTACCAGCCCTGATAGCCACTGTAAACAAATCACATCACTTATGTTCCACAAATAGAAGCAGATACTATAGCATATGGTTCAATGCTGTCATTTACCCTGGATAAGTATGAACTTCAATGAGAGAACAAATAGCAAACAAACATCATACTAGTGTGGTGTTCAACCCATGTGCATGCTTTATGTTATACATAGTATAATACAATTTTTGTTGTCCTCAGTAAATAAATGTCTGACAATGTCCAGTGTAATAGAATCTAAAACTTAAAGTGACATTCAGAATTTTCTCCTATAACATGACAGAAAAAAAGCATACTGTATAAATTGTACATGAAAGGAAGTAGATTATGACACTATTCAAGTGTTCTTTATTCTTACAGAGATGGCTGAGGCTGTAATTGATTCTAGCATAATCAATATTTTGCTATGTTTGAGTGAAATCTTGCCTCCTTTTACAGATCTTCCACATGACACTGACCCAAACTTAACAACTCTGAGATTGACTTATTGGTTTGTTTGTTTGTGTATCGTTTGCACATTTTATGTCAACTGATTTACCACATTTCATGGGCTTTCCAGACATAGCTGCCTTTATGTTTGAAATATATCACAGAAAATGAAGTGTGGTCCTGTGTTTCACCCCGCTGCTGGGGTGTAGGAATGCCACTTGGGCAGGTGAACTGGGAGGCATTAGACTGCATTTACCCTATGCCCATTGTTAGATGATGGGCTCTAGGGAAGCAGAGAATACACCCCATAGGGGGTGGGAAACACAGTCTAAGATGTGGGAGGCCAAAGCTGAGGTTCCCTGACTCCCTGGTGTCCAGTTGCAGCTGGAAACCACAGAGGAGTTGGGAATGGAGAGTTGGCGGTCCATGGTCCTGCAATGAGGAGTCCTGGGCCCAAGGATCCCAAACTCCTGGACATCCAGACACCGCTGGGTCAAGGGGAGTTGGGAATGGAGTTGGGTCTGTAGGCTGAGGAGCCTGGTGCAAGGGGTATATGGGAAGGGTTTGGGGAACTCAGGCTTAACTCTTCAGCAATTGTCCTTAGCTTGGCAACAATTATCTGGGAATGGAGAGGGGCCTTCTGTGAGAGACTTAGACAGCATGGCTCTGTAGACAAAGGCTTTCTCCGTACTCTCCATGGTAGTTCTTGATGAAAGCGACAGTCCTTGGTTCCAAACTGTTTATTGATTCTTCATTGTGGAAAATGGGTACATATCACCTTCTCAGGGTGAGCCAGAGATTAAATACCTTTTGCAGGAAGGAATGTCTGAGAATGGAAGCTTATTGGCTAAACTCTCAGGCCTGTAGATACCTCATTGGCATGGTAAGAAGACTGTTTTGGGCTGTGTGACTGACTTGTGAGTGTGGCATGTGTTTCAGGCCAGGAATCTAGTAGGGAGCAGGGAGGCACCTACTGTCTTAGATGGGTGCCTGGGTGCCAGGGTCTCTGAACCCACACAACCTTACCAAGTTTCCTGACATGGTCCATGTCCCCACAATGAGGTATGCTGTATATTGAGTTAACGAGCCTCAAGTAAATTAGTAATAAAAGTGGGGTCAAGGAAAAGAGTCTCCTTTCATCTTTCAATATTTACCTGGATTCAAGAAAATATGGATAAGAGAAACACATAAAGCGACAATAAAATTGTATCTTATTCTCCACAAAATAACTCCCATCAAAGAATCAGAACTGAAAAACACTGGAGAGAATGTGGGGGAATTTAAATTATAGCCACTATTGATGGTGGGGTACTAAAAATAGAATGACCATACAGTCCAAGTATATACATTATTATGATTTGAGTCTAAAATGCACACTACAGATTCCTGTGTTGCATACTTGCTCCTTGGCTAGTGGTACAATTTGGAGAAGCTGTAGAACATTTAGAAGGTAAAACTTCACTGGAAGAAGTAGGTTCAAACATAGATATGAATGCTGCTCACTGGCTTGTTCCCCTTAGCACGCACAACTTGTTTTCATATGTCATCCAGGATCACCTGCCTATGAGTGGCACTACTCACAGTAAGTTGGGCTCTCTCATTCCAATCAAGAAAATGTCCTACAGATTTGCCCTGTAGACATCCCAATTGATACTAGAGTATGTCAAGTTGACATAGAAACTAGCCAGCACAGCAATTTTTGAATTAGAGAGTTACCCAACTGGGCATTTAGAGAAGAGCAAGAACAAGGAACAATTCAGAAGCCAACAGCAGCAAGCTGGGTAGACATTGTCAGAGTGTGGTAAACGAGGGGACATGTAAAATAACTAGATATGGCTAAGATGAGAATAAGCACATCTTGAAAGTTTTTGTAATTGCATGCTTTTCCATCTGCGACCTGAGTCTTCTTATATATGAATAAATGCCTAGGCCAATAGCGTTGGCTCATTTCTGTTAGCTCACACTCAATTATCCCACTTAAACTAGTCTAAGTCGTGCCACGTGGCTGGTTACCTCTCCTTCAGTTTCATTGAACCGTCTACCTCAGAGTTTGGGGTGAATCCCTCCCTCACCTGACTCTATCCCAGATTTCCAATCTCTCTGCTGGAACTCCCATCTCCTATTTCCTGCCTAAGCTAATAGGCCAACAGGTTTTCATTGAGTGGTGATGCTTCCATACATTGCACAAGAGATTCTCTCTACAAGTTTTGATAAGGATTTGGATTCCATTATAAGTATACCAAGAAGATAATTAAGCGGGAAAATGAAATCAATTTGTCTCTTAAATACTGTGAAACTAAGTATATGTGCAAGAGAAATTAAAGCACTATAATGGGATTTAGATCTCCTAGGAGACAGCACACACACATACACACACTGTATGCATATGCTCACAGTGTATGTTTCAAGAAAGATTAACTGAGAAAGAAGACCTCAAAGTAGGTATCATCTTCTACAAGAGTGGCCCATATATAAACTGGTCTAACAGAACACAGACTTGTGCTGGCTTGCCCTCGATGCCTTTCGTCTGAGCAATTGCATCTCTTGATGCTGCTGCCATCTCTACTAACATCAGACTCCAACTCTTCTGGCCCTCCAGCATGAATCAATAATAGTGACTCTCCAGGCTTTCAACACCAGATGGTGACTGAGAAGATGCTGGGTTCTCAGCATCCCTAGCACGCTGACAGCCACTGTTGCACTACCCAGCCCTTATTGTATAAGCCAATCTTATGAAACCTCCGTTATCATACATAGACATTCGGGAGGGTCTGTTTTTCTAGAGAATCCTGTCTTAAACAACTAAATAAAAACTTATATGGGAATTTTCATATTCTTAATAACAAAGAAGAGCAAAGGCCCCAATGTCCATCAGTTGAAGAAGAGATCGACAAAAGATAGTTAATCAGCACAACAGAATACTGTTTGTTGATAAAAAGAATGAACTGATGATGTCTAAATAAACGGAGATCTTTTATGAACGAAACCAGCCATAGAAGGCCATATAGTATATTATTCTATTTATGTGAAATATGAAGAATATGCAAATATTCTAAAATAGAAAGGTTAATGCTTATTTAAGGCTGAGGAAATATGATATGAGAAGGTGCTAACTGCAGAGGCTAAGGTTTTTTTCTAGAGCTGATGGAAATGTTCTAAGATTGATTGTGGTGGTGATTATCAAAATGTGAATTTTGGTAACTGTTCTGTAATAAATGGGCTCAGAGAAATAGCATTAATGATCAAAGTCATTCAAAAACACTCAAACTCATGAGTTGTATACTTTAAAATGAATAAATGGTATGACAGTGAGTCACATCACAATAAAGTTACTACCCTGTCCACCCCTGCCCACCCAGCTACCCATAAAGATTGCAGTAAGTGCTGCCCAATCCTCATATCTTCTCTCTTGGCTTGACCAAGAGAGACTTAAAGGAGAAATCAAGATTCTAGTCAGCTTTAAATAGGGAGAAGAGAGCTCACATTTGTGTAATGGATGCATAAAAGTTTATTACAGTAATATAAGCAATGTTGGAATATAGTGTATGATTATGTGCTACATGGTTTTCCAAGAGGCATTTCTGTTCTGCAATAAAGAGGCTCAGAGATATGGCAATAATGATCAAATAAATTTTAGAAATAGTTATACCATATTGCTGTTTGAAGATTTGATTTATTTTTATCAGCCTACTAAAATGTCCTGAGAAATCCTGCAGCTATTGTAGTACAGAATAAAAGTGTCTGGTTATCAGAGAATTCAGGTCTCCCTTAGTTCAGCATTAAGGTGACAGGAAGACAAAGCCCAAAGGGTATGGAAAGGATGTCACAGTGACGGCAACTCCCTATCAGAAAGGACTATCTCAGCTGCTTCACTGTGAGGGACAGACATATTACCTACACAGGGGACAGAGAAGCGATGAAGGACATTCCCCATGGGACTCTGACTCCTTCATGAAATCAGAAGAAAGCTCCTGAGGCCCTTTCCTCCAGTTACCATGGAGCCTGTGCTCTGGTCTTTGCCTAGGAGCAGGCCTTTGGGTCTAGATCTGAGTGGTCACCGGGTTCTGAGAACCAAAGTGCAGTATCTAAGAAACTTTGGATTGGATTAACCGGACATTCCATTTGCTCTAGTATCCCATAACGTGTTTCTTGGATCCTATGATGATTTGCTCAACACATATTTAAGAAGCCTTAAGAAGCACTTAGTGTGTGTCATCTGTTCCATTGACCCTGGTATATAGCAGCAGAGAGTGAACCAGCAATGGAGTCCTTCTCCCAGGAAGCCAATATTCTAGTAGAAGGAAAGGAACTTAGGGGAAATCTATAGATATGTTATACTCTAGGGACAAAACAATTAAAATATGCCAGAAGAATGTGTAAAGTCAGGATGGCAGTGGGATGCCTTTGTGAAAAGGTGAGTATGGGGAAAATATTTGAACCATATATCACAGATATCATATATCTGTTGACCTTCCTTCTGAAGGAACAGCAGATGCAAACAGCTGAGCGCAAGCATGCTCAGGGCATGTTCAAGGATGGGCATAGATGGCGGTGTGGCTGGGGCAGAGACTGGGAGTGAGGAGGACTGGAAAATGAGGTCAGGGAGACGGCATGCTGTCAGAACAGTCAAGAGTGGAGCCCTTGAGTAGTCCGAGAACTTGTGAGAAAACTCCAACAAGAGTCTTGTGACCTAAGTTTCTTTAAAACACAGAATTGTTCTTGGAATGTGTTTCTGCGCTCCTCCTGGGTATAGCGGATAGGGGTGAGTTTACTTTAGCTGTTGTTGTTCATATACCCATATGGAAAAACATGGTTTTTTTTTCCCACGTGCTGCTTGTCCTTGTGATTGTACACTTTACTCAGTTGACTTCTCTGAGTCCTAAGAGTAGAAACTGTCTCATGCTCTGAATAAAGCTGGCTATTTGCATGAGACTTTAGTCGCCTATTTTTAGACCCTGCTTTCCCAGATGCATGCTGTTTTTAGAGGTAAAAGCGTGCCATCAGACCACATGGAGCTTTACAGGCCTCAAGTGTAAGAAGGCAATGGTAGATAGAATCTAGCATCTGTAGGACAGCAGTTCTCTGCCTCCTGGACACTGACTGGAACCCTACAGAGCCACGTGGGCCAGATTTCACACTTGGAAAGTTAGTTAACCTCAAAGGCTATTTATTCCATGCATATCCTGCTCCCTACCTTCTTCCCTGCCTAGGGAGAGGGGGTTAGGAAAAGGGTGTGGAATCAGGGAGCCTGGCTGCTGACTCCCTGTAAACCTCCCTCCCATCCTCAAAAGATATAAGAACAGACCCCATTCCTGCCACTTCAGAGAAGTATCTTCAGAGAACTGACAGGCACCGCCTATTCCTGGTGTTGGGGCCTCAGTTCTCCTTGGGAGCCCTGCCACATGGCTGGTCTCAGCTTTACCTCCCAGTCCACAGCATTAACAACTCTTCTAATAAATTCATTCCTGGACTATCAGTGTCAGCATCCTCTTGAACCCTCTCCCACTCCATTCAAAACCCAACAGTAAGGACTTTCCCTTTTATGCTGTGTAGAACAATGAACCTTAGAGAATTTTGAGCAGAGGAGTGAACTAATATAGCTTGGACTTTAACCAGATCACTTTAACTCCTGAGTGGATAATAGGCTGGAGAACAAAGACAGATATTAAGGAAAATATATTAAGAGAAAGAGGTAAGAGAGAAGAGGTCCAGGGTTGGTGGTAAAAAGTGACTGTTAGCAATCAGGTATTTCCTCTGGCCTGCTCTCAGGAACTTAGAGGAAGCTTTATGCTGTGCCAATAGGTACAGCTGCCTCCCATGCACAGATAGATAGATAGATAGATAGATAGATAGATAGATAGATAGATAAGATATATAATATATACAGATAAGATCATCTATGTGATCATATATAGAGATTATATATAGATCTATATATGTTTATATATCTATATCTATACATATATTTCTCATATTTGTTCAAAAATCATCCTGGGTGTGTACAGTTCCCTTAAACTCTTCCAGAGGACTATTACAAAACTTTTCACTAGGGATGTTTAATTGTTATGGCAAATGCTTTACTGAGCATGCTCACAAAGATCTTCTGTACAGTGTGGATGATCAAGTTATAGTTGGTGGCAGGATTATATAATTCCTAATTTGCTGTGCATATGCAAATAGTTTTAATATACCTGCCTCAGCCCTTTGTAAGGAGAGGGGAATGGCAGGGTAATAACAGCCCCTTAGGGGAACTTGGGCTTTAATTGTATTATTCTCCTAGAAAAAGAAAAAGAAAAAGAAAAGAGAAAAATCCGCAAAAAACAGGAAATTTTGAGATAGAGGAAAGTACATAATTGCTGGGCTGTGGGGAGGCGGCCTAAAACAGATGGTGTTTGATGCACTAATTTAGGACTGTCCTAGGATATAATTATGTTCAGTTCAGCTTAGCAACCCATGTCAAATTAAACTAAGAAGATGTAGTCTTTGACATTTTAAATATAATTTTAAGATTTAGGGCTTTACTATCTTCTACATTAAGTAATAAGATGAGGCACTTCATGATTTGTATTTTAATCTCACTGTGGGATTTCGATAGAGGAAAGAGTTAATGCATTCAAACTCAACCTCTAAAAAAAGTGACATTGTGTCATTTGACACAATGTCACTAGACTTATTATAATAGTCATTGTAGCAATTTAAGGAGAGACAGTGTGCCCCATTTTTGCCCAGGAAAGACAATTTATATTTTAGGAAAGTTATTAATAATTATTTCTATGTTAAAAGTGTGTCAAATGCCCAAGTCCAAAATCCTGTTGATAGTGGATTAATTATGGGGGCTGGAGAGAAGGCTCAGTGGTTACGCATATCCCAAGGATCAAACTCAGACTTGGGTCACTCAGTGGGCATCTTCACACACTGAACTACTTGACTGGCCCTGAGCCAACTGGTGATAAGAGTAAATAGTCTTACACGAGAGTATGTAGGCTTATAAGAATCTGTCTTCTGAAATAGCTGTAACACTTTGTAGTATCTCAGCAGTGAATGCAGCCTACCATTGTCCATCTCTAACAACCCTTGGCGCCATTAGTACCTTTAATGTGTTGTCTCATGATAGCCTACAGCGGTCTCCAGCAATTTATCAAAAAGACATTTAAGAGTTTCTATCTATTATGGTCTCAGCAGTGTGGGCCTTCATTTATCAGGTGGCTGATCCTCTTGAATATCATTTAATCCTTCTTAGACTGAAGGTTTCTGTGTTGTTCGTTTATTTATTTATTTATTTACTTATTTTGAAGCAGGGTCTCATGTTTTCCAGGCTTGTCTCAATCTTATTATGAAGTCAAGGATGCTCTTCAACTTCTGATTCTTTTGTCTCTCTATCTTCCCATGCTGTAATTACAAGCATGCACCACCACACCCACTTTTATATACTGCTGGGGATTGAACCCAGAGCCTCACAAAAGCTAGGCAAGCTCTCAGTGGACTGAGCTCTATCACCTGCTCAGATTAGCTTCATCCCCTGGAAAATAAGTTGGGAGGTGCTTAAGAGATAGTATATGTAACAAACCCAGCTATGTATGGCATCTCCTAAGCGCTGTTAAGAAAAACAATATGTGGGAAAAAGCAATTCAAAACTATTCTAGTTTTTTTTTGTTTTGTTTTGTTTTTTTTTTTAGAGTATTAACTGTAAACATTTCAAATGCTCAATGATGCAGCAGACAGGTCAACTCACCAACAAACCAAGTACTTGGTGGCTGTAAAAATGCATGGCAAATCGAATCTAAATCCAAGGGGAAAGTAGCACTTAATTCTCTGCTGCCACCTGCTGGCCAGAAGTGAACTAAACAATGGGCTAAGTTTTCACGTAGTGAAAAGTGCTAGAAGTTGAACATGATTAGGGGAAGAGTTTTCAAGCATTTTTACAATATTAGAATTTTTAGGTGTGGAGACATGAGGAGGAAAAGGCGAGAAGGCATGAGAAAGGAAGAATGCCCCTTCTCTGGAATCTAGTTTACTTTTCCTGCTGAGAGGAAAGAAATGTCAACTTAATGCACATACAGAGATAATATGTGTTTTCCTAAATATGTTGCTAACAAGGGTGTTAAATACAACAATGAACCATGTTTAATTAGAGCCAGAATGTTTGAAAACTCAAGTTTTACTGTATTAGTCCTTCTTTTTCATCCCTAAGTTTAAACCTCATAAGACCACCTTACAATTTCATTTACACAAGAAAAAAATAATAAAAAATGTAAGTATGAGGACTGAAGAGATGGTTCATCAGATAACAGCACTCCCCGCTCTTTCAGAAGACCCAGGCTCAGTTCCCAGTCAGTACCCCCAACAGTGACTAATAACTGTCAGTAACTTCTGTTCTGGGTGATCAGACATCCTTTTCAGTCTTCTTCAGGCACTGTATGCACGTGGTTTATATACATACAATCAGGCAAAACACCCACAGACACAAAATAAAAATAGATAAATAACATACCAACTCATATATTTTTACTTAACTTTAATCATTCTAAAATTTTAAGCTTTTCTTAATCTTTAATCTTGTAAACTACACCCTTTGATGACTATAACTCAGAAAGTTACAGGATCATATATATTATACACATTCATATATGTATATATCACATATGTATATATACATATATGAACATGTGTGTGTTTAAGACACTCAAGGACAACTGTCTCTCAGGAAATCTGAACCAATGTCTTTGGTTAATATACTGTTCAGCTCTTATATGTCTCTGTCTAAACTTACTAACATGATAAACTCACTAACTTGGCCTCACTCTGGCTGAGTCCAGAATCTCGCTGAAAGAAAAATCCTGAAAAATTTTTTGAGCGAAGTCAAGGATCTGGCATTATCTGAGTATCCCTAAGTGGGAGGAAATTCTTAGATTGCTAGGAGTTTGCCATTGTCACCCTGCTGATGCTGATACCCCCATTAGTTTTTATATAACACTAGTAAGTGGAGATAGCTTTGTTAAGCATATTAATGTTATTTATAGCTCATAAGAATTAAAATTGTATGGATTATATGGATATGTCTTTTCTCTTTTCATATGTTAATATTCCAGAGTTTTTCTTGGTTCAATCTTAGTGACAGTAAACATGAACTAATGTGAATTATGTTCTTAATTATAATTGGATTCAATATTAGCATCTGTTTGAATTTCTTTTACAGAATCTGTTTTCTAAACAAATAATCCCCTAAACACAACTTAATGGGAAGAGGAAATAGAATAAATTCATCAATTTTCACTGAGTGCCTCTGGCTTCTCTGGTATTACTGTGCAGGTACCTTTAAAAACACTTTCCCTTAATACAAAAAAATTTAATTCAACAAAAGTTGCTGGACTATCTGGACTACATCCTGTAACCCAAGCTAATCAATCACCTTTAAAATATATATGCATATATGTTTATTCTATCAGTTCTGTTCCTTTTGAGAACCTTGACTAATACAATAAGTTCTAATATAAGATGTTTTTCCTCTTTTTCTTAATTGTTTGTTTGTTTCCAGACAGGGTTTCTCTGTGTAGCCCTGGCTGTCCTGGAACTAGCTTTTTAGACCAAGCTGGCTTCAACTCAGATATCCGCCTGCTTTTACCTCCTGAGTGTTGGGATTAAAGGCGTGTAACACCACCACCCAGCTTAAAAGATATTTTTCAAAGTGAATATATGGAGTTCTGGGAAGAAAAGCGCTCTATTTAGAGAGTGGTTAAACTTATAACACACTATCATTTGCTAAACACTATGTATTGCTTAATTATCTTAGATAAGTATTATTAGAGTTGTGGATTTCTAAAACCCAATTCAAGTCAGGTATAGTAAGACAGGTAGGAGATACAGGCAGGAGGATGAAGAGTTCAAAGCCTGTTTGGATTACTTGAGACCCTGTTTCAAGAAAGGAAGCCCAAACAAACAACATGTAAATGTCTTCTTCTCCAGAGGGGACACATTGTACTATCCTCAGAGATGCCCAAAGCCACAGGTAATTCCAAACTGTACAGATATCACCAGGTACATGGGCCCATTAATCTGCTTTCATAGTTTCCCTGTATTAAAAAAAAATCAAGAGATAGAAATTGGCAAAGTAAAATGGATTTCTTTGCAGTTTGGTTCAACCAAGGAGACAAAGGCTTCTAGTTTCTCTCTCTTTTCCTATAATAGTGTTATAATTTTACAGAAAAAAATGAAATAACAACCAGAAAATTTGTGTTATTGTCCTCTGTCTGTGAGGTAAGCTGCCAGGATTGAGCTGCTTGAGATTGTTCCTCCCTTGGCATTTGGGCCTTTCTCTCAGCACATAAGAGTCCCCGGACAATATTAATTCTTTCAAATATTATGATCCATGTTATACTACTTCATATATAGCATACTTACCCTATACACTCAGACCTCTGATTCAGTGTAACACATAGATTAGGCACAGTAAAAGATCAATAAGAAATAATAATCAAATAGAACAATTATAACAATGTACTGAAATAAAGTTCCATGGTTTTACTATCTGGAAGAGTCAAGACAAATATTAATATTTTTGGACTGCAGCTGACTGTTGGTTATGAAAATCGCAGAAGCCAGGCAGTGGTGGCACACGCCTTTAATCCCAGCACTGGGGAGGCAGAGGCAGGCGGATTTCTGAGTTTGAAGCTACCCTGTTCTACAGAGTGAGTTCCAGGACAGCCAGGGCTACACAGAGAAACCCTGTCTCGAAAAAAGCAAAAATAAATGAATAAATAAAAATCGCAGAAAACAAAATGATGGGTGGGGGGACCTTGTATTTCTGTGAATATAGATGTTATTTTGCAGATTTTTTTTGCGGGGGTGGGAACGGGACTAAGGTTCATAAACCTGCTACCTTAGTTTTTCTATATATTTTTTAAGTTTTGTTTTGTTTTGTTTTTTGAGTCAAGGTCTTGAATGTCTTTAGCTGATCTTGCCCTTGCTATGTATCCCAGGCTGGTCTTAAAGTCCTGACTGCCCCTGCCTTTATCTTCTGAGTTCTGGGATTACAGGTACGCACCACTATGTCTACTGTTATTCAGTTTTTTGGTTTTTTTTTTTTTTTTTTGTACTTTGTAAGATAAATGGTGGTTAATGTTTAGGATGTTCTCCAAAGGCACCTTTACAATGCCTATGTTTAAGGCCATTTTCTGTATTATATAACTTTTTGTTATTGAAAATTTTACTTTAAAACATTTTGAGTCAACATGGTGACATTTAACTGAAATTAGAGCAATCAGGGGGCAGGGGAATTAGTATAAATTTAAAGTCAGCCTGATTTACAGAGCAAGTTCCAGCCCCACTCTCCAAAATACATTTTAATTTAAAAAACACAATACAGGGGCTGGAGAGATGATTCAGAGTTTAAGAGCACTGGACGCTCTTCTGGAGGACTATCATTTGATTTTTTTTTTCTTTTTTAGCACCTGCTTGGAAGCTAACAACTGTCTGACATCTTTTTCTGGCTTTCTATGGTGCACAGACATAAATGTAAGCAAAACACTCATATAGATAAAAATAAAATTTAAAAAATATATAGAAAAAATCCTATATATTTTGTTAGGGCAGAAATCCAAGTTCCCTCAATGCTTATTCCTTTGCAGTAGGGATAGACCTAACAGATGATGGGTTAACAAGAGGAAAACATGTAAGTTCAGTGCACAGTCCCTGTTCCAGTGAGCAGTGACTTAGAATGCTGGCTTATAGCCCATCTTCAATAGGGAACAGTCAATTTATGGAGAACTGAAAGGAAAGTAGGATCCAATGGTGGGAAACTGGAAGATGAGTATACAGGGGAAGAAGATGATGATGTGTGGTTTATCTGCAGGTTCCTTTGTGCTATGTGACTTTTCCTATGGAAACATGACTATGTATTCTTGGCTGGCCTTGAACTTGTGATGCTCCTCCTGTCTCTGTCTCCTGAGTGCTGCGATTTGATACTAAGTAGAGGGCTTATTAATGAGTAGTTTCCCGAAGCCAGAGAAATGTTACTTGCTATTTCTTTGCAAACTGCCTTTATGTCAGTTTATGGAGGTCTTTTTCTTTTCTTCTTTTTTTTAAAATGTAAAAATAGATTTTTTTCATACAATATATTCTGATTATGGTTTCTTCTCCCCACTTAAACATTTGTTTTTTTCCCCCGTCTGAGAGACAAAACTTTCAATTTCTTGCTTGTATGTACACACACTATTAAGTTTGCCATTAATCAGGTTTGTTTACAGTTTAGTTAAGTATATTCATATTATCATACAACTAATATCCCAGTCTCTCTTCCTCTTGGAAACTCTGTAACAAAACAGTTAAAGCCTTATCCTCTTCATCAAGCTTCTGGTAAGCACCCCTCTACTTTCTTTCCTAAAGTTTGTGTGTGTGTGTGTGTGTGTGTGTGTAAAAAATCAGAGGACAACGTGAAGTTCTCTGCTTTTTTGCTATGTGAGCTCTGGGTTGAATTGAGGTCATCAGGCTTGGCGGTAAGTGCCCTTACCTTGTGAGCTATCACACTGGCCCTCTATTTTTTTCTTCTTTAATATCTCAACAACACTGATATCTCATAAAGGTGAATGGTTGTCATTTTGTAACAATTTACTTAGTGTCATGTGCCAGACTATTATTTTCAGAGGGTGAATAATATTTCCCTATATTCATGTACCATGTCTATACCTTAATTTGTGGATGGAAACTGAATAGTGCCTGCTACAAGCATGGACATTTAAGTATGTCTGAGGTTCTCCTTTCAATTTGTTTGGGTTTATTTCCAGAGGCAGAACTGTTGGATTATGGTTATTATCTTGTGATTTTTGAGGACACCCACACACACTTTCACATTTCTTCCTTTTATTGTGCCTATCTCTGTTGTACTGAATGTAGAGATAGCACACTTGGTGGCCTTCCTCTCTGTTTTGAATTACTGGCTCTTAATTGGTGAATACAGTATGGAATTAGGATATTTGTGTGGATATGTAGAATCAAAAGGAGCCTTAAAAGCCTAAACACTTTTCTTGTAAACTTCCAATCCAATTCTCCAATCAAATTGCTACAACCTTTCCTCATTCCAGTATGTGCTTGTAGAGGTTCTATGCAAACGTGTCATGAGCAAAAAAGTTTACTTAAAAAGGGAAAACAATTGATTTGTTCAACATACTTTCGAAAAAATTATTTTTAGTTTTAGCCATCGTTCTGTTTTTATAGTGATGTTTTAAGGTAAATTCAGTCAGTTTGTGTCAGTACTCTTATTAACTATGGTTACAGTCTGAAGTGCTGAGCGAAGACTCTGAAAGACGTAAATGTCCTTTTTTAATACCTAGAGACATAAACCGTAGTGGATGGGAATTAGTCACCACCTAGTACATTTTAGACTAATCTTTCTGCCCTCTAGGTCGAAATATGCAGAACGAGGATTACGATTAAGACCCACATACTCTATAACGTGTCTCAGGGTACTCACAAATATTAGGTAGTAGTATGACATCATCATACTAGCAATAAGCCGTGAGTGTACTTGCTGTTTCCGGAAGCCCTAAGTACGCTCCTGAAGCAGTGGAGCACGCCCAGTTTCTCTGAACACGCTTCTCCCCGCGCCTTAAGATCGCCCCGCCCTGCTGAAGCCAAAATCACCAATCATCGTCCGCGCATTGACTGTCGTCATTAATGTGTGCCCACGCTTCCCAGCTTGGGGGCGGGTTCCCAGCCATGCGCGTGCGCCCCTGCGCCCTCTCCACTCGCTGGTTTCGCGTCTTCCGTGTTGCACCTAGGGAGAGCGGTGTCTCGCGTCTAGCGGCGTCGTGAGTCCTGGCAGGCTCCGCCATGGGCAAAACAGTTGGTTCTCTGGGTCAGGAAACCCGACCCGACCCGGTGCGGAGCTTCAATCGCTGGAAGAAAAAACACAGCCACAGGCAGCACCAAAAGAAGGAGCGGAGGAAGCAACTAAAGAAGCCGGAATGGCAGGTCGAGCGCGAGGGAATTAGCCGCCTCATGCAAAACTACGACAAGGTGAGGCGGGCTCTGGGAACGTTCGGCGGGGCTCTGGGGGAGCGAGGGTGGGCGCTGCCGGGCGGTGTCGCCGCTGTGGTGGACGTCGGGCCAGGGTGGTGTGGGAAAGGGGCGGACCCGGCTAGTGAGGCCTCGCTAGTAGTCTGTTGGGTGCCGCTACACAGGTCTGATTCTTCTGCTTGCCACAGTGCTGGGAAAACTGATAGAAATGCAGTGACACTCTCGGTAGGGACTTGTAGTGCCGCAGTGGTTATAGAATAGAGCTGCAGTAGTAGTGACCGCTGTGGAAAGAACCTAGCGGATGGAGTGAGAGCCTTCAGTAGAGTGCTAGCCCCACATGAAGGAAGTCCTGGGTTCCATCCCCAGCTCCATATATACCGGACACATATTGAGTACTAAGGAGGTGGAGGCGCGGGGGGGGGGCGGTCAGAGGTACAGAGTTATCTACAGCTTTATAGCAAGTTCGAGGTCAATCAGTGATATATGAAACTTGGTCTCCAAAATGAAATAAATAGGTTAAAATCTGGAATGATATAAGAAAACGCTGTTGTTCTTGGGAAATGTTTAAAATAACAGAAATAGTATGTACCCTTTAAAGTATTCTCCATATATTCTTTGCCCCTATCTTGAGGTATGGATCTTAATATTCTAAGAATTGTAGAGTTTAGAGAGGATAAGGAACTTGTCCTGATTTCCCACATTTAGTAGTGTGGAGTTGGAACCTAGACCTGAGTCTGTTTCTGCAGCTTTCACTCTTTACGTTGGGAATTGGCTTTGTCCCTTAGCATCGATCTTTGTTCTTTGCCTCATTGTCTTCATGGTTTTCACCAAGAATCAGTGTAGAAAAACTGGAATGTGTTGATCTGTTCCTTGGCATCCCCACCTAATAGCCAGTGTCCCTAGACGAGTGGTCTCATAGTTAACACTTTGACAAGCTGGCATGTTTTCCTGCTCCTTAGGAATGTTACTTCCTATCGGTCTCCATAAAACCCATATTTTTCAGCAGTCATTTACCTCTCTCACCTTTCCAGTGAATGCCTCCTTTCTAGTGTAGGGATTTAACAGGTAGAATCATCCTGGAATTAAAGTCATTACTTGTAGCTTAAACAACAACAACAACAACAACAATGAGATAAACTGTTCAGAGTTGGCAACCTTTAAGAATTAGTTTGGGTTTTGAGTTCAGATAATTTGATTCAAATTAGGTTATGATTTTGTTTACCAGCTTATATGACTTTGGTTACTTATACTAATTGTGCCCACCCCCTTATTTTAAAAGGCTTAGTAGTAGTACCTGCCTTATAAGTTGTGAGGAATTAGTGAGATAAAGTGTGGAAAACATTATTCACAATGCCTGTCATATAGAAAAAAGACCAATTAAAGAAGAGGCCATTATTAACATTGTTTTTGGATTTTGTTTGGGCTTTGACTAGAATTACTCAGAGAATGTAACCTTAGCTTTTGCTTGCTTTACTCCTATGGATTTGATTTGCTCTACCCAGAGCTTTTCTGAGTTCATATCCATATTTCTGCCTATGTTGAAAGTCCTAGTTAGGGTTTTACACCACGACCAAGGCAACTATTATATGGACAACATTTAATTGGGGCTGGCTTACGGGTTCAAGGGTCCAGGCAGACATGGTACAGGAGGAGCTGAGAGTTCTACATCTTCATCTGAAGGCTACTAGCAGAATACTGGCTTCCAGGTAGCTGACTAGGGTCTTAAAGACCACACCACAGTGACACACCTATTCCAACAGGGCCACACCTTCTAATAGTGCTACTCCTTGGCCCTAGCATATACAAACCATCACACTGAATGTCTACACACTTGTGTTACAGGACTATATTTTCTTTATTTACATTTCAAATGTTATCCCCTTTCCTGGTCCCTCCCCCCTTTCTGGAAACCTCCTCCCCCATCCCCCCTCCCCTTGCTTCTATGAGGGTGTTTCTCCATCTATCCATCCACTCCCACCTCCCACCCTCGATTCCCCTACACTGGGGCATCTATCAAGTCTTCATAGGACCAAGGACCTCTCCTCCCATTGATGCCTGACAAGGCCATCCTCGGCTACATATGCAGCTGGAGCCTTGTGTACTCCTTGGTTGGTGGCTTAGTCCCTAGGAGCTCTGAGGGATCTGATTGGTTGATATTGTTGTTCTTCCTATGGGGTTGCAAACCCCTTCAGCTCCTTCAGTCTTTTCTCTAACTTCTCCATTGGAGACCCTGTGCTCAGTCCAATGGTTGGCTGCGAGCATCCCCCTCTGTATTTGTAATTGACTGTGTATGGGATGGATCCCCAGGTGGGGCAGTCTCTGGATGGCCTTTCCTTCTGTCTCTGCTCCACACTTTGTTTCCATATTTGCTCCCATGAGTATTTTGTTCTCCTTTCAAAGAAGGACCAAAGCACCCACATTTTGGTCTTCCTTCTTCTTGAGCTTCATGTGGTCTGTGAATTGTATCTTGGGTATTCCAAGCTTTTGGGCTAATATCCACTTAGCAGTGAGTGCATACCATGTGTGTTCTTTTGTGACTGGGTTACCTCACTCAGGATGATATTTTCTAGTTCTATCCATTTGCCTAAGAATTTCATGAAGTCGTTGTTTTTAATAGCTGAGTAGTACTCCACTGTGTAAATGTACTACATTTTCTGTATCTGGCTTATGACTGGCTGGATTGTAGGAGAATGTGTGTGTGGGAGGATTTGTATGTGTGTCTGAGGCCAAGGAAAGCTCTTATCTGTGAGCTCCTACAAAATAAGAACAAGTTTCATAGTTCTGATACATAATAACACAGAGTAAGTATTCTCTTTCCCAAAGGGAGGAATGGAATCATAGCAATGAATGATTTGACAAAAGCAATACTAAAACCTAGCAGGACAAATGACAAGGAAATCTCCAGGTCTTACATAGGAGACTAATAAAAGAATCATCTGGGCTCCAAAGGGCTTGAGTAGCTCCATCTCTGTGGCTTTATTACCTGCAGTACACATACCCTTTCTCTCCAGTTGGCTCCCGTTATGCCTGAACTTTCATCAGTGAATGCCCCATGGTCCAGCATTTTGTGGCTCCCATTATAACCCAGGCTTCACCATCACACAATCATGTGATGGCTTCTTAGGGCCTTCCTGCAGACACTCTGACCTGCCACTCATTCACCTGGCCTTAGTGGCTCTCTGGAAGCTTAGTGTGAGCCTCCATAACTCCCTATTCATGTTTCATGGCTGTGCCTGTAAGATTAGTACCATTGCCAAACTGTAAGTTCTGCTCTCAGTTTGAGATACAGCCTGGCCTCTTTGTATTCCCTCAAGTCAGCTTCTTATTGTCGACCCCATGAGGCGCTTCCTAGGTGGTTGGTCAGAGAGGGAGCATCTTTAGTGGTGTTCTCAGTTTAGGCCCTGTCTTTTCAAATGACTGCCTTTTCCATAGATAGAGACGTCAATGAGGAGAGTCTTGCTGCTGAGGCTCCTTTGCGAGCAGGACACAGGGTTTCACTTAGTGGTGTCAATCTTAACAATTTACTGTCAATCTTAACAATTTACCGTTACTTTCTCAGCAACCATAGTACCTGAAACTTTAAATTCCCTTCTTTCTTTGCCAAATGGCACAGTTTCCCTTTCTGTTTGCTTGTTACATGCGTTCACTGTAGATCTAGTTAAGAGCAGGAAGCTGTAACCATGACACTGACTGACTGACTGCTATCCTGGCTTGAGATTTTCTTGACAAACAAATTAATCCAATGTACTAAAATAAAGTTCCATATTTAATTACATACTTTCTTCCTTAGGTATTCTCTATCCTATGAAAGTAGTTCATTAGTGGTACCACAAGTAAGGAAGGAGGAATACTTCTTAAGTCCTGCTTGGAAGAGTATTTGCCAATTGAGGTTCCTCCATGGGACATCATGTTATTTGAATAAACAGCTTTTACTTAGAAGAGATGGTATGCTTCTAATTTTGTTATATGAAGGATGAGCTAGGTAGTACATTGTAGGGGAAAAGGGGAGTTGTATTATGAAACTAACGAGTCATCTAGCATTTCTTGTCTTATCTGACATTATTTTTTTTTATAATCTTTTTTCCAGATAAATGTAAATGAAATTACAAGATTTTCAGATTTCCCTTTGTCTAAAAAAACGTTGAAAGGTAAGTATTTATGGTCATTTTAGGATAGATTGTTAGATTTATTCATATCTTCTCAATTAAAAAATGCACTTGTATGTTCATGTATATGCTTGTCTGTATATGCATGCCTGTGTATAGAGGCTAGATGACAGCTCAGGAAAACTTCATCTCTTTTAAAGTAGGGTTTCTAAGTGACCTGGAACTCACTAATTAGTCTAGATTGGCTGGTCAGCAGGCCCCATGAGTCTTCCTGCTTTTCTCTCCTAGTCCAGGTTGAAAAGCACACACGATTCCATATGTGGCATTTTTTGAAGGGTCTGAGAATTGTTTCAAGTCCTCATTACTGATGGAGCTATCTCTCTAGCCCCACACCTTTTAGAGAAGAGAAAGATGAACAGGAAAAAAAATAATCTTCTTTTGTCATTTTTGGTATCATGAAATACTGTAAATACAAGGTTTGCTTCTTTGAAATGGTGTTTTGTTATGTAGTCCAGGATAGCCTTGAACTCCCTTTATAATTCAGACTGTAAACTCATCAATCCTCCTCCCAGGCATGTATCATCTACCCACCTCTAAAACATTGAATTTTAACCATTTTTATTTCTTATTCTTTCTGGACTGGCTGAAGATAAGTTAAAAAGGACCAGGAAGCTCTGAACATTTTGAATGAAACTCAATGATTCTATCAGTTAAACAGGAGAACAAACAAAAGTGTTTTACCCTTTGTGTTAGTTTTGTAGGGTAGACATAACAAACTAACAGTCTTTTTTTTTTTTTTTTTGGTTTTTCAAGACAGGGTTTCTCTGTGTAGCCCTGGCTGTCCTGGAACTCACTTTGTAGACCAGGCTGGCCTTGAACTCAGAAATTCTCTTGCCTCTGCCTCCCAAGTGCTGGGATTAAAGGCGTGGGCCATCACTGCCCAGCTGTATTCATTTTCTTGGTTACCTTGCTTTATATTTATATTTTCCAGTTGCATCAAGTTTCCTACAAATATCCTGATTTCATTTTTATTTACAGCTGAGTAAATTTCCATTGAGTATATGTATCCCATTTCTTTACCCATTCTTCAGTTGCTAGACATGTAGACTGACTCTGTTTCCTAGCTGTGTGAATAATGCAGCGAATGGCTCAAACTAACAGTCTTAAGCATTAGAAATTTTCTTAGAATTGATGGCTAGAAGTTCAAGGTAAAGATGCTGGCAAGAGTCGTTATAGGGCTTTAAGAGCTAGGTCTGTGATATTCCTGCCAACTTGGCTTGAGGATAGCCTCTTTTTTTCTAGTGATCTTTTTGACAAAATTATGTATGTTTATTGAAACAATAATATGACTTGAAATATGTATATAAATCAATCTTGTCAGTGTATACTCTCAGCAATTTTCAAGCATGAATTATAATTAACTATAGATATTGTGATATATGTGTGTGTGTGTGTGTGTAAATTTTTTTTTGAGGTAGGTCTCATATTCTAGATTGGCCTCAATACTGCCATTGCTATGTAGCTGAGGATAACCTTGGACTTCTGATCTTTGATTCTCTAATCTTAACTACTGGCATCATAGGCATGTACCCAGACATTAAACCCTGGGCTTCATCCATCTAAGTAAACACTCAGCCAACTGAGCTGTCCCCAACCCATAATATATATCCTCAGCCCACAATATAACTCTTGAACCTATTTCAACCTGTGTACCTTTGTGTTGAGTAATAGTTTTCTCTCTCCCCACTCCTCCAGTTTCTGGTGACAATCTTTTTGGTTTTAGGATTTATAAACATGAGATCATCTGGTGTCTGCCTTTCTGTGCCAGACTTGTTTCATTTAATAATTCATTCTAGGCTCATCCATGTTGTCACCATTCTGCGTATTGTCTAAGTCCTCAAACAAGCCTCCACCTTGAGCAGAAGAACAAGTAGTCTCCAGCTTAAAACAAAACAAAACAAAACAATTGATTTATTATTATTACTGGAGTGCATGTCCCTGAGGGGGTGTGAGTGCCACAGTCCTGTGGAGGTCAGAGAACAACTTTGTGAAGTCAGTCCTCTCCTTTCATCTGGTCCTGGGGATCAAACTCAGGTCGTCAGGCTCGCACAGCAGGTGCTTTATCTGATGAACCATCTAATACACCTGTTGCCTGCAACATTAAAAGTTCAGAGTTATAAGCTTTTAATTTTCAGGATATAGGCTTCAGTGATTATGGGTTTAGAAGTCTGGAAGACAGAAGAACTTCTAGCCATCTGTTTGTGCTGGGGGCACACAATCTTAATGTAGCATCATCCATTAAGAGTTTTCTTATCTTCACATTGCCAGGTTTGCAAGAAGCCCAGTACCGCTTGGTAACAGAGATACAGAAGCAGACCATAGGATTGGCTTTGCAAGGTAAAGATGTGCTTGGAGCTGCCAAAACTGGATCTGGCAAGACTTTGGCTTTTCTTGTCCCAGTAAGTACAATTGTTTTGGATCAGAACCTCTATTATGTGATTTTATGACATTCTATACCTGCAACAAAACAGATGGTTATGTAAACAGTTGTTTCATGTTGGAGTTCCTGGCCAGACAGGAGCCTCATCTGTCTAGTTCTTTGCCCCATCTCACACACTTTAGCTTCTATCACAGGGCTGGCCCATGGAAGGCACTCAGTAGCTTACTTTGGTGAGTGAGTCAGTATGCTTTATAAGGTATTGCATTCTGAAGGAGGTGGATATTCCATGGAGGTAGTGTAGAATGGTTCTGTCTTTTTGCTTGGGTTATTCCATTTGATGGAATTTCCAGGAGACCTGTTGGGAAAGCTGTTTTTGCTTTCACTCTTGCAAGCCTGCCAGTGGTATTTGTATTTGCCACCCGGGTATGATAAGGATGAAATATATTCATGATGTGAGAATTCTTTCCCCAGGGAGATGTAGATGAATATATACTCCCATCTTACAGACACTACCAAGAAAACAAAGTATGGTTCCACTGAAGTTCAACTTTGAGAGCCAGTGAACTTACTGGGTTCACTTATAGAACATGAATTAACAGGTTACTTCAACAGGATAGATAACTCTAAAGCAACTGGGCTCATGACATTCCCATAGCTGCGCTGACAGCTTCCCTTCAATTACCCCATTACACCTGTATACTCTAGTACTGCTTGAGATGCTGAGGTCATAGACAGTTAGGGAAGATGATGTACAGATGACTGGAAGGTTCAAGAGGGAGTAACCAGAATCTCAGGTGAGGGTCTAGTAAATGTCCCATTCTCTGCTATAAGGAATATCAGAAAAACAATCTCAAGGGGTCTCTTGGCGGTAGTTAACAGCTGTTCTGATGAAGATGATGATTGTCAATCTTGTTCACATGAAGGGGATTTGGGTATTCAGAAATTTCTGGAACATTGGTAGCTGTCTTTTAGAGTAGTAGGGTAGTAGTGCTCTTAGGAATTCACTTACATTACAGTTGCTTAGTTGGTTTTCTAATTTGGTTCCTACAAAAACAACTGGCTCTGAGAGAAAGCAAATCATTTGTTTCAGATGCCTCAAAACTAGTTTTCTTTTAAATTCTAGTTGTTGTTATTATAGCATTATTTTTCTACATATAGGGAATTCAATCACTGTAAAACTCTTAACAGCTAAACAGATTGTAATGTGGTTTCTGTTTAGAAAATAACTTTCTTGTCCCTGTTTCAGAGGTCTGGGTTATACATGTCCTCCAATAGCTGGTCTTCTGATTTTTTGATTCTTGACATCAAATGAGTTTGCCTTAGGGCTTCTCTTTGTCCTCTGAAGTGGAGTTGGATGCTTTTGTTGGAAGAAAATGCCTCTTTCAGACTGGATAAAACTTGTGAGAGGAATGCCTTTTGCTTGATGATGTATTTGATTTGAAGGGAAAGGTTGAGACTTTAGTCAAATCAAAGATTCTTTTCCTAAGAGATTATTTATTAAATACAATTTGCTCTCATCTTCAAGGTGTTGGAAGCCTTATACCGTCTGCAGTGGACTTCAACAGATGGCCTGGGAGTTCTGATAATATCACCTACTCGAGAACTGGCCTATCAAACATTTGAGGTTCTACGCAAAGTAGGGAAGAATCATGATTTTTCAGCTGGTCTCATCATTGGTGGAAAGGTTCGTTCCTTATCTGCCCTTTTCTTTAACAATACTCTGCAGATGAAGGGGTGGTAGAGGAGATGGAGAACTCATAAATGGATTGGTCTTTGAATGGGGCCTCAGTGTGTGTCACCTACATAGGTCCAGAAAGTCCACTCTTGTCAGCATCTGAGTTCATGAGGCTTTCAGACAGATGAACAGGCTATCTAGAGCAAACCTATTTGTTTGCATGCTTTGGGAAAGAGAACATTACAGTATGTGGTCATAGTACCTTTTAATAGAATGTCTAAGAGACTGAATAATTAAAAAAAAAAAAACCCCACTGCTATGACAATACCACATGAAAGGATGATGGTTGCTTTGAGGAATATGTATTTAGTTATGGTATTATGGTAAGACCTGGCCAACTTTTGTTGACTTTAGGACATCTGAGATGGTTGTATGTGCTATGGTCACTTCTGGGCTTGAGGATAAGTAGTTCTTGAATTTCTGTGCACATGTATACAAGCAAGGAAGAGGTAGCATCACAAACACTACCTTTGTACCTGCTACTTGTCTTTAACCTTTAATAGCATCTGGTGGTTCTTGTCTCAAGGTGAGAACCTGTAAACTGTAAATTGCAAACTGTAATGCTTATTTAGCTCCCCTCACTCCAATAAAATATGGAAGTTTTATGGAGAGCCTGTTCAGTGCCTCTAGTCCTGACTTAAAGAGTTGGAGTAATTGCAGTTTTTAAGACCGTTTACTGACTTAGTAGGGAATTAGTCTTGTCTTAGTAGGGAATTAGACTTAGTCTTGTCTTCGTCATTTGTTAGTTTTTTTTAGCCTCAGAATCCTTGGTATGATGAGCTCTGAGTTTCTTCTTTCCTTTTTTTCAATAGTTTTTTTTTATTCACTTAACATCCTGATCACAGCCCCCCACCCTGTCCCACCTTTACAAGTCCCTCCCCTCTATTGCCCCCTCCCCTTCTCTGAGGACTTCGATTTCACTTGAAAATGTGGTGGGTGTGCTACAGAACTGAAAGGGAAAAGTGGTGTTTATCTCTAAGCATCTAAACTGCTCCAATGAAGTTCTGTGTGCAAGAGGCTTTTATAGTTGTGCATAAGCTGCTGTAAGGCATGTATGTGTAACCAAAGAAATGACTGTTTGCAGGATCTGAAACATGAAGCTGAGAGGATCAACAACATAAACATACTTGTTTGTACACCAGGTCGACTTCTTCAACACATGGATGAAACAATATGTTTTCATGCCACCAATCTTCAGATGTTAGGTGGGTATAATTCTGTTACAAAACAAAACAACCAACCAGCAAACCAACAAACAAAACCAACCAAAACTCCCCCAAACAGCTCATTCCTGAGAAAGCTCTTCTGAGATTTAATATCAGCAATGTCATATTAGATAACATGATGAAAACAGTCTGAGAAATAATTTGTACTTTTATTTTGGCATTTGGGCTCTTAAAGTAAGAAGAGTACAAGATTGCTATTTCTTCTTCAATTGATAGGCAACATTTCAGGAATCCAATGTATTTAACTAGGTACTAGAGTGTTAGGCATTGACAGTTTTTTTCTTGTTTCTTTCTGGTACATATACGTGTGCATGTCGTGTATGTGTGTTCACATCTGTGTGGGAGTGTATGGAGACCTGAGATTGATGTCAGGTGTCTGCTCTATTCTTTCCACTTTATTTACTGAGGCAGTATCTTTTGGTGAACATAGAACATACTGGATTGGCAAGTACAGATGACCAGATTACCTCTGAACTCTAGTCCTTATGCTTACATGGCAAGTGCTTATCCACTGAGCCGTCTCCCCAGCTAAATTGTCATTTGGTTTAATTTAATGAACTTCTATTTTGCATGGAGAGGCTGCTTTTTGGGTATTTGTACTGGTTTTGTGTGTCAACTTGACACAGGCCGGAGTTATCACAGAGAAAGGAGCATCAGTTGAGGAAATGCCTCCATGAGATCCAACTGTGGGGCATTTTCTCAATTAGTGATCAAGGTGGGGAGGGCCCATTATGGGTGGTACCATCCCTGAGCTGGTAGTCTTGGGTTCTATAAGAGAGCAGGCTGAGCAAGCCAGGGGAAGCAAGCCAGTAAGTAACATCCCTCCATGGCCTCTGCTCATGGTCAGTTTCTGCTTCCTGACCTCCTTGAGTTCCAGTCCTGACATCTTTTGGTGATGAACAACAATGTGGAAAGTGTAAGCTGAATAAACCCTTTCCTCCCCAACTTGCTTCTTGGTCATGATGTTGGTGCAGGAATGGAATCCTTTGCTATTTATTAAATATTTAATAGCTTTTCACTTTTGAATGCTTTTGTATTTACAAAAAAGTTATAGTGGTAGGGTTTCTCTACTGCCCTTCACTCAGTTGCCTCTAGTTTTAAACTTGCACATAACTGTGATTGATTTGTCAGTACTAAGAGATTGACAACATACTGTGTAAATTTAACAGTAGGTTTTATTTGTTTATATTGGATTACTTTTTAAAAAAAATTGTGTTTCTGAGATTTGAATGCAGCACCTTACACATGTACCTTGCAAATGTTAGGCAATTGAACTGCTACTGAACTGTACTCTTAGCTTAGCCAGTGTCCTTTTCTGCTTTAGGATTTTAAGCAGTGCACTAAATTGTATTTATCCTAATATATTGTTTAAATATTATAGAGCAACTTGCACTTTTCTCTTTGCAGTTCTTGATGAGGCAGATAGAATCTTGGATATGGGCTTTGCTGATACCATGAATGCTATTATTGAAAATCTTCCCAAGAAACGTCAGACTTTACTGTTCTCAGCCACACAGACCAAATCTGTAAAGGACCTTGCGCGCTTGAGTTTGAAAGACCCTGAGTATGTCTGGGTTCATGAGAAAGCAAAATACAGGTAGGAATTCTCTCTCCCTGAACCATCTTCTTAGTTCAAGAATTGATATTCTAAATTTTTATTTTGTGTGTAATATGCCTTTTGTTATTAGATACATAGAACATACTGCTAATAAATTCTGCATATATGTTTAAGTGTTAGATTTCTGAAAATGTAGTCTGGAGAACAAATATCTTTTGGTAAGATGTTAGTAACCACTTCCACCATTAATGAGGGAGAGAGGACCAGTTTTTGGATGACAATGACAAATAGTGAGTCAAAGTCAAACAAACATTGTGGCAGTGGTCTGAGCTTGTTAGAGGTGTCTGCTGCTTAGGCAAGCGGAAGTCTTGGGTCTGATACAGAAATAGTTCCAGCACTGCATCTTACTAAGCGGTTTATTAAAAGACATGTATAATATAGATTTTCATTATGAGGTTAAGAGAAAGAGGCACCCAGGAAAAATAGGATATTAAAGTGTGGCTTTATGTGGTTATGTGGACTTCTCAAAGGAGAGTAGCACTTCATTGTCTTTATATGATTTGGGTTATTTTTGAAGTTATTGGTTATTGTCTTCAAAGAGTTTCCAAGGAATTTAACGAGGTCACAGGGTTTTTCCTAAAGTAGTGATAGGGGCAGAGACATAACTATAACTCTCACTTACACTGGCACCAATCAAAAGAGTTCCTTTTCTAATTAGGACCTCCATACCTCACAGAAAGGGATTTCAGGATAAGCCAACATGACACAGGTATTTTTGTTGTTGTTTTTGTTTTTAAGCTCCTTTTACCTTAGCTTTAAGCACGTGGGTTAATAGGGAGATGCCCAGTGTAACCATAAGAAACACCCAACATGGATATTGGCTTCCCAAGGGAGAGTCGTATCTTACTGTTAGTAGAGTAGTTATATATATTGGTGCTTTCCAAGTTACAGTGCTCAAAGAGTGGAATTTATAATCAGGCTTATAACAGTGGTTCTCAACCTTTCTAGTTCTGTGCCTCTTTAATACAGTTCCTCATGTTGTGGTGACCCCAACCATAAAATTATTTTCATTGCTACTTCATAACTAATTTGCTACTGTTATAAATCATAATGTAAATATCTGATATGCAGGGTATCTGATATGCAAACCCTGTAAAAGGTTTCGCCCGTAGGGAGACTAAGAATTTTTTTTTATAAACAAAGTTGTCATGTGGATTTGTAGGGATGTTGTTTAATTCTAGGACTGAGAGAAGAGTACTCTGTGTGTGTGTGTGTGTGTGTGGAGGTGGGGGGGTAGTGGTCGCTGCAAATGCCACAGCTGGCAGGGAGATGAACTGCAAGAGGCAAGAAGGAAAAGTGGGCTCAACCTACCTTAGTTGATACTAGTTCAAATTTCTAGAGAATCTTACACTAGGTGGCTTATTGTAAGCATATTTAAGCACAGTACAATTTTGGAAAAAGGCTTCCTGATGTAATACAATCTCTGGTGCAAGAGTGGGCATAATTACATTGAAACATAATTCAAAGAACATGTGACCATGAAGCTGGGTGCTATAACTTAAGGGCCTAGGATTTGATGTCTACAGTAAGTTCTTTATACATGTGTGGTCACCACAGGCCAGTGACTCTTTTTCCTCCCATTTCTTCATACCTTTGTGCATTAGCCCATCTTAATGTTGGATGCATTTGAAGTAGATTGCAGATAACCATAGGCTTTCTCATAAATGCTTCAGCATACATGATCACAAATGTGTTTCATATTTATGTATGCTCTTCTTTGTAAAACTTTCCATGAAATATACATATGTTAAGTCTAAATTGCTTAGATGGATGTTTGTATTTCTCTAATCTCAAAAACCCCAATAAAGTTGTAGGCATTATCAGCCCAGCAGAGTTTTCCCAAGCTGCTTCTCACAGATGGTGGTCATTACCTTCTTTCAGTGGTTGACTCTTGTTTGATCTTGTACCACTATGTGTGTATGTGTTTCATATAACCTTTAAAGGATTTTGAATATATTCAGCCACGATGAGCTTACTTTATAGGGGACAACAGAGAAAAAAGTATGTGTGTGACAGAAATTGGGAGAATGGACCACTGATAAGTTTCTATTTTTAGTGTTGATTTCAAAACAGCAATATGACATTGTTAAAAGAATTTGTTTTTCTTGATTCTATAAGCACCCCTGCTACATTGGAACAGAACTATATAATTTGTGAGCTGCACCAAAAAATAAGCGTGCTGTTTTCCTTTTTGAGAAGCCACCTAAAGAAGAAGAGTATTGTGTTTTTCTCCAGTTGCAAAGAGGTATTGATTCTTTAATTGTTCCTTTTGAATGCATTTGTGTTGGATCACTGTCCTTGAGTTGTCAGATTTCAGTTATACAAATAATGACACTCTGTTCTGTGTAGTGCTAGGAGACAGAGCTGTAAAGATTGATAATCCTATGTTTTTGTTGGAAAAGAAATCATGAATGAGACCTAAAGCCCAATGAAAGTCAAACCCTTGCTGTCTTTTCTTCAGCCCTGTTTTAGATGTTAGTGATTCTGGGAACATAGTACTCTCCATCAGAAGTATTGATAGAGGAACCTAGCTAGGCTAAACTGAGGCTTTTGTGATGGGGCAGTTCTCCTTCCTTCCAGGTGCATGGAACTGAATATTCCTTTTTTTCTCTGCCTCAAGTTTTTGTTCATGCTTATTTTTTTGGAATGCTTGCCGTACATATCTTTATCCTGACTCCGGGTAAATAGTTGATGCTTTTTAAGGAAAATTTAAATTGTTTTACATAAAAGTCCTTTTTAGAACCCTTTCAGGATCAGTTGTCCCTTAAAAAAAATATCCTTCTGTAATATTTTGTCTATATCCTTACTGGGTTAATAAATAATTGATGAATACCTGCCCTGTTCTAGGAATAAGGAATTCAGAGAAATATAAGGATATTTATTTCCCTCTTAAGGGGAAGATATCATGATTGATTTATATACTATGTTCTCTGTGTATTTAAGATGACTGATGATAGACTTACAATAAATTCTAGATTTATTGCCTTTTTTCTAGATTAGCATGTTAAGCATGCAGGTGAGTTTCTTTTTAACTTGTGGAATGGTAAGAGGTGGTTTGTTTTTGTTGTCTACTGAAGCCTATACTTTTTCTGTGGAAAGAATAATTTTAGGTATTCTTAGTACTTATTTCAGAGTTTTATACTTCTTAGGGAAGAGTTGGGTTTGTTACTAGAAAATAAGAAATGATGTACAGAATTGTTTTTATTCCAGCTCTGCTTTTCTTTTTGCCATAATAGTTTGGCTGTGTTTGACTTTCAGTGTGTTAGTCAGACTTTACAACAGAACAGAATGCTTAACATATTTAACTTAAGGGAAGAATTATTAGCTTCTGCTCTCAGAGGTTTCAAACTGTCATGGGGGTATGTGACTGGGCAGAACAGTTCATGTCCGGATGACCAGAGAACAGAGAGAGAAGGCCTGGTCTAGTTGCCCCCCACATTCAGTCCCCTATCTTTTAGCCAATCCTTTCTGGAAAAGCCCTCAGAGATGTATCCAGGGGGTGTACTTTATTAATCTCCCGCTAATCAAATTGATAATCAAGATCTACTGTCAAAGTTACCAATCCTGTGTGTTCTAAGCTTTGTCTTCATCTGCAAAGTATCATTGCTGTATATAGCTAATGTCTCTTTGTCTTTCCTATTTCTCTCTCTACCATTTGTTTTGTTTTTTTCACCCGAGACAGGGTTTCTCTGTGTAGCCCTGGATGTCCTGGAACTCACTCTGTAGATCAGGCTGACCTCAAACTCAGAAATCTGAGGCCTGTTTCTGCCTCCCAAGTACTGGGATTAAAGGCACGCACCACCACTGCCCGGCCTACCATTTGTTGATAATTGCCCAAACTGAGAATGAAAAGCAAACCCAATGATCCTGCCTTTCTGTTCTTCACAACAATGCCTTCTAAAGACTTGTTTTTACTAGTTGAATCTACTTCTCCTGTTCTTTACCTTCGATTCAGTTAGCTTTTAAAGGATACAGGTTTCCAGTTAGTGCTCAGTTATCAGTTCTTCCTGTCTTATCAATAGCTCCTTCCCCCTTGCTTAATCTTTTGACTTTATATCCATTAACCCGTCTTTCTTCTACTTTTCTGACTGATCTCTTATAACTGTTTTGCTAGGTCTTTCCTGTTTTGACTGCTGGAATATTGAGTAATTCTGATCTCTCCCTTCTGTCCCCTTTTCTTAGTATGTTTTGTGGGTAACCTCATGATTTTCATTGTGTGAGTGCAGTCTGAATGCTGTCAATTGCAGAATCTAAATCTCAAGTCCTGACTTCTTTCCTGAGCTCTGCTTGACTACTGAGAATATCCAGTTGTATGAAGAGACTGCTCAAATAAGAACACTTCAAGAATTGCTGTCTCCAGCTGTGCTTTGCCCAACGTTTCTCCATTTTTGTAACCCTTAATCCCTGTCTTTTCATCCATAGCGATACTCTTGGCAGTTTGTTAGCTTTATAACTTCTTGTCATCTCCCATGCTCCAGTACAGTTTGGACCATGCTTAACTTTCTGTTAGCTTTCTATTTGGGTCTCCTCTAATGATTTTCTGTGAGTAAGAGTTAAATTCCATGCTTAGACTCTTACCTTCCACCTCAGCTGGTTTGTTAAGGAAAATTGAAGTCCCTTAAGATTCAAAAGAGTCATATTACAGAAAGTTTTCATGAAGTCATTTAACTGAATTTCTGTATATACTTTTCCTAAAACTAATTTGCTTCAGTGCATTTGTGGCCTGCAGATTTGTCTTTCCCATCTCCCTTTTTCGTGGTACCCCTTTGTGTGTCTTTACAATGCAAAGGCATGAATCCATTATTTCTGATTTTATTGGTAAAGAATCAGAACTTCCTTGGCTCTAGAGTGTTAAAGAACATAGAAGTAATAATAAAACAGCTGTGTTTGGTCCAAGAAGGACGGTAATGCACAGTTCCCTTCAGATGTAGTGCGGTTTTGTGTTTAGGGACACACCTGTGTTCTAATACAGAGCTTTGCTGTTTAGAAAGCAAATAACCTTTATGACTAGTAATACATTATTCAGTTCAGGCTTTTTGCAGTCACCTTATATTGTGACTTTTGGCATTTTTATAGTCCAAAAGGTTGTTTCCTCTGGGTCCAATTTTTAAAAAAAAAATGTATGCACTCAAATTTTATATATGTTAGAAATGTTGTTGAATTCTGGCTCAGTCTAACAGTATCCAGTTAGGAACAAGTACATAGTAAGAAGAAACTAAAACAACAGTTAACTCCTATAGGCCTATATATTAAATATATTTATAATAAAATTTTATTTATATCTAAGTTATTTAAATCATATTTTTTTTTGGGGGAAGGGGGATCAGATAAGTGCTAGTATGATAAATTCTCAGTTTGGGGAGAAAGTTTACACTGCCTGTTATAGGAAATTAAATGTACAGCTTAAGATCATTTTGTTGTAGAAATTTATGAATTATAATATGATTAATAAAAGACCAAGCTTAAAACCTAAGCAGCAGTTTTGTGAGGTTAAGAAATAGAAGTAAAAGTTGAGGGAGGGAAGCAAAGCTTTCTTCCATTACGAGTTCGTCTTGTAATTCTCATAGCTTTTCTATATAGAATTTCCTTGATATTTATATGATAAAACTGATTATTTTAAAATAAAGTTTTATGGAGGTTATATTTTTGCAACCATTCAAATATTGGAAAGAATTTAGTAGATTTAAAAATGTAAGTTTTTTCAAATTTTATTTTCAGCAATTGAGATTTAAATTTTTTAATCAAAATTCTTTTAGAAAATATGTATGCAAAAATGTTGCAAGACCTTAATTCTAAATTAGATTTCTTTAAAAAAAAAAACGCTATCATTGGTGAGGCTATACCTTACCCTTCTGCTTGTGCCCAGGTGCAGTATCTGTACAGGGTGTTCTGCCGGCTGCGCCCAGGTATCTCCATCCTTGCTCTCCATGGCCGGCAGCAACAGATGAGAAGGATGGAAGTCTACAATGAATTTGTCCGGAAGAGGGCTGCAGTGCTTTTTGCTACTGATATTGCAGCCAGGGGGCTGGGTAAGTGAACTTCGTGGAATGCCATTACTGTGATCAGAGGAAATATATTTACTATAGAGGGTGTTTGTCTGGAAATCTCAAATCTTGTGAGAGAAAAATAGTAAATTGGTAAGTTGATGAACATGATAGGTGATGGTGAAACATTGTGTAGTATTTACATCTCTGTGAGCTTGTTATGTTTCATGATAATTCAGTTATAATCCCTAGGAGCCTCCACAGTCATGAAAGGAAAAAAAAAAGGATTAAAAGTTTAAAGATAAGAAAAATCCTTACAACTTTGAAAACTGAAATTGTAACTCATTTAGCAAGAAACATCAGTGAAATCTTTTTTTTGACCAATCGTTCTGACTTTTAAAGTCAACTATATTTATTACTTTAATTTTATTTTTCCAAAAGGCACTGTAGTGACATTACATGTACCTTGTAGCTTTATGGGATAGGGCAAGTTGGAGGTGTTTAAAGAACTAGTAACTTGAATCACTAACAATCTGTGTTTAATTACTTATAATATATTTTAAGTATACATAAACAGTAGGTAAATATATTACCCTACTCTAACAGTTACTCGTTTGAGATGATCTCACTGTGTAGTTCCTGGCTAGTCTAGACTTGCTCTGTAGACTAGATTGGCCTCAAAGACACAGAAATCCACCTGCCTCTGCTTCTTAAGTGCTGGTGTTGAAGATGTGTACAATTACTTCCAGCTAATTTTTTTTTTTTTTAATTTAATTTATTTTTTTAATTTACATTCCAAATCACTTCCCCTTTCCCGTTTCCTCCCTCCCCGAAAGTCCCATAAGCCCCCTTCCCTCCCTCTTTTCTCCGTTCAACCCCCTCTCATTACTCTGTCCTGGCGTTCCCCTACATCCAGTCTTTCCAGGACCAGGGGTCTCTCCTTCCATCTTTTTAGAAATCTATTGATATGCTGATTGTGTCTAGGGTATTCTGAGATTCTGGGTCAATATCCCCTTATCAGTGACTTCTTACCATGTGTGATCTTTTGTGATTGGGTTACCTCACTAAGGATGATATTTTCAAGTTCTGACCATTTGCCTAGGAATTTCGTGAATTCATTGTTTTTAATTGCAGAGTAGTATTCCATTGTGTAAATATACCACATCTTCTGAATCCATTCCTCCGTTGAGGGACATCTGGGTTCTTTCCAGCTTCTGGCTATTATAAATAAGGCTGCTATGAATATAGTGGAGCATGTGTCCTTATTGCATGCAGGTAAAGTCTCTGGGTATATGCCCAGGAGTGGTATAGCCGGATCCTCCGGAAGTGTCATGCCCAGTTTTCTGAGGAGCCGCCAGACTGCTTTCCAGAGTGGTTGTACCAGCCTGCAATTCCACCAGCAGTGGAGGAGTGTTCCTCTTTCTCCACATCCTCGCCAACAACTGCTGTCTCCTGTGTTTTTGATCTTAGCCATCCTGACTGGTGTGAGATGGAATCTCAGGGTTGTTTTGATTTGCATTTCCCTAATGACTAAGGATGATGAACATCTCTTTAGGTGCTTTTCAGCCATTAGATATTCTTCAGGTGAGAACTCTTTGTGTAGCTCTGTACCCCATTTTTTAATAGGGTTACTTGCCTCTCTGGAGTTTAACTTCTTGAGTTCTTTGTATATCTTGGATATTAGCCCTCTGTCGGATGTAAGGTTGGTAAAGATCATTTCCCAGTTAGTTGGTTGCCGCTTTGTCTTTTTGACGGTGTCTTTTGCCTTGCAAAAACTTTGTAATTTAATGAGGTCCCATTTGTCTATTCTTGATCTTAGAGTATAAGCTATTGGAGTTCTGTTCAGGAAATTCTCCCCTGTGCCCATATGTTCAAGGTTCTTCCCTAGTTTCCCTTCTATTAGTTTCAGTGTGTCTGGTTTTATGTGGAGATCTTTGATCCACTTAGAATTGAGCTTAGTGCAAGGAGATAAGGATGGGTCAATTTGCATTCTTCTGCATGTTGACCTCCAGCTGAGCCAGCACCATTTGTTGAAAAGGCTATCTTTTTTCCACTGGATGGTTTTAGCTCCTTTGTCAAAGATCAAGTGACCATAGGAGTGTGGATTCATTTCTGGGTCTTCAATTCTGTTCCATTGATCTACATGTCTGTTACTGTACCAATACCATGCAGTTTTTAACACTATTGCTCTGTAGTACAGCTTGAGGTCCGGGATACTGATTCCCCCAGAGGTTCTTTTACTCTTGAGAATAGTTTTAGCTATTCTGGGTTTTCTGTTATTCCAGATGAATTTTTGAATTGCTCTTTCTAACTCTATGAAGAATTGAGTTGGGATTTTGATGGGGATTGCATTGAATCTGTGTATTACTTTTGGTAAGATGCTCATTTTTACTATATTAATCCTGCCAATCCATGAGCATGGCAGATTTTTCCATCTTCTGAGGTCTTCTTCAATTTCTTTCTTCAGAGACTTGAAGTTCTTGTCATACAGATCTTTCACTTGTTTGGTTAGCGTCACGCCAAGATACTTAATATGGTTTGTGGCTATCGTAAAGGGTATTATTTCTCTTACTTCTTTCTCAGCCTGCTTATCCTTTGAGTATAGGAAGGCTTCTGATTTGCTTGAGTTGATTTTATATCCGGCCACTTTGCTGAAGTCGTTTATCAGCTGTAGGAGTTCTCTGGTGGAGTTCTTTGGGTCGCTTATGTATACTATCATATCGTCTGCAAATAGTGATAGTTTGACTTCTTCCTTTCCAATTTGTATCCCTTTGACCTCTTTTTCTTGTCTAATTGCTCTCGCTAGAACTTCAAGTACTATATTGAAAAGAAATGGAGAGAGAGGGCAGCCTTGTCTAGTCCCTGATTTTAGTGGGATTGCTTCAAGTTTCTCTCCGTTTAGATTGATGCTGGCTACTGGTTTGCTGTAAATTGCTTTTACTATGTTTAGATATGGGCCTTGAATTCCTGATCTTTCCAAGACCTTTAGCATGAAAGGATGCTGAATTTTGTCAAATGCTTTCTCAGCATCTAATGAGATGACCATGTGGTTTTTTTCTTTGAGATTATTTATGTAGTGGATTACATTGATGGATTTCCTTATATTGAACCATCCCTGCATCCCTGGGATGAAGCCTACTTGATCGTGGTGAATGATCGTTTTGATGTGTTCTTGGATTCGGTTGGCAAGAATTTTATTGAGTATTTTTGCATCGATATTCATAAGAGAGATTGGCCTGAGATTCTCTTTCTTTGTCGGATCTTTGTGTGCTTTTGGTATTAGTGTAATTGTGGCTTCATAGAACGAGTTGGGTAGTGTTCCTTCTGTTTCTATTTTGTGGAACAGTTTGAAGAGTATTGGTGTTAGGTCTTCTTTGAAGGTCTGATAGAATTCTGCACTAAAACCATCTGGACCTGTGCTTTTTTTGGTTGGAAGACTTCCAATGACAACTTCTATTTCTTCAGGGGTTATAGGACGGTTTAGATGGTCTATTTGATCCTGATTTAATTTTGGTACTTGGTATCTGTCAAGGAAATTGTCCATTTCCTCAAGATTTTCTAGTTGTGTTGAATACAGGTTTTTGTAGTAGGATCTGATGATTTTTTGAATTTCCTCAGTTTCTGTTGTTATCTCTCCCTTTTCGTTTCTGATTTTATTAATTTGGATACTATCTCTGTGCCCTCTGGTTAGTCTGGCTAAGGGCTTATCTATCTTGTTGATTTTCTCAAAGAACCAACTCCTCGTTTTGTTGATTCTTTGTATGGTTTTATTTGTTTCTACTTGATTGATTTCAGCCCTGAGTTTGATGATTTCCTGCCTTCTACTCCTCTTTGGTGTATTTGCTTCTTTTTGTTCCAGGGCTTTCAGGTGTGCCATTAAGCTGTTAGTGTATGCTGTCTCCCGTTTCTTTTTGGCGGCACTCAGGGCTATGAATTTTCCTCTTAGCACTGCTTTCATTGTGTCCCATAAGTTAGGGAATGTTGTGCCTTCATTTTCATTAACTTTCAAAAAGTCTTTGATTTCTTTCTTTATTTCCACCTTGACCAAGTTATCATTGAGTAGAGCATTGTTCAGCCTCCATGTGTACGTGGGTTTTCTTTTGTTTTTGTTGCCATTGAAGACCACCCTTATTCCATAGTGATCTGATAGGAGGCATGGGATTATTTCTATCTTCTTGTATCTGTTGAGGTCTGATTTGTGACCAATTATATGGTCAATTTTGGAGAAGGTACCATGAGGAGCTGAGAAGAAGGTGTATTCTTTAGCTCTAGGATGAAATGTTCTATATATATCAGTTAGTTCCATTTGGTCCAAGGCTTCAATTAGATTCACTGTGTCCCTGTTTAGTTTCTGCTTTCCTGAACGATCCATTTCAGAGAGCGGGGTGTTGAAGTCACCCACTATTATTGTGTGCGGTGCGATGTGTGCTTTGAGTTTTAGTAAAGTTTCTTTTACGAATGAGGGTGCCCTTGCATTTGGAGCATAGATATTCAGGATTGAGAGTTCTTGATGGTGGATTTTTCCCTTGATCAGTATGTAGTGTCCTTCTGTGTCTTTTTTGATGACTTTGGGTTGAAAATCAATTTTATCCGATATTAGGATGGCTACTCCACCTCGTTTCTTGGGGCCATTTGCTTGTAAAATTGTTTTCCAGCCTTTTACTCTGAGGTAGTGTTTGTCTTTGACACTGAGGTGCGTTTCCTGCATGCAGCAAAATGCTGGGTCCTGTTTACGTATCCAGTCTGCTAGTCTATGTCTTTTAATTGGGGAATTGAGACCATTGATATTAAGAGAGATTAAGGCATAGTGATTATTGCCATCTGCCATTCTTGACGCTATCTTTATGTTTGAGTGGTTATCTACTTTTGGGTTTGATTCAAGAAGGTTATTATCTCATTTTTTCCAGGGTGTTGTTTCTCTCCCTGTATTGGAGGTTTCCACCTATTATCCGTTGCAGGGCTGGATTTGTGGAAAGATATTGTGAAAATTTGGTTTTATCATGGAATATCTTGGTCTCTCCATCTATGGTGATTGAGAGTTTTGCTGGGTATAGTAGTCTAGGCTGGCATTTGTGCTGTCTTAGTGTCTGCATGAGATCTGCCCAGGATCTTCTGGCTTTCATAGTCTCTGGTGAGAAGTCTGATGTGATTCGGATAGGTCTTCCTTTGTATGTTACTTGGCCCTTTTCTCTTACTGCATTTAGTATTCTTTCTTTGTTTAGAACATTCGGTGTTTTGATTATTATGTGACGGGAGGTATTTCTGTTCTGGTCCAGTCTGTTTGGAGTTCTGTAGGCTTCTTGTACGTTCATCGGCATCTCTCTCTTTAAGTTAGGGAAGTTTTCCTCCATAATTTTGTTGAAGATGTTTACTGGCCCTTTAAGTTGCAAATCTTCACTCTCATCTATACCTATAATCCTTAGGTTTGGTCTTCTCATTGTGTCCTGGATTTCCTGGATGTTTTGGGTTACGCGTTTTTTGCATTTTGCATTTTCTTTGACTGTTGAGTCGATGCTTTCTATGGAATCTTCAGCACCTGAGATTCTTTCTTCCATCTCTTGTATTCTATTGTTGATGTTTGCATCTATGACTCCTGATTTCTTCCCAAGGTTTTCTATCTCCAAAGTTGTCTCCCTTTGTGATTTCTTAGTTGTTTCTACTTCCTTTTTTAGTTCCTGGATGGATTTGCTGAGATCCTTCACTTGTTTGTTTGTATTTTCCTGTATTTCTTTAAGGTATTTTTGCATTACCTCTTTCAGGATTTCTTCCTGATGACCCACGTTCTCCTGCATTTCTCTGAGCGATTTTTGTGTTTCCTCCTCATGGGATTCCATCTGTTGATCCATCGTCTCCTGCATTTCTTTAAGCAGTTCTCGTGTTTCCTTTGTAAGGGCATCTAACCGTTGATTCATTTCTTTAAGCAATTTTTGTGTTGCCTCCTTATGGGCATCCGTCTGTTGACCCATATTCTTCTGCATTTCTTTATGCAAATTTCGTGATTCCTTTGTGAGTGCATCTACCCGTTGATTCATCTCGTTAAGCGATTTTTGTGTTGTCTCCTTGTGCGCCTCCATCTTTTGATCCATGTTCTCCCGCATTTCTCTAAGCGATTTTTGTGTTTCCTTTGTAAGGGCTTCTAACCGTTGATTCATGGTCTCCTGTAACTCTTTATGAGATTTATTTGTGTCCTTCTTGTGATCCTCTAATAGCATCATGAGAAGTGATTTTAAATCCAGATCTTGTCTTTCGGGTGTGGTGGGGTATCCAGGACTTGCTGCTGTTGGAGAGTTGGGTTCGGATGGTCCCACATTACTTTGATTACTGTTAGTAACATTCCTACGTTTGCCTTTTGCCATCTGGATACCTCTGGTGTTAGTTGGTCCTGCTGCCACTGGCTGTTGGTTGGACCTCCTGTGAGCCTGCAAAGCTATTTCTGCCCCCCCCCTGGATTACCAGGATTCCCCTGGCACCGATTTCTGGGGCCTGCCTGCTCCTGAGTGACTTTGGAGCCCTAATGTGCTTTGCCCCAAGTGATCTTATATTGGGGAGGCCTTGCACATCTAAAGGCTCAGCCTAGTGGATTCCTGGAGCAGAGGTCGCCAAAGGGAGGCTGGCAGGCTCCTGCCCTGTGCAGGGGTGTGTGATCTCTCCTGGGGGGGGGGGGAGGGGGCGTCCCTCTGCCAGGCAGAAGTCCCACAGCAGATCTGGCGCGCTGGTCACTGCAGATCAGCCCAGCACCTGGGAGCAGGTTACACACAAGCTGCCTGAACCCGAAGCGATATTATGCCTGTCTGTCTCTGAGCCTGGCAGTCCCAACTACCTGGTCACTGGAGCAAAGATGGCGGAGGGCACTCTCCGTGGCGCCGCTCACCCTGTGGTCACGATGGCCCGCCGATCTGGCACCCAGACGACCACAGCGCCAACCCGCCCTCGGGCACAGACGGAAGCCCCAACAGGCCGTGTCCCAAGTGATGTTATATTGGGGGGAGAGCCTGGGTACCGGTCTCTCCAGCGCAGTCCGCGGGAACAGAGGTCGCGGAAGGGAAGCTGGCAGGCTCCCTCCCTGCGCGGGGTCCCTCCACCAGGCAGAAGGTCCCACCGTGGAACTGGCGCGCTGGTTACTGCAGATCAGCCCAGCACCTGGGAGCAGGTTACACACAAGCTGCCTGAAACCGAAGCGATATTATGCCTGTCTGTCTCTGAGCCTGGCGGTCCCAACTACCTGGTCACTGGAGCAAAGATGGCGGAGGGCACTCTCGGTGGCGCCGCTCACCCTGTGGTCACGATGGCCCGCCGATCTGGCACCCAGACGACCACAGCGCCAACCCGCCCTCGGGCACAGATGGAAGCCCCAACAGGCCGTGTCCCAAGTGATGTTATATTGGGGGGAGAGCCTGGGTACCGGTCTCTCCAGCGCAGTCCGCGGGAACAGAGCTAATTTTTTTTTTTAAATGATTCTCTTTGTCATCTTGGCCCTCTTAGAGTGATTTTTTTTTCTTTCTTTCTTTCTTTCTTTCTTTCTTTCTTTCTTTCTTTCTTTCTTTCTTTCTTTCTTTCTTTCTTTCTTTCTTTCTTTCTTTCTTTTTTAAATTGTCATCAGAAATCCTTGCAGCAAACCCTATGAGTGTGTATAGGTAGTTCTGAGAAATTGAGAACAGATTTCCTTGAAAATTAGTAAGGCCTGTAGTAGTCAGAAATATAAATTATATAATTGCTTATCAGTTTAGTCGGAGGTAGGACTAGCCAGAAAAATAGACATGTGTAAATTTAAAATCAGCTTACATTTAAAAAATATTTATTTTTATTATTTTTAATGTGTTTGTGTATATGTTGGTGTGTCTGCAAAGTATGTGGAGGCTAGAGGCGATGATTAATGCCATCAATGCTTTCTACCTTATTTTTTGATACATAGTATTTCACTGAATTTGGAGTTTACAGAATCTGCTAGAATAGCTTAGCCCCTAGTCTCCCGAGAGCTGGAGTTAGAGGCAAGTGCTTTCATGCTTGACTTAAACTTTTTTTTTTTTTTTTAAATGTGAGTGCTTGTGTGACAGACACTTTGCCAAACTGAACTATCTCCTCAGACCCAGAAGTCAGCTATGGTCACTGGGATCATATGAAGAGTGCTGCTTTTAGATAATTGACCGTCAGGGCACTTTGTTGTCAGTCACAAAGCAGCTATCTTTTCTCTTCAGATATGAAGCAATCCAATTTTACTTTGTCAAATTTGAGAAATATGATTTCTTGGTTAATGCAACTAAGTTTATTTTAAATAAAGTTTTGTTAATAAGATATGATAGAAAATCTTGACACATAGTACTGTAAAATAATAATAGTACATACAGCAGGCTGGATATTGAAATTGTCTTACCCTCCCTGATATTTCTTCTATAAAGATTTTCCAGCTGTGAATTGGGTCCTTCAGTTTGATTGTCCAGAGGATGCCAATACGTATATTCACAGAGCTGGTAGAACTGCCAGGTAGGTGTACGGGCTTATTTCTTTGCTTTTTGTACTGTTTAATAACACAACATGCTTTTGCTGCAGCTGCAGGTAACAAAGAATGGAACAGTTAGGTGTTGAGTTAATACCTAATTTGCTGTGAGTTTATAATAGCCCGATGGGCTAGGGACATGACTCAGTGCTGTAAAAACCTGAGTTTGATCCCTGGAATCCACTTAAAAAGCCTAATATAGTGGTACTCATCTTAGTGTATTCCTGTGGCAAGATAGGAGCCAAAGGGGATTTGCTCAGAAGCTTACAAACCAGCTAGCTGGAGTAACACTGTACATCAGCAGAAGCAAGAGGCACTCTTCCCTAGGAGGTGGAAGGTAAGACCCACCTCAAAGTTGGCTTTTAACCTCTACAAAGACTCTGTGGCATGTATGAGCTCTCTTTCTCATACATGCATGCACAACAAACAAACAGATAAAAGTAAAAAATTATGGCCTGAAGGCTGTAATAATTGAGAACAATCCATAAAGATTTGAAACTTTCCCAAGAACTGTTTACTGAACATCATCTCACTGAATCTTCATAACATTTGTAGTTTCATATGAAGACATTAATTGTTTAAGCAGTCATGCAGTATGTTTGAAGACACAAACAGCCAAGATTTGAGCTTAGGCAGTCTGAATTCTCTAGTCTAGATCTTGTACTCTGACTTTCTGTGGTCTAGGGTTTAATAAGGGACAGGGTTGGTAGAAGTCATAGGTTTCTTTTTCTGAGTCAGACTTAAAAGGCATTTGTGGAGGCCTCTCCCAGTGATGGATTTCATTTGTTTCCTTTTTTTTTTTTTGGTATTCCATTTAAAGTACTGTATACTGGCCAAATAGCTATAGGAGAAATGTCTAGAATATAAAACAAAGTCACAGTTATTTTGAGTCAAATGGAAAATGGATCTAAATGAATAAGGATTATGTAATTGTTAGTATTATTGAGATTGCAGTGAAATTTATAGAATTATAAATGGCTAACAGCTTTCTGGGTCACAATGCTTCTCAAAAGCCTTACAATACTTCCTTTTGTCTTAATAATTCTTTGTCCAGAAGTGGGTCTTAAAAATTAGAGAGATGGAATGTGGTTGTGGTAACTCTTAGCTGAGGATTGGAAGGCCTCATGAGGCAAAGGATCTTAAAGCTCAACACAAGCCTAGGCAATTTAGATCCTGCTTTAAAAACATGTTGAAAGAAGACTGAGGATATACTTGAGTGGAAGAATTCTTGTCCTAGCATGTGTAAGGTCCATAGTGCCTGCCATTCATGTATGAGGACCTGAGTGTGAATCCCTGGTGCCCATCTGCACACACGTGGAAAGTGACATGCATTCGTTTTCTTAGTGCTATTGGGTTGAGACAGGTCAATTCCCAGAGCTTATTGGCCAGCTACTCTGTTGAGTAGGTGAGTTCCAGGTTCAATAAGAGACTGTCTCAAAAAATGGAAGATGCAGAACAGGTTGTGAGGTATCTAACAGCAATCTCTGGCCTTCACATGCATACTCACATGAGCATGTACGTATGACATAGAGAACTATAAAACATGGAAAGCAGATGAATAACATTTCAGTAATCTTGTAATATGATATTTATAATGGCTAAGAATTATAAACAACAGATTAATTATATTAAAGTTATGTTAATTACGAATAGCTGTATATTTAGACTATTTCTTTGGTTTACATTCTCTTACTGTTTTCCTTGTCATCAAAACAGTGTGATTTTGTACTTTTAATAGATTAATACCTGCTTTTGATTTCAAGGCTTTGCCAGGGAGGAGCGGGTCTTCAGGCCTAAGGGCTAAGTTCTTGCTGCAGAAATACTGCTTCTCTGGCTGTCTTTGTCTTTGTACCTGATCTGTGCCCATTCCTTTCCCCTCCTTCCTTTCTTTCTCCTCTCTTCTCCTTTTCCTTTCTCCCATCCTTCCTTCTTCTTTTTAAACTTATTTCTTCTTTTTTTTTTGCAAACTTTTTCTTCCTTTCCACTCTTCATTTCATTCACATTCAGTTTTTAGCTAAGTTCAAATAAAATAATAGATATTTTTATATGCAAAGACATTTATTTTCAGCTGAAGTGAAAAGTTTTTCATGTTTCCTGATTTCACCATCAAACACGACTAATAAAAATTACTCAAATGTATTTCTTTTAAGAACAAAAGAAGGAAGACAGTGTAATGGCAAACATTTTATAGTAGGTTAATTTGCTGTAAGTTACAAAAGGAAGTCTCTGAGTTGTAATTAATGACATATTTTAAACAAGCAGTGAGAGTTGAGACTGGGTTCTGTGGAGATACCACTGCATTAGACAGACTAGCCATTAAAATTTGTTTTCTCTTGAGAGCTAAGAGATATATGATACATAGTGTCAGGTGCTGTGTTTATAATTACTATGTGTGTGTGTGTGTGTGTGTGTGTGTGTGTGTGTGTGTGTGTATGTGTGTAAGTGCATGGTGTGTGTGTGTGACATGGCAGTGGAGATAGAGGACAGCTTTGTGTGGTCAGCTTTCTTTTTCCACTCTCACTTGGGTTCTAGGGATTGAGCTCAGGTTGCCAGGCTTTGGTAGCAGGAGCCATTACCCACCAAACCATCTCATCAGCCCTGTTTCCAGTTTCTTAAAGTGGACCTTAGTATTCTGGGTTCACATTTGAATTATTTTTCACAGTGATATCATTTGAGAAGTCTTAGTGGAAGTTGGTAATATAAATCCTTTCCCTAATTCCTTAATTCCTTTTAGTAAGTATGTGGTTTGTAAAATTTGGTGCATGCACCCATTCACATCTGCATTTTTGTGGTCCTTTAGGTCTTGGATAGGAATGGCTATATATGGTATCTTGTAAACATATTGGACTAGAAAGTGGCTTACAGGCCTTTTCCTGGGCCAGTGGCATGATGTGAAAAGTGGAGACTGATTCTTTCATAGAATATATTTAGCAGTATTTTTAAGTTTCTCTATGTGAGATTAATTGTTTCAGAATATCAAGAAATTATTCAAGAAAAGAAAGTGCTCCAGGTTTTTAGTTTCGGAGAAGTTGGTGGAAATACAATGTAGTAGAACATGTTATGGTGAGCATTAAACTGGATCTTAATGGTTGTAGATAGAGACTTTGAACAACACTGCAATGCTAAGTCTGAAGAGAAATATATATGTGTGCGTGTGTGTGCGTGTGTGTGTGTGTGTTTAATGTTTTAAAGAATATTTTGATGTGTTTTTTTTAAACACAGTCATTAACTTTTAAAGTGGAAGTATGACCCTTTATACACAAGCAACAAATTCTGAATTGACTATTTCATATGTATAGTCAGTGAAAAGGTTGGCATATGTAATGCTTGCTTTTTTTCTCTGTTGGTTTAAAATGACCATTAATGGGCTTAGAGATAATGAGAAAGGTTCGTGGGCCATGAGACTGAATAATTGAGTTGAATAAAGACTAAATTAAAAATTGAAACTAATTAAAATACTGTGTTAGGCTGTAATTAAAACCAGGTTGTGAGAAAGTGTTTGCTTTTGGAATTGAACATGAATAAATAAATAAATATAAAAAGTGAATTTGTTAGAAAAATTACTAAAGTTGGAGAATCTGGCTTATTTATCATTTTGTGACTCACCAAGGAGAAATAAAGGATGGTCCAGATGTTTATTTCTTTCAAGCATTTACTGTTTTACTGAACTCTTCAATTTTTTTTTAATGAATTTATTAGATCTACAAAAAAGAAAAGTTTCCCTTAATCCAGTTAACAAATGAAGTCTTTTTTGACACAAGTGAGTGAAGATAGTTTATAGTACTCTATCCTGGAGTACATTTTGCCATTTAAAAACAATTGTCTTTAAGGCTTGCAGGTTTTGGTACTAAAGAGCCTGAATTATTTTAAATTAAAAAATTACAGTTGGAAATACAGGAAATTTTGTAATTAGAAAAGAAGGCACACACCAGATAAGCCCTTTATGTGTGGGTAGTAGGGAGGCTAGGGTAGAAGATGGGAGTTTTTATATATTTCCTGTTCTAGAGTACCAAGACTGCTTGTAGTTCTCAAAATACTGTTTTAAATTTAGATAGCAAAGTGATTCCACTAGGGGACAGTAGAACCAAGCTTTTGTATTTCATATGACTTTGATATACAAAGAAGTATGAAGCTGGAAATTGGTTAAAATTCCTAAATTGGGAGGAGTTCATGGTTTGCAGAAGATAATCATATTTTAAGGAATCATTGAGAATATTTTTTAGAGTCTTTAACTTTTTGGAATCTGAAATAATAGAGAAGAGCAATTTTCCATAAGAATTAAGCCTAATGTGAATTTATTAGGTATGTGATAGTAACAGTATTTGCAAGTGAAATTTCTTATTCTTAAATTTTAAACTTCTACTAGTCTGTTTCTCCCAAAGAGGAATTTGCTTCCTTATGTGGTCTTCAACATTTGTCTGCTGATAGCTGTTTTGAATGAAGGCTTAATGAAAGGTGAAGCAAATCCTTTGGTTTGTAACTTGCAGCATTGGAGAGCTGGGCTGCAACGGCTGGTACAGAGTCAAGGACGGTCCAGTGTTTCTCTCATGCACTTCCTCTGCTCAGTTTAGCAGGCAGGATGATCTTTTCGGACTCCTGAGAGGGCCTCTCAGTTCAGTCAGTGAGAGGCCTATACACTTTCTCAGTTCCCCCTCATCCCTGCCTCTTGCTCCAGGCCAGGTCTTATTGCTGCTTATATGTATGTGTCAAACATTGTTGCCTTAATGTCTTTTATGTTAGTTTCTGGTAAAATGCCTTTCCCACAGTTACCTGTGTGGCCATTTCTATCCTCTCCTCAAGGATATCCACGCCTTTGAACCCTTTTCTTTTCTGTATCATTTATCACATTTAGAGATGTTAGAACAATTAGCTGGTTTTCCTTTTATTCTTTGCGTTTATCATTACTAAACTGTCTTATAAAGTTTTTCTTTTTGGTTATTTCTTTGTTGTTGTTTTGTTTTTTTTTCTACATTGGTGGCCAGTGAGCCCAAGAGATTCTCCAGTTTTCCCTTCTTGCCAGCACTTAGGTTACAGGCATGCACTTTATAACTAACTTTTTACCTGGATGTTGGGGATCTGAACTCAGTTTCTCTCTCATGCTAGCTCAGCAGAGTGTGTATTGCTTCTGAGTTCACTCATAGTGTCACCTCCTCAGCTTGTCCTCTGACTTTTAACATGTCCTCAGAGGGGTTACAGATATGGAAGTTTCGATGGCTATCAGCTATCTTATTTGGTTAGGATGTCACCTTTTTATCTTATATGCTAATAAGTTCTGCCACCATACATGGTTTGGTCTAATAGCTAAAGGGAATGTTTTAAAATTCATACTGTTTTGCAGTAGATGAGGATGAATAACTTTTAGTTATACAATTCTGCATTTAAACAGTGAGGAAGGTATTTACAACTAGTTTTTTAGATCCCACAGATAATTAGATAGAAAAGTATCTATATATTCACATTTCCTTTTTGTTTACAAGAAAATTATCTAAGAATAAAGACAAAATATTCAAGTATTCACTGGTTTCTGAAATACTGTCTTTATCCCTTGTGAAACTTGGCTCTCCCTTCTGTGTCTCTATCCCTAGTGTTAGACTGGCTGCTGATTCTTCAAGTTTCATTTAAGGTGTCATTATTTCTGGACAATTGTTTTAATGTATAGATTATTAGGTTGAATTCTCTGTCATGCTCTTATAGCATTCTTTGTATTATGAATACATATAAAATCTATATTATTAATCCCTCTGCAACCCCCTCCCCCCCAGACAGGTTTTCTTATATAGTCTTGGCTATTCTGGAAATCTGTAGATCAGCCAGGCTGGCCTTGAATTCAGAGATTCACTTCCCTCTGGTCTCCTCAGTTCTGGGATTAATACCTATTTTTATAGGCACTCAGCTTTGTTAGTAGCCAGCAGAATGTCTGTTTTCTCACCATTTCAGCACCTGGCATATCAATAAGATTTTAAATAATTAGCTATAGTGAAATAACTTAACATTTTGGTATGTTTTATTTAATCTTTTTCAGACTGCATACAAGGAATGCATATATTTTTTTCCTTATTGGAATGGAGTTGAGTTTTAAAATTAATATGTAAGATAAAATGCTTTCCTTTAGTTGTTACAATAAAAGGTTCTCCTAGTTAAAGCCAGTTCCTTTCAGCATTCAGTGATAAAATGCTGTTTGCAGACAGTGTTGTGGAATCTCTGCAGAGGCATTCAAGGCTCTGAGCACCTTTTTAGTCATCTTTCATTTTTTGTACTCCTGCTAGGTCTCTCTTTATTCAGTCAGTCTTTGTATTGTCCAGTTTCCTGTATGGTAATGTGGCATTCTTTTAGAACACCTTAGTTTCCCCCTTTTTATCTGCCTTAAAGACCTACCTGAACTTCTGTCTGCTGTGTTGTATTCTTTCTCTGGCAGTTCTGAGTTGGTGGTGCGCGTAGCCTGTACCTGTCCTTTGGCATTCTTTGATTGTTGTCTTGGGTCTCTTGCTTGTATGTGTTTGCCAGTTCTGATTAGGATGAGTGTTACATTGCTTGAAGACCTGCTTCTTGGTGTTCTTTAGTTTATTCCTGAGTCATATCTTCTGAGTAAATTGTTATTTGGCCAGTTATAAAAATGTGCCCCTCAAATTTTATACATGAATTTAAAGACTGCTTTGAGATTATGTTTTCTGCTGTGTACCTGAAAAATTGTCTAAATATCCCATTTGATTTCTGTTTTGTTGCTTATGTGTACCAGCTGACACTGTCATGTCAGTATACTGTATTCAAGAGCCCAAACAACTTTACTACTTTAGGAAGCCTTTGGCCTGTGTCAGTACAGATTTCTGAAGGTATGGTATAAATTACGACTTGGCTTTAGGTGAGGGAAGACCAATTACAAGGATTGATGGTGTTTACTTGAGTAGGCCCATTTCTTTATACTGATCTGAAAAGTTTTGTTTTAAAGGTATCAGCAAAATCTGTAGGAAGATTAACTGATTTATATATTTTGGTTTCCTAAGACAGGGTTTTGCTGCATACTTCAGTGTTGCTTTGAATCTGTAGCAATTCTCCATTAGCCTCCTGTTTTCAGAAATTACAGGCAATGACAAATTGATTTCTTCAGTATACTTGGTTGCCATGTTTAATAAATTTGTCATAATACTATTGTGACTTGGGTGAAAATAGCCTCCTTGAAAATCTGTATGGACCTATTTTAAAGTATCCCTTTTGGAGTTGGGCCTGTTTTGCCTGAGGCCAGCACGGGCTACAATATTGAGACCCCCATCTCAAAAGATGAAATCTGTTTAACAACTTTGTTTTAGATGCTAGCTCTACTATTAAGGTAGAGCTTTAAGGCAGTGGGAATTATAGCAGGTGATTGGAATTTGAAGCAAGGCAGCTAGAACCCTACCTTACTGACATCACAGAATATTAAAAGCAGATTTTTCTAGCACTTATTAAGTAAACTTTATTTCATGTCATCTACTCATTTTACTGTTAAATGTAAAGCAAAGATTGTATTGATACATTTTAAAAACGTTGTTTTTAGGTACAAAGAGGATGGAGAAGCATTACTAATTTTACTCCCTTCAGAAGAACAAGGGATGGTGCAGCAGCTCCTCCAGAAGAAAGTACCTGTGAAGGAGATCAAGTAAGAGCTACTTGTTCATCTGTGGCTGTGAGGAGTGATAGCATGACATCGTTGTGCTGATTGCCTGCACTTATTTCCTTCTTCCTCCTAAGCTATTTGACCATCTAGCTTCTGATTTAGAGGGAAAAATAAAGGACTTTAAAGAAGTCTTATGAAGAAGTTTCATGCTCACAACAAATTTGTAGGAAAGTACTGTTGCTCCAAATTCCCGAACCACACATGCAGTCTCCTCCAGTGTCTGCATCCAACAAATTGGAGATTTGTTGCAATTTCAGAATTATATTGACATATTAGTGTCACTTAAGAGTCCCGAGTTCATACGAAGGTCTCTCTTGTATCACTGTAATTAGCGTCTGAGAGATCCACGTTAAAGAAGGAAGTATTTTGACTCATGGTTTCAGAGGTTGTGTTGGCAAGGAGGTATGGCAGAGCAGAACAGCTCTTCTGATGGTGGGCTAGGGAGCAGAGAGAGAATGCCTATTAGTCTAGTTAATGAAAAATTTCACGGATTAGCCCTTTGCTTTTGCATTTAATGTCACTTCCATACTCGAAGTCATCTTAACGTTTTCTGCTATGGTAGTTGCTAGAAATTTTGTCTCTGTGTGTGTGTGTGTTTGTGTTTATATGCACTAGAGGTGGATGTCAGGATGTCATTTTCAATGACTTTCCTACCTTTTTTTTTTTTTTTTTTTTTGAGATAAGATCTTTAATTGAACCTGGCTGTCTGGCAAGCTCCTAGGTTCTGCCTATTTCTTTCCTGACTCCACCCCCAAATTCCAGTGCTGGGGCTTCAGATGTGCATGACTGGGCCCATTTTATCGAGTTGGTTGGTGCTGGAGATCAAACTCAGATTTTCCTCCTTGTATAATATTTTGCCCCTTTAGTCATCTCCTTAGTCCTTTTCTGCCTTTTACTTATATCTGCGATTCATGTTGAAATAAAAGTATTTATGTGTTTACATGATCAGTTCTAATACAATTTATTAGAAAGACTAACTTTGTTCCACTGTGCTGCCGTGGTTCCTGTCAAAGATCTGTTGACTATATATGTGACTATATTTTTCTGGGTTCTGTTCTTCTTGGTTTGTTCTTTTGCCAATTACTGTCCTGTCTTGATTATTATTGCTTTATACTAAGTCTTGAGGTTGGAGCATGACAGTCCTGCAGCTTCTGTTTGGAATCAGTTTATTGATATCCATAAAATAACTGGCTGGTATTTGGATTGGTATTCTATTGAAGCTGCAGATCAAGTGTGAAACAGATTGAAACCTTGACAAGATAGAATTTTCCTGAAACTGAAAAATTGTGGTTCTTATTTGATTTCTATCATCAGATTTTATGGTTTTCTTCATGTAGAGCCTGCTCCTTCATGTAGAGCAGTACTCCTGCTTTGTTCTTGATTTTAGTGGGAAAACTAGGAGATTCTCATTTATATTAAGGATAATGTTAGCTCTAGCCTTTTTTCCTCCTCTTCTTCCTTCTCCTCCTCTTTCTTCTAAAGAAAAGACATTCTTTATTGACTTTTTTTATTTCTAGTTTATAAATAACTTATATTTTATTACCTTATTACCTTATTACCTTATTATTATTCCTTAGAGTCCTGTCTCAAGTTCTTCTTTCCTTACAGCTTTAGTTTCTACTGTTTCATGTCTGGTAAACAGAAAGCCTTTGGTTTATTTGCATTCTGAAGCCTCATTATAATTTTTATTAGTTCCACAAGCATTTTGTTCCTTTCTTTTGATTTTCCAAGTAGGTCTTCAGTCATTTCACCTTCAAACAAGTATAGTTTTATTTTTTTCTTCTGTAATCAGTATGACTTCAATTTTTCTTTTTTCTTTTGATTTACTACATTGAAAAGCATATTTCTCTGCTTTGTTCTTTTCCTTTATCATTTTATATGGTTGGATGTTTTGCTTGCATGTATGTCCTTAGTGCTGTTTGCTTCTGGTGCTAGTGGGAACCAGAAGAGGATGTCAGATTCCCTGGATCTGTAATTATAGATGGCTGTGAGCTTCCATGTGGGTACTGGGAATTGAGTCTGGGTTCTCTTAAGGATTGTTTATTGCTCTTAACTGGAGAGCTATTTCTCCAGTACTCCTGCTTTGTTCTTGATTTTAGTGGGAAAACTAGGAGATTCTCATTTATATTAAGGATAATGTTAGCTCTAGCCTTTTTTTCCTCCTCTTCTTCCTTCTCCTCCTCTTTCTTCTAAAGAAAAGACATTCTTTATTGACTTTTTTTATTTCTAGTTTATAAATAACTTATATTTTATTACCTACCAATATTGATGTGATGCATTATATTAATTTGCCTATTGAATGAATGTTGAACCCATCATGGTCATTATTTATTGATTGGTTGGTTGGTTGGTTGGTTGATTGAGATAGGGTCTCATGTAGCTTCTCAACTTAAAATGTACTGTGTAGCAGAGGTGGTCTTCACTTCCCAAATGCTGAGATTAAACTGTGTATGTGTTGTTAATGTTGTTTATGTGTGTGGTGTATTTGTGGTATGTGATATGTGCCTGTCTCTCTCTGATCCAGAAGCTTGTCAATGTGGCTACCTTGGCAGTTAGCCAGCAAGTCTTAGGGCACCGCCTGTCTTTGATCTCTCTGCATCCTCCCCAAAAGGGCTGAGAATATGGGAACGTGCTACAATGCCTCTGAAGAGCTGAACTTAGATACTTACGCAAGTGTGTCAGGCACTTTACCAACCAAGTCATCTCCCCAGTCCTGACACCTTTAAAAAAATATTGAAATAATTTTGCAGAATACAGCAGAGAAAAATGAGAGAACTTCTTAGTTACAAGGGGCATTGTGGATCAAAAGGATAGCTCTTAAATGAAGTCTTTTTGTGGGTTCTTTCATTTCAAAGGATCATAACCTCTTATTGATGATGTACACACTGGGCATAGTGGAATCTATCAATCTTACTTGTATTGGAGACATTGAAAACAGCTTAATTTGTCTAAAAGTAATTTGGACTAAGATAGTGGCAGGACTGATTAAGAATATAGAAGATAAAAATTGACCATAAATTGAATTGTTGAAAATTTTCTGTAATAATAAAGGAAAAACAGCTCTGTTTACACTTTTTGTTTCCTTGTTACAACTCTAGAATTAGAGTAATGTAATAATTCAGTTTGAAGTTGGGAAAAAAATGGAGTCTTTTGTGAAATGTAGATTCTTTGCTATAGCCTAGTTAAGCAAAATTTAACCTTTCTGATATATTTAATTTTAAATAGGTAAACAGTTTTTATGTCTTAGATACTTAATTCCTTGAGATAGATTTTATATATGATTTAAAAAGAAGTAATGTCATTTGCAAAAATGACATTAAATTTCATCTTGTTAATTTATGACCTATGGGTCTCTACTTTCTAGCTTTGTTAAATTAAGAAGTAGCCTGTGCTAATAATTATGTTAATAGAGATGAATAATGTAGATTTCCCTCTCTTCCTCATCATTTGTTTGGAGAAATCGACTGTTCTGTCATTTTCTTCTTCCTGTGGTGGTTATTCTTGGTCCCTAGATGAGAAGTAATGTTAAATACTGAACAGTCAAATGAGGGGGCATAAGGAAATGTTATGTATTATTTTCTGTTTTGAAAAATGAGATTGCTTCCTTAGTTTAATCATTATTATTATTTTTCTTAAAAAGAATCAATCCAGAAAAACTTATTGATGTTCAGAAAAAATTAGAATCATTTTTAGCTCAAGATCAAGATTTAAAAGAAAGAGCTCAAAGGGTAAGTCATTTTTAAATTCAGTATTTGTTTTCAGAATGGAATTACTTAATGAAGTTATATTTCATCAATTTCTGTTACTATTATGTTGCATGGCCATAACTAAATGGTTTAAACAATGTAAGTTTTACATAGATTACTTCTTAATTTTAAAAAGTGTTTCTTAATATTTACCTGTGTATAATCTTATTAGCAACACAGAGGAAATTATAAGATGGTTTTTATATTTGAAGCAGCCTAGTATCTAGTATACCTAACAAAATTTAACTTCCTTTTTCAAGGAAATTATTGTAAGTTCAATTGCATTACTAGCTGGAAGATTTATTCTCTTGTGTTAGGCTAAATTTCTAGATGGCATAGCATTCTTGCAAATTATCTTCAGAAATAAAATTTGAATGTTAATTTTCCTTGATTTGCTTTTCTGAACTAAAAAAAGTCTTAAGAAATTGCCTACATGTGCAAATTTTACTTATGATGTACATCTGACATTTTGTAATGTATATACCTTCTGGAATGGCCAAGTCAGACTAATTAATCTTTAGATCAGGAGAAATGTTAGAAATTAAAATCCACATGATGCTGAAAATGCTGGTAATGTTGTGATAACTAGCAGACCAGTTGTTTACTGACCAGGAAATACAAAATGCTGAAAGGATATTTCATGGTTGTGCATATGGAAAATGAGCCTCTAGAACCAAGATTATAGAGTAGGATGCTGAAATAAGCATGTGACTTGTTGCTGTCACACATGGGTTAGGAGAATGACTGTATTCCTGGCACCATTAGGCTGTTTGGTTTCATAAAAGTGACTTTTCTAGCTTTTGATTATAATTTAGATGGAAGAAAACCTATAAGCATGGAGCTATTTCTTGTGGATGATTGCAGGAGAAAATACCATTGATCCAACTCCATTTTTTTTTTAATGCCTCTAGAAACAGAAGTTTGTTGGGAGATTTGTTGGGTAGAAAAGATTAATTTCTTTTCTACATTACATTAAGTAAATGTCGAAATGCAAAAGAAAATGTAAAGTTTAAGAGATATGGACAGGAGGATTAAAATATACTTTATAAAAATTATATATGTGTACTGTATATAGTCTTGTGTATGCATGTGTATGTATAGGTGTGCATACATGCGTATGGAGGCCAGAGGTCAATTATGGATATCTTCTTCAAACATTCTCTACCTTATTGTTTGAGGCAAGGTCTTTTATTGTACCTGACTAGACTTAGCTTAGCTGGGCTGCATGTTGCAGGGATCCTTCTGTTACTGGCTCCCCAGTGCTGGGATTACAGGTACATTTTGTATGCCTGGCCTCTTAATGTGGGTGCAGGGCATTCAGACTCAAGTTCTCATGCTTGTGTGGCCAGTACGTTACTGACTGGGCCATCTCCTCAGCCCCATAAAAATTATCTTTAAAGTAAAAGTAATTGCTTAGATGTATTTATTATATATATTTATTTTATAAACAAACAGGGACAGGATGACATAGCTCTGTCATAAGCATAGTTTTATGTAAAAAAATTGGAAGTAAGAATTTTCAGGATGATATTAATATATGTAAAATATATATAATTATTTGAAATTATAATAAAAAAGGGAAAATAATCTGTCAAAATTTGGCTCATTTATTATAGTGAAATTTTATTTTGTTGAAAACTTAACTTTTGGGCTGGAGAAATGACTGCTCTTCCAAAGGTCCGGAGATCAAATCCCAGCAACTACATGGTGACTCACAACCATCTGTAATGAGATCTGATGCCTTCTTTTGGTGTGTCTAAATACACTTACAGTATATTTACATATAATAATAAATAAATTAAAAAAAAAGAAAACAACTTTTGACTGCTATAGTAATATTACCAACAAAAAGCATTTATTTGTGTCTACTCTATTTCAGAAGATATTCTGTGTGTTCTATATAAATATTCTCATTGGTATAACAGTGACTTAGGAGACACTGTTATGTTTTTGATAGATGAGAAAATTGCCATTTAGAAAAATGGCGTTTGCTCAGCTAATAACATGTGCAATTAGTATAAGTGCTCTATCTATATTAGTACATTGCCCGTGTTGCCCCCATTGTGCCTTATTATAATTGGGTATTACTAATTCAATAGGTTTTGGGAGGTCGAGTAAAAATATGAATTTTCTCCTTGTAGTTAAGACTTCATGTAGCCCAGTCTGGCCTTGAATTTTCAATCCCATTGCCTTTCCTGCCTAAGTCCTGGAATCACACGCAATGCACCACCATGCCCAGCCGAGGTGATATTTCTTATTGTCTTGGACTGGTGGAATAAAATGAAAGATCTTTTCTAATATTACGATTGTAACAGCTTATTTTTCTTTGCATGCAAAATAGAGGTTTATTGATCTGTTTTGTGTTTTTTTCATTAGTACTAATGTTCTTCACTACTATATAGTTTTCTATTTTGGTTTAGTTTAATCTTCAACTTCTATTACATTGTGCTTTTTATTTTTCAGTGTTTTGTCTCCTACATACGTTCAGTATATCTTATGAAGGATAAAGAAGTGTTTAATGTGAGCAAGTTACCTATTACTGAATATGCACTGTAAGTATTGATAACATAGCTGCAGTAAAGCTAGAGGGACTGTCCATAGTCTGTTTTCTAAGAGCCCTAGTTTAGATCATTCTGCTTTAGAATAGTCCATTGAAAATTTGCTGAGAAGTGTATTAAATGAAGTCTAGAAAATTAGCTCATACTAGTTCTTGTCAGGAAGGATCATGTTTATAAGTTCTGAATATTTTTTTTTGTCTTGCTACTCTTATGTACACTTGCAGTTACTGTTGTAAGATTAGTGACTCAGGTTGCCAAATAAGGAATGACCAACTGATTTTGTTTGAATAGTTGAGAAATTACAAAACAAAAATAGCCTTTTAATGTAAAAGGGTAGAATCAGCTCTATTTGAGGGAGTCTTATCTATGGGAAATGCTCCTTTACAAAATCTTTTAGAAGTACCCTTGAGCGCCATGATACTTCAATGTCTATCTTAGGTTTCTCAGATAAAGTATGTTTTAGGTAAGGTCTGTATGTTTAGACATACATATGTTTTCTAGGAATTTGAGTACCTTTTCTTTGAAATTAAGTTTAATAAAGAAAATTAAAATATTTTGAGGATTTCATACCTGAGAGTACAATAAATTTGTATCTTTCCACTTCCCCTTCATAAGAAAACAATTGCCTTGGTAAGCTGCTGTTTCCTATTCTGTGTTAGATTATATGCTTGATATAACATAATCTGTCAGTTACCACATTTTAAAATCCTGTGTTAGATAACAGTGTAGGACAGTGTTAGACAGCATTACTATTTTAGTAATGCATGGAAACCATGTGTCATGGGTAATGTGTTCTTGTTTCCTTATGTTTACTTGCCAGCTCCTAGTTTTACCATTTTTAATATCACCCAAAGATTAGGCTTTTTAGCTACTTTTGTATTCTGGGTCAACTTCAGTGTTTTTTATTTTGGTTGTTGCAGCTAGAATATTCACAAACGATGGGCACAGGTTTTGAATACTGCAGGGACATAATTAGAAGTTGTTTTGTCATATCAAACTAGTAAATGCCGTGATTGCCATTGAAGACTTGCTTTTGGTGAGGTTTAGAAAAGGTAAACAATTATGTTACACTTAAGTGATCAGTATAGTTTAACTATGTTTTTTAGTTTATGTTGATATTCAGATGTATAACTTTCTTGAGGTATATTTCCTCTTGAAACCTATGATATCTAAAGCAGTTGCTATGTCTATAAGATATGAGGTTTAAAAAATTGTATATGTACTGATCTCTTTAAGGAATTCAGGTTTTAGTTCCTAAGAAGTATAAATGTCTCTGTACTATATTACAAGAAATCCTCTAGTAAATACAAACTTATTGTCCCAACCTTCCTGTTACAACAGTAATTCAGTAATGGCAGAAGGGTTAGCACTGTTGTATATTCATTACTTTAACTTCATTGTATCTGTTTATTGACTCTCTAGCATGACTTTGTTAGGTAGACATTCTTAGCCATTGCATTTTTCAGATAAGAAAACTATCTAGAGAGAATATGATTCCTGAGATCACACAACTAGTAAACAACAGAGCTGTGCATTTTGAACTTCAGCAGTTCTATTTCTGAGTTTATGTTCTTCAACATAGAATTTGTCAGCTTTTGTTGTGCATTATATAGGAAAAAAAATGGATAAAGCAGCCATCTATTTATTTATTTATTTATTTATTTATTTATTTATTTAGTCTGTTTGTTTATAAGCATTGTCTTGGCAGACCTGAAGACCACCATGTAGCTAAGGCTGTCCCTCAACTCATCTGCCTGCTTCAGCCTCTTGAGAGCTGGGATTAAAGAGCAAATGATTGTGCCACATGCCTGGCTTCACCTTTGCTTTTTTAAAGTTGTATTTCTATACACCAGTGGGAGTTTAGTGAAAATTGTTGGCTTTAATCATATAAGGAAACAACCAATCTTAAATAAAATCTTGCTCTAAGGGTGGAAAAACAAAAAACCAATAAGATGTCCTTTTAGTTCTTTTAAAAAGAAAAATGCATTTTTATAGCTGTGATTATGCCATATTCTTTTTCAGAAGTGGAATGTGAGGCAGGGATGATGGTATATGTATTGTGCTCTATTCTTTGAAAATAACTGTTTTCCATTCCTCAGCCATGCCTTCTCCTGTTTATGTAGTAGCTTATGTTTTGCAGAGTACCTTCATGGAGTTAATTGGCATCTCTGTTCTATGTTGTGAGGAAGCTGAGAGTTGAATTTGAAGTTGGGTTTGGTACATGAATGTGATCATCTTGTTTCTATTTGAGTGCCTTTCTTTCATACTATTTTAGCTCTGGAGGGAGAGTGAGGTGTCTAAAACATTTTCCGGACAAGTACTCATTACGTTTTGGCTTGTCTTTTGGATCATTTAATCTGTCAGAATTGATGTATCTTAGAGGGGTGGTTTTTTTTTTTTTTTTTTTTTAAAGCCTTGGACATTGATCTGTGGAGAAACTTTCATAATACCACAAACATACCATCACTATTTTTGTTCTTTCCATTTTTGAAGGTCTCTTGGTCTTGCTGTGGCACCACGGATAAGATTTCTTCAGAAAATGGAGAAACAGCCCACCAAAGAATTGGGAAAGAATCAAGTCACTGAAGCAGTTCAGCCCAGGGCTCCCTCCCTCACCAACGATGAAGTAGAAGAATTTCGAGCTTATTTCAGTGAAAAAATGTCCATCCTTCATAAAAGTGGGGAAAAACTAGAAGAGACAGAATACAGATTGGCTAGTGGCGATAGTGACGAAGAACAGGATGAAGAGTCGGAAGATGAGGAAATGGAAGCTCATCAGAGAAAAGCAAGAGAGCCTCACACTGAATCTGTTCTCAGTACTGAGGAGGCACAGAAGGTCAAGGAAGTTCCTGCGCAGTTCTTAGACCAAGATGATGATGAAGAAGATGGGCCTGATTCTGACTTCCTCACAGTGAAGCGGCGTGATGTGTTTGGGTTGGATCTTAAAGAGAATGAAGCACTGTCGGTAAGTTTCTCCAAATGGAGTCTTCAGTAACATTGCATTGAACTTTTAAATGTTTGGAGCCAATTGACACCTCAATACTGAGTCTTTTGATTCTATGAATACAGTAAGTTTTCTATTTATTTCGGTCTCCTTTACTACCTTTTAGCATTGTTATGCATACCACATACATATTTTGTTAGAGTAGTCTTTTACTATTTAGTACTCTTCAGTATTATTTTACATGAACCTTAAAACTTTAATTTTGCATTTTTTCTGGCCAGCATATAGAAATACAAATTGTTTCTATGTATCATTTATTTTAGACTGGTGACACTTTTGGAAGTTCTTTGAGGTCTTCTATATAATTGATTAAATCATCTGTATTTGTAAACATCAAAATAGTAATAATTATTTTTACCTTCTGTACATTTTCTTGCCTGATTATGACTTGTAGGAAGAATGTGAGAAGTAAGAACAGATACTAATATGTTCTTGATATTAGGTAGGATAAACATTTAGATATTATTCTTGTATCTGATGTTAGTTTTTCAGTTGTTCTTGTTTTATAAGATTGGAAAAGTTTCATTCTCTTCCTAGTTCATGTTTTTTCTTAAACCATAAATGGATGATAAATTTTGTCATATATTTTTCTATAATTATTAAGGTAATCATGTGATGGTTCTTAGTTTGTTTAGATAGTATATTTTCTACCCCCAATTTTGAACCATTGTAAATTCCTGTGGGAAAAAACCCTTCACTTGAACACGATTTGTTTTCCTTTACTATAAGGCTACATTCTATTTACTAATTGGTATCTTGTTAGGGACCTTTGTTTCTGTTGTCACAAAGTAAATTTGTTTTCTTTTTATAATGACCTGTCTGGATACTATATATTTTAAAGGCTTCTAGCTTATTTTGTCAAATAACCTAACAGAATGATCATGTTGGTCATAATCACATTCTCTTTCTATTTCATTGTCTGTTTACACCATTATTGAATAGTAACTCATTTGTAAGTTTATTCATAGGAAATGGGCATTTTGAAGCTCTATAAGTATTTTTTGGTTGAAATAAAGTATTGAATTTTTGTAAGCTTAAACATAAATAATTTACTAGCTCTAAATGATAGAGCAGGTCCAGCCTTATAACTTATGGTTTCTAATTATGATCTAAAATTCTGCTATAAAAATTTCATCTTTCCATTACCAGATATGGCCCTCTTTACCCTAGGCCAGAATTGCAAGTAAAAAAATAAATGATTTAATTCTTATAAATGTTGTTTTAATTTCTTCAGATGGATGGATGAGAGGAGAGCCATATCCAAACTAAGAGAGTACATGACTTGGGCTGAGAGTCCAGAGCATTTTCTTTCTCTGATCTAACTATCCCTAGGCCTAGGCCTGAAAGCTTCTAGCCTTCTTACATTCTAGTCTTCCAAGATGATAGATTCAATTTGTCTTCTCTTGGCTTCTTACTGAATTGTTATGCTTGGTCTCATATTAACTTTGGCAATATGTTCTCATCTTCTGGCTTTTTCTCATTCTCTGGCTCCTTCTGTCTTTACCAGAGTTTAGCTTGTTCTCTCTGCTACCTGTCTTAGTAAAACTGTCCCATTAAAACTGCCACACACACCACTCTTCTCTCTCTGTGTTGCTCTCAAGTAGCCTCTCTTTTCTGTGCTGTTCTTGGGAGAGTCAGGTGCATCCTATCTCTGACTCATTCTGTTAAACCTTTTCTGATTCATCACTTTGTCTGCCCCACAATTAGATATCACTTTGAAACATGGCTGCTTCCTTCTACAAACTAGCCTTACCTTCATTGTTAGGCATTAAAGCACATGTCTGTATTCCAGGCAGATTATACTGTAATCCAGAGTGAGTCTGCATTCTAGCCAGATCATAGAGCTCTAGAAGGTCTTTGGATATGATCTCTTGACAGAGCAGCTATTGAATTCCTCTACACTTTCTAACTTAAAAAAAACAAACAAACAAACCTAAAATACATTTAAAATGTATACTTATTTATTTGTGTGTATGTATGTACACATAAATGCATCTGTGAGTGCATGGGTATGTGGATTCCCACGGTGGCCACAAGTAATTGGTTACCCTGGAGCTAGAGTTCCAGGTGGCCGTGAGCCTCCCAGTGCGAGAGCACTGGGTCTAAACTTGGGTCCTCTGGGAGCAAGTGGTCTTAACTGCTGACCCATCTCTTTAGTCCTAAAACAATAACATTTTAAACTATAATTTTTGAAATGTTATGGCATATTTATCAGATATGACAAGCAGCTTTGGTCCATCAAAGAGGTTTTGGGACACTGGTCAAGAAAAATGTTCTGTTCCTTCATATTACCTAGTATTATATACAAAAAAGAATACTGAAATGGAAGTAACTGACACCCCACACCCCACTTCATCTTTGTTCTTGAATTTCTAAAATGAGCATTTTGGGGGGTTCATGTTAATATATTTTTAACTCTTTATCATCTTTTGAAGGTAGTTGGTTTTGAGTGTGATTTCAGCTCTACAATTTTAATCAGTTTCCCATTTTATTTCTTTTTTTTTTTTTTTTGGTTTTTCGAGACAGGGTTTCTCTGTGTAGCCCTGGCTGTCCTGGAACTCACTCTGTAGACCAGGCTGGCCTCGAACTCAGAAATCCTCCTGCCTCTGCCTCCCAAGTGCTGGGACTAAAGGCGTGCGCCACCACCGCCCGGCTCAGTTAACCATTTTAACTGTTGACAATTTTTAAAGATTTTATTTTTGTATTCCAGCCATCACTTTTACTGGAGGTTGCTTTTTTATTATATATTTTTAAGGATAGATATACTTGATCAAAACTGAACAAATGATACACAGAGTGGGAAATAATATTACTGCTTAAACGTGGGAGATTAGGTGCTTTCATACACTGTTACTTTTGTTCAAGTTTGTTTGTAGAATTGTTTTTGTAGATACCATACTAAAATGTTAGAGAATTGGTTCATTAATTACAATCTAAAATTTTAAAATCTTTTTTTTCTTCTTTCTCCTTGGAAAATAGAAAAATTGCCAATTTGTTAGAAGCTTGGAGTCAGTGGAAGTAAACAGGAAAGCAGATAACATAACGTTTGTTTAGTGATTGACATATATGTCACTTATAACTATAACAATAGTTATTTGGTATATCAGATACCTTTGTTATAAAATCTCATTTTTTTTCTTGTTTCTTTTCTTTTTTTCCTTTTATTGGATATTTTCTTTGTTTACATTGGAAATGTTATCCCCTTTCCAGGTCTCCTCCGGAAATCCGCTATCCCATCCCCTCTTCCCCTGCCTCTATGAGGGTGCTCTTCCACCCATCAACCCTCTCCCGTCTTCCAACCCTGGCGTTCCCCTACACTGGGGCATCAAATCCCCTCAGGCCTAAGGGCCATTCCTCCCACTGATGTCCAACAAGGCCATCCTCTGCCACCTATGTGACTGGAGCCATGGGTCCCTCCATGTGTACTATTTGGTTGGTGATCCAGTCCCTAGGAGCTCCGGAGGGTCTGGCCAGTTGGCACTGTTACTCACCCCATGGGGCTGCAAACCCTCTCAGCTCTTTCAGGCCCTTCAGTTCCTCCATTGGGGAACCTGGACTCAGTCCAGTGGTTGGCTGTGAGCATCTGCCTCTGTACTTGTGAGGCTCTGGCAGAGCCTCTCAGGAGACAGCCATATCAGGCTCCTCTCAGCAAGCACTTCTTGGCTTCTGCAATAGTGTCTGGGTTTGGTGACTATACATGGGATGGATCCCCAGGTGGGGCAGTCTCTGAATGGTCTTTCTTTCACACTTTGCTCCACACTGTGTCTCTGTATCTCCTCCCATTCGTATTTTGATCCCCTTTCTAAAAAGAACTGAGCATCCATACTTTGGTCTTCCTTCTTCTTGAGCTTCGTGTGGTTTGTATCTTGAGTATTTGAGCTTTTGGGCTAATATCTACTTATCAGTGGGTGCATATGATGTGTGTTCTTTTGTGATTGGGTTACCTCACTCAGGATGCTATTTTCTAGTTCCATCTATTTGCCTAAAAATTTCATGAATTCATCATTTTTAATTGCTAAGTACATTGTGTAAATGTACCACATTTTTTGTATCCATTCCTCTGTTGAAGGACATCTGGGTTCTTTCCAGCTTCTGGCTGTTATAAATAAGGCTGCTATGAACATAGTGAAGCATATGTCCTTGTTATATGTTGGAGCATCTTTTGGGTATATGCCCAGGAGTGGTACTATGTCCAATTTTCTGAGGAACCACTAGACTGATTTCCAGAGTGGTTGTACCAGCTTGCAAACCCACCAACAATGGAGGAGTGTTCCTCTTTCTCCACATCCTCACCAGCGTCTGCTGTTACCTGAGCTTTTGATCTTAGCCATTCTGACTGGTGTGAGGTGAAATCTCAGGGTTGTTTTGATAGGCATTTCCCTGATGACTAAGGATGTTGAACATTTCTTTAGGTGCTTCTTGGCCATTCAGGGTTCCTCAGTTTAGAATTCTCTGTTTAGCTCTGTTCCCCATTTTTTAATAGGGTTATTTGGTTCTCTGGAGTCTAACTTCTTGAGTTCTTTGTATATATTGGATATTAGCCCTTGTCTTAGTCAGGGTTTCTGTTCCTGCACAAACATGACCAAGAAGCAAGTTGGGAAGGAAAGGGTTTATTCAGCTTATACTTCCACACAGCTGTTCATCACCAAAGGAAGTCAGGACTGGAGCTCAAGCAGGTCAGGAAGCAGGGGCTGATGTAGAGCTCATGGGGGAGGTGGTGGGGGATGTTACTTACTGGCTTGCTTCCCCTGGCTTGCTCAACCTGCTCTCTTATAGAACCCAAGACTACCAGCCCAGGGATGGCACCACCTATAAGGGGCCCTCCCCCCTTGATCACTAATTGAGAAAGTGCCCCACAGCTGGATCTCATGGAGGCAGTTCCCCAACTGAAGCTCCTTTTCTGTGATAACTCCAGCCTGCATCAAGTTGACACACAAAACCAGCCAGTATAGCCCTCTATGGGATGTAGGATTGGTAAAGATCTTTTCCCAATCTGTTGGTAGTTATAAGAGCTTTTAAGGATGGGAATATTATCGTGAACATGGAAAGACTTGAAGACAGAAATGTATTATGTTATGATTGGGAACTAGTTTAATTTTGAATTGTGCCAGAGGTTCCAGTGTATCAATTTTAACTTGACAGGTTCATAAGAGTGACTTTTTATCTGTAAAGGTATTTACAATAGATCAGTCTAGTCCATGTTTAAATGATTGATAGCAGATAACTTCCTTATTATGTGCAGAGTGATCATTTATTTGATAGTAATTCCTAGATTATCTAGAATTATTAGTCAGAGTGATAAGTGGAACTTTAGGTGAATTGGCCAAAATACAGTGATTGCTGAGACCTACATCTTATATGTTTTTGAGGAATTTCGACATGCTTACTAATTTGCCATTTCAAGAGTGTGAGTCAGGGTGATAGGAAGAATGTAAGAAACATGGCAGAGAAATGCCATATTTTTAGACTGAGGATTTTGGAAGCAAAATGTTTTGTTTCTTCTCCTTGAGCATTGCTTTTAATTTCTGTGGGAATTGTTTACCTGTTAATATCTCTGGCCCAATTCCATTCTTCATTCTTTTTATTCCTACTATTTTTTTTTCTTATTCTGTCCCTCAGGTTATTAATTCAGTACCCAGTGGACTGTATTCAAGTCTGTCCCCCAAAATAGTTATCAAAATAACTTTAAACAGTTAATATGTACTGGTAATGAACTTCTTGCTTAATATATTATAATATTCAAGTTACTAATTTGTGGAGTTGTTCCAGTTGATACCGTGCTTATCAATCCTTCTATGGCTCCTGGTTTTTCTGGGCATACTGAGTTCAGACTGTAATTCATAGACCAGTAAGCACACACAGTAGAATCAAAGAGACATTTACATAAGCAACTTCAGATATGATGTAATACATTTCTAATAGATTGAGCCTCTTGAAGATAGGGTAGAATTTTGGACAAAATGCAAAACCTAAATACTTTAGAGTGAGTGAAAGTAAGCAGATTTTAAAGGGCAAACAAAAAATTCAAGAAAGTGCCTTGGAGAGATGGCTCAGCAGTCAAGAGCACTCTCTGTTCTTCCAGAGGATCCCTAATTGCACTCCCAGCACCCACATGGTGGCTCACAGTTGTCTATAACTCTAGTTCCATGGCATCTTATGCCAACTTCTGGACTCTGTGGCACTGTGAAGGATGCACCAGCATGTGAGAAAGACAACCATACACATGATAAAAAAAGTATTTCGAGAAAGGGCTAGCATAGAGTAGGGTAGATTGCCTGTGTTACTAGCCTAGTTCTGAGAATACGCCACAGTGTTATTGTGAGAGACACATTCCTATAGATAGATGTTTGAATTTCTTTTACATTTAAAATTAAAGAACATTTTAAATTTATTTTTGATTGTTGTTTTGAGGAATGTACAGTGAACAAGCTTGCTGGAGATTGAGCCAGACTTCTAGAAGAACCACACACAGTGAAAAGCTCCCAATCATGGTAGAAAAGACTTTATCTTTGTTTTGATAGCAAATGATAGAGAAGGTGATCAGAAGACATACAAAGGCATTGTGAATCTGGGCTATGTTGTCAACTACTTTGGCCTAATTGGTATTGGAGAACAACATAGCCTATCACTGTAGAATGCTCATTTTTTGTCTTGTACGATATATTTTTAATGCACTGTATAGTTGTTTATATATATGATCTTATTCAAATGGTCAAGAAGTAAAACACTGGGTCATTAAAGACATTTCAAAACATTTTAAAGGATTGAATATATCAGCAGTGTGTACTACATTATAGTTGAATTAAAATAGAAACCAACAGAACATATTCAGAAGCATAAAATATCAGGAAATTGTGTCTGTTTAAGGTTTTAAAACAGTGCCATTGCTAATTATCATTTTTGGCCTCTCAGCTGTTATATAACAATATTATCAAAGGTGGTCATTAATACTAATGAGAAGTAGGATAGGTTGCATATGGATTATTGAAATTCACGTCTAGATATTTTTGAAGGCTAGAATAGTACTAGCAGTAAAAATTATCATTATGCACAGTGTGTCAATACTGATTTATTATACTTGTGTTAATTTTTCTGCAGAAATATCAGCAAATATCTATTCATCCTAGGTAGGGTACCACTAATAGACAAACAAAAGTTTTTGGTGAGCTAGTGAGTTTACTGGGTTTCCTTACAGGAGGATGGTTGACCCCCATGTATCTTTATCATTGAAAGATCTCACCCCCACATAGGTGACAATCTACCATCAGCTGCATAGATTGAATTTTCCTTTAGGTTAACCTTCCTACCTTTGACATATTCTAGCACTTCCAGAGATAGCATATAGCTGGACAGAATTACACATAGCTGAGGTATGGGAAGAGAGTGACTATAATATCAGGTAAGGGGATTTCCCCATCTCCTTTGAGAGAAGTCAAGTTAACCACAACTGCTTTGATTAAGGTGTTCATGGTTGGACAATGTTCTGGCAATGTGATTCTTACTGATGGGAGTCACTAAAAGGATGGAACATTGCTTTGGTATTTAGTTCATGTGCTCTAGCTTACATGGAGGTTATAGACTGACTCCCTTATTCTTCAGAAAGTGAAGATTAAGTTTTCAATTAAATACTTTGTATTCTGTCCTCACACTTTTTAGAGATGTCACTGCTGTTCAATAAATGCACATGCAAGACACTATAAAGTAAAATCAGTGAATCATATTTAATGTATAAAATTTTGTTAATGACATTCTTCACAAAGGAGTTCATATCAGAACTTGAGTATTTAATCATTTAAAGAATACAGCATTTCAACGAGTTTAATTTTATTGAAACAAGCAGGAATTGCTCTTATAAGATTATTGTTATAGTAACCATTTATATTTTTGTAGTATGTCTTATTGGTGAGAAAATAAGGTAAAACAAATTTTGAGAAGTGTAGTTTGCTGAAAGTTTACATAGAACTTTTCAGCACTTCATTTACTATGGTGGGCAATTCTGTAAATACTGTATGAAAATGATTTCTGTCTTGGACTTGTAATTTGGTTTTAAAAGATTGATTAGTTCTAGTTATGATTAAAGCTAACATTTTCAAAATCTGTATCAAGTACAGCTGTTTCTGTGAAAGTTATAATTAATGAAAAGCTATATTAAGATTCTATTATGAAGGAGTCAGTTGGAGGGTCATTTACTTATTTATTTTATTTTGGGAAATAATTAGGAAAGCTAATTTCAAAGGTCTTTTGTTTCAGTATTTTTAGCAATGAATGATGCTGTAGTAACTTGTTTCATCTTTCATTATGGCAGGCATGGTTCAAACTGAAAGTTATATAGTTGCTTATATTATACTTACATTGAAAGTTTGCTTTCCAAATGTATAAATACAAAACAAATGACAGATGTGAATCCCAAGTTTTCTGTTAATTTGCTAAAATACATTGAGTTACATCTGTTGAGATAGCTCAGTAGGTAAATATGCTTGCCACTCAGACACATTACTTTAGTTTGATCTCTAAGACCCATATTGAGTGAGGAAGGAGAGAATAGACTCCTTAAAGTTGTCCTGTAACTTCCACATGCATGCATTGGGAAAGGCATATATATCCATAATGGATAAATAAATGTAATAAGATATTTTTTTTTAATTTCAAGTTTTTTAAAAAAGATTATTTTATTAGCTTATGCATATGTATTTTGCTTGCATGTATATAAGTACTATATGTGACTGTTGTCTTTGGAGGTCAAAGACATCCTCAGATCTCCTGGGACTGGAGTTAAAGAAGGTTGTTAGCTGCCATGTGGGTGCTAGCTAGTGACCCTTGGTTCTCTGCAAGAACAACAAGTGCTTCTAAGCACTGAGCCCATTCTCCAGCCTGTAATAAAATATCTTTAACAACAAAAGATCTTGAACTATTTTCATAATTTTTTTTTTTTGTAGATCAGCTTTTCAATTATCTTGGGCTTCTAACAATTTCTTCTTAATCCCCACTTTCATTCTCTTTTGCTAGGGACGTTCAGGTCCTTACTATAGCAATGCTTCAAGTGCTCAACATACATTATTATTCATGAGGCCAACTGTGATCTTAAAATATTAAAAGAAAATGCCACAAATAATGTATTGTTGTTACTTACCATTCTGAGTACTGTTGTTGCAGAACAAACTTTGTTTGTTCATTTGTTTGTTTAAATGTAGTAAGATCTTTCATGACCCACAAGTATATGATCTAAGAACCTAAGATGCTGGGATATTCACTGTTACTAGGTCAATAAACATTTTGGAAAAGTGGCTCTATGTTAAGATTAATGACATGGACTCTTGTTCATGTATGTACAGTTGAAGTAGGCTTTATTAAGAATTATATGTAAGGACAGTAGTGCCTTATGTATATGTTCTTCAAGGGCTTTGGGATGGGGGTGGGACAGTTGCCTTGCTGTTATGAACTTGAGAGTCAGTATAGTGCACAGTGGTTATTCTGAATGAAATTCAAGTAGCTGGAGTATTGTTATTTTTTATTGAAAATAGATTTTTTAAATACACTATCTGATTATAGTTTCTCCTTCTCCAACTCCTTCCAGATCCTCCCCACTTCCCCAGTCAGTCAAATCTATACCCCCTTTTATCTTTCTCTCACTAGGATTCACACAAACATCTAATGAATAAGATAAAATAAAAATTATTCCTAATGACATTCTGCCTCCTCAGGAGTAATTCTATGGCTACATTCCTTTAGCAGAGCAAGTTTCTGATTCTTGATCACCCAAGCAGTGTCAGGTATGGGTTCTACCTTAAATCTAATCAGATATTGGTTAGTTAGTTCCATAAGCATTGTGCTTCTATTGCATTAGTGCACATTATAGGTAGGTCATCATAAATCTAAGTAAGGGTTTGTAGCTAGGTTAGTATTAGTCAGTAGAGGTGAAGGCTCTATATAGGCCCCAGCTTGACTTCTTCATGTTCCATGAGTTGTATCGGTGCTGTCTTCAGCAATAGGGCCTTACTGTCATTTTGTGGAGAGTAATCAACAGCTTTTGCAATAATAACCTAGGTTGTTTGGGGGTTCCTGTGGGGCTCCTTTGGCACCTTTGATTAGATATAACAAAATGTATTCTTCAACTGCATTCATCAGATTCCAATCATAATGATATCTTACATTAATAATTGTGAGAATGAGCACACCGAATAGGTTAGAGATCATTTTAAGTTGATTCTGTGTTTTTACTGGGTACTTTATTCCAGTGATGTTTATTCAGGTTTTTATATGTAGTTGGATTTGTCTGTTGGGTTTAAGATACAGACTTGATCTTTGTTTTACATAATACTAAGTTTGTAAATTGGTTCCTGTATCATCTTTTTAGGTCTGCTCTTCCAGTACTACACTAAACGTTTTGTTTTTCTTCAGTATTCAGGTTGGCTTCTTTTAGAGGCCCCGACCAGTGAAGCCTGGCTAAAGCAAGGTAGTGTTCTCAAGCTGCAGAAAATTTATCCCCACAGTAGTCATGGATTCTGATGACTACTAGTTTATTTTTTCTCATCTTACAGTGAAGAAAATGTGATTATGTTTTAGTAAATTACAGCGAATATCTGCTCTGTCTTGGTTTCTCCAATTTTCTTTTTTCTTTGTTGAAAGAGGACTAAATTGTAAAGTCATTGATTTGATAGGATACTCTGTCTTGTAGTTCCTCAAATAATCAGACGCACATTCAATGATTTTTCTTGATATATGAAAAAGTTTTGAACAAGTACAGCAAATGTAGAACATTTGATTGTAGCCTGGGTATGTGCTGAACTTTCTGTGAAGTAGTTCATCCCATGGTGAGGGCAGAGAAGGCAGCTGAAGAAGATGCTGTGTTGGGCAAGGGGTGTGACCTTTTTAAGGCTTGTAGTTTGTGTTTATCTCAGGTAAATGTCAGCATCCTATTTTCAGTATATGTGTCTCTTGTCTTTCTACAAAGACTTCCTCACTTCTGTCTTCTGCCTCTTTTCCTATCTATATACAAGACATTTAATCTAAGGTTCATATTCTATGTCAGAATGTCTGATTTATAAAAACTCAGTTGTTCCTCTACCTATTTGTACAAATTACATCTGTTAATTATAATTTAATGCACTTATTTGGCTAAAATATTTACTTGTAACCGTATTTTTTTTTTTTTTTTAGTTGGGAGACTATTTTGGGATTTGGTAGCAGATGTATGCACTTGGCATTTTTCATTATGATAATTTTCATATTTGTTAAGGCTGTTAGGTTCAGTTGCCAATAGTTTTGTGGCCTACTGTGCCCCTCAAGGCTTTTTGTCTAAAGGGTATTTGGCTTTGTTAATACCAATCTTAAAATTTTTGCTATCTTGTAGCTGGAGAGATGGTACAGCAGTTAAGAGTGCTTCCTGCTCTTCTAGAGGACCTGAGTTCAGTTCACAGCACCCACGTCAGACTGTTTACAAGTGCCTGTGACTCTAGCACCCAGGGATATCTTCTGCCCTCTTCTGGCCTCTTGTGCACGCGCGCGCGCGCGCGCGCGCGCGCACACACACACACACACACACACACACACACACACACACACACACACACACACACACACACACACACAGACACAGCAGACATATGCACATATAAAATAAAATCTTAAAACAAATTTTAGCTGCCTTAATAATGAAGTTTCTTTTGTCCTGTGATTCTTTTTAGATTTGACTGAACTCATTAACGCTACTTCCAGAACTATGTCTTCTTAGAAACTGCTATTCTCCCTAACTCTCATTTTTTTGTTATTGATACTTCTTATCTTCATGAAGAAACCATTATTTAAAAAGAAAACTTAGTGTATAATTGCATATTTGTAAGGCATAATTTAATATTTCAATGTATGTACTTAATATACTGTAGTGAAGCAGGGTAGTTACATTAGCTACATTTCATTACAAGAATATTTCTCTGACACTCCCCCCCCCCTTTTTTTTCTTTCTGGCCTTATAATTACTGTTTCGTGAATTTTTCCTGATCATCTGTTACTTTCAGCCTTGTTTTTGTGTTCTGCCTTCTCTGTTATGTATATATTTCTTCAAACCCCAGCCACAATCAGTACACTTAGTTATATTGTGTTTTTGCCTTTCTACTCCATATGCCTTGCAAGCTTCAAGCCAGGTTTAATTTGTCTGTTCACCTTCTTTATGTTTATGCACTGTGCTCCTCACTGCTACTTCTGCTTTTTACATCATGGTGTCCGCATCCAAATTTCATTATTTCTTAGTTCCCTGTTTCATCACTGCTAGGAGAAAATGTATATCATTTTCTAAATAAACTCGATTCATGGTGGTTAGTGGTGGGTAATATAGTGAACGGATATGAAGTACAAGTTCATGTCAGTGGGTATTCAAGATCTTTAGTGTTTGTTTCATTTAAAAAAATTATATTATCAATTTATAAGGGATTTAAATACCGTAAGTAAATGCATATCAAGTATTGAAACAAGCTTAGATAAAGTTTTTGGTTTTGTAAAATATTAGGCTGGGGGAAGTGCAATAATAGGAATGCATTTGTTTTCTGTGGTTTCTGTAGTATACTATATAAATAATGACATAAGGAAGTAAAGCTTACTATTTTACTTTTTCCTAGGTCAGAGTATTAACTAAAACTCACATGGCTAAAAGTAAAGGATCAGCAGTACTAACTTTCTGTGGGGAGGGGGTGAGCCATTTTCTTATTCTTTTTCAGCCACCAGAGACCCTCTGCCTGTCTCATTAACCACTATAGTTCTAAGCTTTATTTCACAAAACACTGTATATTCTTTCTTTAATGGACAGAGCCATTCACTGAAATTTGTTGAAAATGGTCAGGAGTAGAAAATTGAATAACCAAAATTGATTCCCTAAAGGTGTGTTATTGTACTTCTAGTTATGTAACAGATACTCATTTTTATATCTGCTACTTACTACATCATGTTCAATTAAACATGGTATAAATAAAAAGTATGAAATGAAAAGTTTTCAAGTGTTTCCTATTTCATTTTACTGTGGTATAAGATATGATTTCAAAGTACTTGGTTAGTTTTTTGCATTCTCTTTTCATAATTAGGAGATGGTGTGAACATCTGTCAAAGAAATAGATCCAGTGAGCCACCGAATCTCTTTTGAACTTCACTGAGTACTAAAGTGGGGATGCTTTTCAGGAATTCTATGTTTTAGATCTGTTCTGAAAATAATTCTATTCTATATATATGTCCTCTTACTTTTGGAGAAAAATAGTTTGTAGGTAACCATTTTTCTTTTTGTGGTTTGAGACAGTTTATTTTGCTTGGTAGTTACTGTTAGAACTGGAATCCTAATTTTGACCTTCTGATTCTAATTTTTCTAAGTGGCTCTTAATGCCCACTTTTAAAAATGTTTCGGATTGAAACATCTTCCAGTGAACATCAGGCTTGGTGAGCCTGCCTCTACATTGTTGTGTTGCTTTCTTTCTGATGAGAGCTCCTTATTAGGTGGCACATTTGCAAAACTGTGGACCATGAGTTATCAAGATAAAGATTGTAGAGAAAGAGTCAAGTATAAGTTGAGACCTGCTGTCTTTGTAAGACATTTCGGCAGCTCTAGTGGTGTTCCTGCTCCAGCTTACGGACTTTTGACTCCTGGCATTTGGAGTGGGAGTAATACTGAGGAAGCAGCATTACATAAGAAGTAAGAAGACAGTGACTGCATGGAGATCTGTACATACAAATTCCCTGCAACATATATTTGGTAAAAGCATAATGTAGGAACCATGAGAGAAAAAATACACCATTAAGTAAATCTGTATGGCATTTTCAGCAGTAATATATTAAAAATCAAAGCTTGAGTTAGTACATTCATTTAAAGTGGCATTATTGGTATATATTATTCACTGGTTCTTCTGAGTTGCCTTTCTGGCAGTTGGATTAGAATAATAGTCCTTTTGGATTGAACTTACTGTTCTTGATTTTCTTAAATTATTTAAAAAAATGAAGGCCTATATATATTAAGATGAAAAATTATCAGCAAGTCATAGCTGCCAGGGCTTTTGACTGTCCCAGTAGTATACACGGGTAATGGTTCATTTACTCAATCTGAGTAATTTACTGAATCTCTAACTATTGAGAACATTAATACTGCAGCCTTCCAGGTGTGAGTCAGAGGTAACCTTTCTTTAACCATTTGTTCCAAACTCTAATGATTTGCCGTAATCACTTTATAAAAGATATTATAAACCTCTACTGAGAGCAAACATCTTGACCTTATTTTAAGCATTAGACATATTCATCCAAAGTTAAAGGAACATTTTGTGCATTAAAAACATTTCACTGTTGACTTTTATTACAAGTGCTGTAGTAGATACTTTCCCAACATAGAACTTTCATTTTATTGGCTGTCTGCAAAAGAAAAACAATTCAAAATTCTGAGAATTGTGTAAAAGATGTTTTCCTTCAAAAACAGAACATTAAAAATGGTAAGTCATTCTTATGTTATATTATACTTCTAGAACCCAGATTCTTATTTTCTGTAGATATTGTGTTATATCAGTTGCAAAACAAAATTAGCTTTCATTAAAAAAAAAGTGTTCCTCCCATGTTGGGTACGTTGTGTCACACCTGTAATGTCAGTGTTCTCAAACTTAGAGCCATTTTTCCAGCCTCTAAAAATAGATCTTTAAAACAAAAATATAAGCAACACTCATGTTGATCTAAAAATTAATCATAGTAGATGAGAAAGTACTTTGGTAAAGTGACTTTTGAATTACTGTAATATGGCATAAAGTAAAATATTAAAACTTGGGAATTAAAAAAGAACTCTTACTCTTTATAATTTCTTTTTTTAATCTTTTTTTATTAGATATATTCTTTATTTACATTTCAAATGATGTCCCCTTTACTGGATCCCCCCCTCCCCAAAATCCCATATGCCCTCTTCCCTCTTCCTGTTCCCCAATCAACCCATTCCCTCTTCCCTGTCCTGGTATTCCCCTACACTACTGCATTGAGCCTTTCCAGGACCAGAGGCCTCTCCTTCTTTCTTCTTGGGCATCATTTGATATGTGAATTGTTTCTTGGGTATTCCAAGCTTCTGGGCTAATATCCGCTTATCAGTGAGTGCATACCAGGTGTGTTCTTTTGTGAATGGGTCACCTCACTCAGGATGACATTCTCCAGTTCCACCCACTTGCCTAAGAATTTCATGAATTCATTGTTTTTAATAGCTGAGTAGTATTCCATAGTGTAAATATACCACATTTTCTGTATCCATTCCTCTGTTGAGGGACATCTGGGTTATTTCCAGCTTCTGGCTATTATAAAAAAGGCTGCTATGAACATAGTGGAGCATGTATACTTATTGCATGCTGGAGAATGCTCTGGGCATATGCCCAGGAGTGATAGATATAGCAGGGTCCTCTGGTAGTATTATGCCGAGTCTTCTGAGGAACCACCAAACTGATTTCCAGAGTGGTTTTACCAGCTTGCAATCCCACCAGCAGTGGAGGAGTGTACTCTTTCTCCACATCCTCACCAGCACTTGCTGTCTCTTGAGTTTTTGATCTTAGCCATTCTGACTGGTGAGGTGGAATCTCAGGGTTGTTTTGATTTGCATTTCCCTAATGACTAAGGATGTTGAACATTTCTTTAGGTGCTTCTCAGCCATTAGATATGCTTCAGGTGAAAATTCTTTGTTTAGCTCTGTACTCCATTTTTTAATAGGGTTATTTGGCTTTCTGGAGTCTACCTTCTTGAGTTCTTTGTATATCTTGGATATTAGTGCTCTGTTGGATGTAGGGTTGGTAAAGATCTTTTCCCAGTTTGTTGGTTGCCGTTTTGTCCTTTTGACAGTGTCCTTTGCCTTACAGAAACTTGGTAATTTTATGAGGTCCCATTTGCCAATTCTTGATCTTAGAGCATAAGCTATTGGTGTTCTGTTCAGGAAATTTTCCCCTGTGCCCATGTGCTCAAGGCTCTTCCCCAGTTTCTTTTCTATTAGTTTCAGTGTTTCTGGTTTTATGTTGAGGTCCTTGATCCACTTGGACTTGAGCTTAGTACACAGAGATAAGAATGGATCGATAGGCATTCTTCTGCATGTTGATCTCCAGTTGAGCCAGCACCATTTGTTGAAAAGGCTATCTTTTTTCCACTGGATGGTTGTAGCTCCTTTGTCAAAGATCATGTGACCACAGGTGTGTGGGTTAATTTCTGTGTCTGCAATTCTGTTCCATTGATCTACCTGCCTGTAACTGTACCAATACCATGCAGTTTTTAACATTATCATTCTGTAGTACTGCTTGAGATCGGGGATACTGATTCCCCCAGAAGTTCTTTTACTGTTGAGAATAGTTTTAGCTATCTGGGTTTTTTTGTTATTCCAGATGAATTTTTGAATTGCTCTTTCTAACTCTATGAAGAATTGAGTTGGGATTTTGATGGGGATTGCATTGAATCTGTATATTGCTTTTGGCAGGATAGCCATTTTTACTGTATTAATCCTGCCAATCCATTAGCATGGAAGATCTTTCCATCTTCTGAGGTCTTCTTCGATTTCTTTCTTCAGAGACTTGAAGTTCTTGTCATACAGATCTTTCACTTGTTTGGTTAGAGTCACACCAAGTTACTTTATATTGTTTGTGGCTATTGTGAAGGGTGTCATTTCCCTAATTTCTTTCTCAGCCTTTTTATCCTTTGAGTATAGAAAGACTACTGATTTGCTTGAGTTAATTTTATATCCGGCCACTTTGCTGAAGTCGTTTATCAGCTGTAGGAGTTCTCCGGTGGAGTTTTTTGGGTCGTTTAAGTATACTGTTATATCATCTGCAAATATTGATAATTTGACTTCTTCCTTTCCAATTTGTATCCCTTCGACCTCTGTTTGTTGTCTAATTGCTCTAGCTAGAACTTCAAGTACTATATTGAATAAATATGGAGAGAGAGGGCAGCCTTGTCGAGTCTCTGATTTTACTGGGATTGCTTCAAGTTTCTCTCTATTTAGTTTGATGTTGGCTACTGGTTTGCTCTAAATTGCTTTTATTATGTTTAGTTATAGGCGTTGAATTCCTATTCTTTCCAAGACATTTAACATGAAAGGATGCTGAATTTTGTCAAATGCTTTTTCAGCATGTAATGAAATGACCATGTGATTTTTTTTCTTTGAGTTTTTTATGTAGTGGATTACATAGATGGATTTCCCTATATTGAACCATCCCCTGCATCCCTAGGACGAAGCCTACTTACTTGATCATGGTGAATGATCGTTTTGATGTGTTCTTGGATTCGGTTGGCAAGAATTTTATTGTTTATGAAATTGTGGCTTCATAGAACTAGTTGGGTAGTGTTCCTTCTGTTTCTATTTTGTGGAATAGTTTGAAGAGTATTGGTGTTAGGTCTTCTTTGAAGGTCTGATAGAATTCTGCACTAAAACCATCTGGACCTGTGCTTTTTTTGGTTGGAAGACTTCCAATGACCACTTCTATTTCTTCAGGGGTTATAGGATGGTTTAGATGACCTATTTGATCTTGATTTAATTTTGGTATTTGGTATCTGTCTAGGAAATTGTCCATTTCCTCCAGATTTTCTAGTTGTGTTGAATACAGGTTTTTGTAGTAGGATCTGATGATTTTTTGAATTTCCTCAGTTTCTGTTGTTATTTCTCCCTTTTCATTTCTGATTTTGTTAATTTGGATACTGTCTCTGTGCCCTCTGGTTAGTCTGGCTAAAGGTTTATCTATCATTGATTTTCTCAAAGAACTAACTCCTGGTTTTGTTGATTCTTTGAATAGTTCTTTTTGTTTCTACTTGGTTGATTTCAGCCCTGAGTTTGATTTCCTGCCTTCTACTCCTCTTTGGTGTATTAGCTTCTTTCTGTTCTAAAGCTTTCAGGTGTGCTGTTAAGCTCCTAGTGTATGCTCTCTCCAGCTTCTTTTTGAAGCCAGTCAGAGCTATGAGTTTTCCTCTTAGCACTGTTTTCATTGTGTCCCATAAATTAGGGTATGTTGTGCCTTCATTTTCATTAAATTCTAAAAAGGTTTTGATTTCTTTCCCTATTTCTTCCTTGACCAAGGTATCATTGAGTAGAGCATTGTTCAGCTTCCATGTGTATGTGGGCTTTCTGTTATTTTTATTGTTACTGAAGACCACCCCTACTCCATAGTGATCTGATAGGAGGCATGGAATTAGTTCGATTTTCTTTTATCTGTTGAGGTCTGTTTTGTGACCAATTATATGGTCAGTTTTGGAGAAGGTACCATGAGGTGCTGAGAAGAAGGTATATTCTTTTGATTTAGGATGAAATGTTCTATAGATATCTATTAAATCCATTTGGTCCAAAACTTCTGTTAGTTTTACTGTGTCTCTCTTTAGTTTGTGTTTCCCTGATCTGTCCATTAAGGGAAGTGGGGTGTTGAAGTCACCCACAATTATTGTGTGGGGTGCAATGTGTGCTTTAAGCTTTAGTAAGGTTTCTTTTACGAATGAGAGTGCCCTTGTATTTGGAGCACAGATGTTCAGAATTGAGAGTTCTTCCTGGTAGATTTTTCCTTTGATGAGTATAAAGTGTCCTCCCATGTCTTTTTGATGACTTTTGGTTGAACGTCTTTTTTATCGGATATTAGAATGGCTACTCTGGCTTGTTTCCTGGGACCATTTGCTTGTAGAATTGTTTTCCAGCCTTTTACTCTGAGGTAGTGTTTGTCTTTGTCATTGAGATGCGTTTCCTGTATGCAGCAATATGTTGGTTCTTGTTTCCGTATCCAGTCTGTTAATCTATGTCTTTTTATTGGGGAATTGAGTCCATTGATGTTAAGAGATATTAAGAAAAAGTGATTGTTCCTTCCTGCTATTTTTGATGTAATTTTTATGTTTGTGTGATTATCTTTTTCTGGGTTTGTTGGAAGAAGATGAATTTCTTGCTTTTCCTAGTGTATAGTTTCTCTCCCTTTGTTGGTGTTTTCCATTCATTATCCTTTACTGTGTAAATTTTTTTTGTCATGAAATACCTTGGTTTCTCCATCTATGGTAATTGAGAGATTTGCTGGATATAGCAGTCTGGGTTGGCATTTGTGTTCCCTTAGGGTCTGTATGACATCTGCTCAGGATCTTCTGGCTTTCATAGTTTCCGGTGAGAAGTCTGGTGTAATTCTGATAGGTCTACCTTTATATGTTACTTGACCTTTTTCCCTTACTGCTTTTAATATTCTTTCTTTGTTTAGTACATTTGATGTTTTAATTATTATGTGACAGGAGGAATTTCTTTTCTGTTCAAATCTATTTGGAGTTCTGTAGGCTTCTTGTATGTTCATGGGCATCTCTTTCTTTAGGTTAGGGAAGTTTTCTTCTATAATTTTGTTGAAGACATTTACTGGCCCTTTAAGTTGGAAATCTTCACTCTCTTCAATACCTATAATCCTTAGGTTTGGTCTTCTCATTTTGTCTTGGATTTCCTGGATGTTTTGTGCATTTTGCATTTTCTTTGACTGTTGTATCAATGCTTTCTATGGTATCTTCTGCGTCTGAGAGTCTCTCTTCTATCTCTTCTATTCTGTTGTTAATTCTTGCATCCATGACTCCTGACTTCTTTCCTAGGTTTTCCATGTCCCGAGTTGTTTCCCTTTGTGATTTCTTTATTGTTTCTACCTCCATCTTTAGATATTGGATGGCTTTGTTCAATTCCTTCATCTGTTTTGTTGTGTTTTCCCTTAGTTCTTCAAGGGCTTCTCCCTGTTTACTTGTGCTCTCCTGTATTTCTTTAAGGGAGTTATTTATGTCCTTCTTGAAGCTTCATGAGCTGTGATTTTAAATCCAATTCTTGTTTTTCTGCTGTTGTTGGAGAACTTGGTTCCGATGGAGCCATGTTGCCTTGGTTTTTGTTGGTGGTATTATTGTGTTTGCCTTTTGCCATCTGGTTATCTCTGGTGTTAGATGGTGTTGCTGTCTCTGTGTTCTTGGGAGACTCGTTCTCTCAGTGTATACTGATATGTAAGTACTTCTGCAAGACCGGCTCTCTTATAGTTGTATTTGAGTAAGTAACTCTGTGGCCCAGATCAACTCTGGGTGCAGGCCGTAATCAGAAGACTCCTGTCCCAGGCTATTCCTAGGCTCTTGTGTCCTCAGGGTTTCAGGCTGTTTCCTCTGAGCAGCAGGGGTGGTCCTACTGTACTACTGGGCCTCTCTGCATTCCTGAGTGGTTAGCTACCTCTGTGTGTCCCTTGGATATGGTACTCAGTGGCAGAGGTCAGCTCCTCTGCTCTGCAATGCAGGTCTCACCTGTGCTGGCTGACTCCTCTGCCCAGCAGGGTTGATAGCTGACTTCCTGCACCACTTGGAGATGGTGTGCTGTGGCAGAGGACCATCCCAAACCCTATAATTACTTTCTAATATAGACTTTCCACAAGATTTTTGTCTTCACCTCCAAAATGGTAGGGTTACAGAAATGTGGCTCGGAAATGTGGCTCTAGGTCCACCTTACATAAGATTTTCGTGGACCTTCAAATTAATGTACTAAAACAGCAAAACAACAAAATAACTGTAGACCTGAAACACAGGCAGAGGAATATACGGTAATGATGCTCTGTCATGTCCCCAAGATGAATTGGCATCTTCACTCTGCAAGTGCAATAACCTGTTATCTATTTTAGAATTGGCAAGCAAATTCTGGTTGTTGTTTTCATTGAAGCTACAGACTACAGTTTTAAAGAAATGATAACTAAAGCCCAAAGCTAAAAAACCCTTCTTAAAAATCTCCTAGTAAAAACCAACCAACCAACTAACCAACCAAACAACAAAAAAACGGGCACACTGTTGAGCAAGTTGGATAATTAAAAATCATGGAGAGACAGAATGAATGCATAGCATGTAGAACTGTGGTATATTTCAGTACAATTTGGTAGAAAGTACACTTATTTAAGGAACATAGGCTTATATTCGATGATCCCTTTTTAGGGGTTTTGTTCTGAATTAGATATTGTGAGGCAGTATGTATAGTTTCTCTTACTGGTTATCTTAGTGAGCCTTTTAATTGAGAAATTCAAAGTTAGAAAAGGAAGATGCCAAAAAATATCATTTTGGCATTTAAGCTAATGTTGGTATTTTTGTTCCTGCCTTTTGTCTTGCCACAGTGCATTTTGTACTTGTGCATGTCAGTGTGTTGCTCAGGCAAGCGCAGGCCTCACTCATGGTTCCTTGAAGCAGGCCTTTTACAGCTGCTTTTGTCTTGTCATTGAGGTTTGCCTGTCAGCTCCTTCAAGGAAGCATGGTGCCCAGTCTCAGGAGTACCTTTTCTCAAGATAAATATTGTACTTCAGAAAAGTACAATTAATAAATAAAGACCAAAGAGACAATCCCACCTGTGGCTAGCTTGGTGAGACAGTGGGCCTACTGCGTTTACTTAAGAACCACCTGTAACTTCAAGGCAGTTATATCACTAAACTATCCATCACACTATGGGTAATGACTAATGAAAGCTGTATCCTGAGCTCTCTGCACAGCTTGCAGGCAGCTCCACTGAAGAATGTCAGTCTCTCTTTTCCAGCCATTGTTCAAGGCTTATTATCTCAGAGAGGGCCTTGGCAGGCTTATAGACCTCTGAGCTTCCTCAGTAGTTGTACTTGCTTATACAGAAAAGGCATGATATTTCTGCTTGTTCCAGATATTCTTCAATAATTGGTATAGAGAGAGCGGACAGAGATTGTTTGTTTGTTTGTTTATTTCCAATCTAGTTCTAGTTGTGACCTCTATAGAGATGAATTGGGACAGAAAAGGCTGAACATATGAAAAATTTCTTAATTTAGGATTAATAACTTTTAAAGGGGAAAATTAGGATTCCTCATGGGAGTGATAACTTGAAAGAACAGTCACATTTGAACTCTTTGTACACTGGGAGCTAGCTAAAGTTGCTTTCAGTGTTACATCTCTGAGAAACATCACAGCTCTTAGAGGTTTCAGACTATCAGGGTTTTGGACCAGCAGATCTCAAGGTTGAGTCACAGGTTGGTAGAGCAGCAGGCTAGAGGAACAGGTCTCAAAAGTGGTGGGTCTTGGATAGTAAGAAGCAGAAGTAGGAATGAATTCCTTTCTGTAGTTAGAGCATGGAGTCCTGGAAGTTGAGGCCAGATGGATTCTCCCTGCCTACTTTTGAAGCCTGGCCGACTTCCCTGTTTGTGGAGTCTCAATTGAAGGCAATTTCCTTCCACCACCTCTGATAAGATCTCAGGAGTCTGTCTTTTCAGAGTTGTGCAAACCCCATTATGTGAAACTATGTGGGTTCTCACTGGCTGAATGTATGTATGTAAATGAGGTATAAAGTGAAGAAACACCTGTTAAAATTGGGGGAAGATAGGAAGAAAGCTAAGCGCTTCCAATATGTTCCTAATTAATGTTTGAGAGTCTGCTTCATGTTACAGTGGTATTCGAAGCCAGATACTTAGGTGTCAAAGTAATGCTGGAGAGTTTGGGCCCAGAAGTTTCTGTTAGTTTGCAATTGCTGTAGCAAAGTTGCCTTTGTCTTAGCATCTAGAGTTAATGTCATGCTGGGAGCCTCTGGCCCCGTCCCGAGAGGGTAGTGGTGGAGTCACAGAGTAGGACTCTGGTGATGGCTTTGAAGTCTGAGGGTCTCAGGGCTTTCTAGCTCTTAACTGTACTGAAATGCTAATGACAACTTCTAAAAAGTCCGAAAACTTTTTTGCTCTTTTTGAGAGTAAAAGATTGCTGGCTTAGGTGATTAACACTTGTAGCCTAACAGGGGAGGGTTAAGCAATGTGGCCTTTGTTCTATCTGAGCAGGAACTGCTGGGCTCTAACTTTCAGCCTGCAAGTCGGGAAGGCGCAGGAAGAAAATGGGACACTTAGAGAAGTGGTTATAGTTTATTCCTAAGTTGTAAAAAGTTTCCTATAAAAGCTATGTAAGAGGGAAAAGCGGAAAGATCCTAAGTGGAGAAAGGGAAATATTCTAGGTGGGGAAAGGTGAAGAGAGAAGAGAGAGAGGGGGGGGAAGGGGGGAGGGAGGGAGGGAGGGAGGGAGAGAGAGCTTTCTCTTTAGTCTTCAGTACTTATACATCTTTCAGTATACTTGATCACATGTTACAAAGTTCATCACAAGTTCACACAAAAATCAAATCATAAATTGAAATAGAAGTTACAACAGAGAATGTTTATGTGCATATCCATTAGGAGTAATTATCTAGCTAAACATCTATCACCTGTCTGAGCTCTACAGGTTCACTGAAAGTTTAAAACCATAACTAAGTTATTAGTGAAGTTTTGTATAGATAAACCCAGTCAATATTTTATCCTCTGTCCTAGCACCTATAATAAATCCTAGTTCCCTTTTTATGACCTTTGATTAATTGTTTTACAACCTCTTGGAATGTGTTCTGAGTAGGAGAAAATCTGGTTACCATCTAAGAGCAATTAACTTGTGACACTTGGGAGACTGGCAGAGTTCTCATTGCAGTTTTGACTATCAGAAAAGGACCTAATAGCAGTCCCATTATAAAAGAGTTTAATAATTTTATATATATAATTTTAGGAATTCTTATAGGATCATCATTAAAACTAATGATCATTAAGTCATCTATTTGTCTACATAGCATCACTATAAGACAGTACATCTTTGTGGATCTGCAGAGATCTGTTTCAAAGCGGTGTGCTATTACTTAGTGATTATTTTATATGGTTAATAACAACAGGAAAAGCATATTAATAGCATCTTTCCTAAAATCTTTCCTAAAATGAGTCCCTCACAGCCTTGCTTAATAAGGGCTCACCTGTGGCAGATTATATAATAATCCGAAGCAGGCCCTTTCAGGATGATCACCTGCTAGTATATTAGCTTGTCCCATTATGGCTCCTGACAATGTCGTGTGTGTGTGTGTGTGTGTGTGTGTGTGTGTGTGTGTGTGTGTGTGTGTGTGTATGTTTGTTCTGGGCCTGTTATGCCAATTCTCATCCAACCTCTCTCCCCTAAACCCCATTTGGTCCTCAGCTGTCATTTTGCTGACAGCTGGGACTGGCCAGTCTCTATCCTGGCCGTGGGTTGGCAGATTCAGGCTCCTGCCCCAGCTCTGCTTTTACAGCTTGAGCTTCTTATCACAGTGTTCCAGATCTGAGGTCCCGCCTACTCTTAGTAGCGTTATCAGGCTTTTAAATTTTAATGCTGTCCCGTTTGGGTTTATTATTATTATTATTATTATTATTATTATTATTATTATTATTATTAATTTCTATTACATTTATTTATTTTGTGTGTATGTTTGTGTGTTGTATACCATGGCACAGATGTGAAGGTCAGAGTACACCTTTTGGGAGTTCATTTGCTCCTGCCATGTGGGTTCTGGGCATCCAACTCAGGCTGGCAGGCTTGGTGGAAAAGTGCCTTTAATATCTGTGTCTTCTCACTGGCCTTATTTTGTGTTTTTTTGGTGACTAATGATATTGGGAATTTTTCCATATACTTTTGCTTCATTCCATATTTCTGGCAAAGGACTCTAGTTAAATTCCCTCCCTTCCTCCCTGCCTGCCTCTCTCCCTCCTTTCCTTCCTCTCTCCCTTCCCTCCTTCCTTCCTTCCTTCCTTCCTTCCTTCCTTCCTTCCTTCCTTCCTTCCTTCTTTTTACTATCAAGAGTGCTTTATTTTATTTCTCCATGTCAAGTGCAGTCTCTAGTTGGTTGCCTTCTGCCAGTGTTCTTCATTGGATCCTCACTCAGCAGTGATTTGAATGAATGGTCTAGATTTCCTGGGGAGTTGTAGATGAATATTATTCTGATGTATGAGAAAAGTTAATTCAGTACCCTTTCTCCCTGTGACTACTTAAGGAATTTCCTTGGGAAACCTCTAGTGGAGAAATGATACTTAAAATCTGTATCCTTATTTGTCTCTTGCACAGATTTCTCACTCCTGGGGCATTTGTATTACAGTAATCATTTATTTACAGTAATATTTATTTATTATTACAGGTATTTACATATATCTTTCTCAGTAGGATAGGTATCAAGAAAACAGACAATGTCTGTTTTATTCTCGTATCACAGGTCTAAGTACCATACCTGACTCAGAGTTGATGTTCAAAAAATACTAGTGGGGATATTGATATTGATCACTTGGTGGGCATAGTTCAGCTTTATTTTTGCAGTGTAGTTATAGCTCTGTTGTTTATTTTTCATTTAAAGCCCCCCTTTCTTTTGTATTTCTGTTCTATATCAAAGTGAGCACCTAAATATTTGTAATACTGTTCTTCACTTGGCTGTGTTTCCCTTTGGCACTGTTCTTCTTTCTTGTTATTTATATGTGTGCTTTGTCTGCCTAGCTAGAGCTAATATACTTGATGACTACCTAATGATGTGTATATTTGGAACATCTAGTGCTAGACTTACAGTAAATTAAATTCTTATTAGTTAATGGATAGTCATAGGGATGCGTGAGATGGTACTTTTACCTAATTTTATTGGACAAAAATATGTTTCAACTGTTTACTTGAAGAATGTTGCTTTTGTAGTATTTATGGTTATTCTGTTTTTTCTGATCATTTGATTATTATTATACTCTTTAATATTTGATTTATTAATTACTTTTTCTTAGAAAAGTGATAGAGGAATTGCTACCTTTTTTTCCTATCCCTGTCTGTCTAGTATATAGAAATGGAACAGTTTGTGAAGTGTTAAGTTCATGAAAAGTAATCTTTTGATTTGATAGCACAGTTGTTCTTAAGTGCAGTTCCCACTTTGTCCTACTGAGGAATATGATGATGGTGCATGCTGTCTGCAGAGAGAATGCCCTGCAGTTCTTAAGACTATGTACCAGGCTGTCATCATCAGTATTTTGAATACTAGAGTATGATTGACTTCTGTTTGGTCTAAATGTTTTAGACCATAGTTTTCTAACAACATTAGGCCTCAAAGAATTATCTTTACTTCTGTTTATTATTTGTCTTGTCAAAGGCAATTACATTGCTATTTGGTAAATTGCCATGGAATCAACAAGTAGTTTTGTAGTATGTTGGCTTGTCTTTTCCCCTGTTTTAAAACTAGGTTTTAGATGAATGTTACATAAATGTCTTAAAGTATTTCAACTTGTGAAATTGTTATTTCAAGATTGGTAGCATTATAGTGTTTGCAAAAAAGTTTCTTATGGGTTAGATGCTAGAAGACCTATAGGTCTTGAATTTATATTATATTCTATTATCATATCATATCATAGTGATGATAAAATATCACTATAGAGTTTCCTCATCTCTTATATGTTGAATATTCCCTGTTGTGAAATTAAAATAAGAATATATAAATGAAAGTGTTTCTAGCTTATGTAGTACAAATGTGTGAAGTTGCTAGTTTATGTGTTTGACATGTCATTATTAGATCAGCTTCCACTGCAACATCCTCTTATCTTCTTTCCAGCTCTTTATGATGCTTTCAGATTCCCTCAAGCAGGAGCCCATTCCCCTTTTATAAAATGACTTTTGAGGTTCCTTTTGGTGTCTTTGTGTATGCATGACTTTCAATACCTTATTAAATTAAAAACAAAAATAATGGATGGTAGAGTGAGAATTAGATCAGGTGCATTTTACTCTTCAGCCTGTGATGTTGATCAGCATATCATGCTGTCAACTCTCTTATCACAATTATAGTAGAATTGACACACAGGGAAATTTCACTATTTAGAGATAGTTACTAATTAAAGGTAACTATAGGAATCTTTAATAAGGTATGCATAAAAATGCTAATGTGACACAGTTTCAGGGCATTTATTTGTAGTCAGGACAATAGAATTTCCCTTCACCCCTCTGGTGTGTGCTTCATAGACAGTGCTGCTTAAGCAATTAGTAGGACCCACTAGAACTTAGAATCACAGAAGTGTGGGTCTAGAAATTTGAGTAGTAATGAGTTTTTATAAAGTCCACTAAATCCAACCGTATCATACTTCTAACTCAAAGGATAACTGGTGTTGGCTATAATTTTCCTCCATTCCACAGCCTTTTATTTTGTAATAATAATTTTTCTTTAAATAACCTTTTATTAGTATACAAATAAATAACCAAATAAAGGTGAATCATTTGGTTTCTCTTTTTCATTTTTTACAAATTCTATGATTTTGATTGATTTATCCACAAATTATTTCTACTCAGGGCATGGCATTTCTTTTGAAACTGGTTCTGATGCATTTCTATTAAGTTGCTTCCCTTTAGTAATTTTCTCAAACTTTAGTCTTGAGGGAATTTCATTTTCTGAAGCAAACAGATCCTCCTTTCCCTGACTAAATTAACAAAAAGTTTCATGGACGCATTTACATAAGTAGAAAGATACATATGTATATATTTGGAAATTTGTTCTCTTTAGTAAAAATCTACTCCATCTGTTGATAGTTTTGAATGGTAGAGTATAATTGGATGATAGTTGCCCCATGAATTCATCTTTTTAAGTTTGACCAAAGCCAATTTTGTATGTGCAAGGTATATTCAGTTGTTATCAGTTCTTCAGCTTAAATACAAATACAGCATTGAAATATTTTCACTCAAAACAACATGTTAGGATCAGCTTCTTTCAGCCTTCCCTAGTTCAACTACAGAGGTCAGCCGCTTCTGTTCATTGGTTGGGTGCAAATATCTGCATCTGACTCTTTCAGCTGCCAGTTGGGTCTTCCGGAGTGCAGTCATGCTAGATCCCTTTTTTGTGAGCACTTCATTGCCTCAGTAATAGTGTAAGGCCTTAGGACCTCCCCTTGAGCTGGATCCCACTTTGGGCCTGCCTCTGGACCTTCTTTTCCTCAGGCGCCTCTCCATTTCCATCCCTGTAATTCTTTCAGACAGGAACAATTCTGGGTCAGAGTTGTGACTGTGAGATGGTCTCCCTCTCCCTCATTTGATGCCCTGTCTTCTTGTTGGAGGTGGGCTCTATAAGTTCCCTACTGTCGGGCATTTCATCTAAGGTCCCTCTCTTTGAGTCTTGAGGGTCTCTCACCTCCCTTGTCTCTGGTTCATTCTGGAGGGTCCCCCCAACTTCCTATCTCCCGAGGTGGCCTGTTTCCCTTCTTCCTGCTGGCCCTCAGGGCTTCAGTCCTTTTTCCTCACCTAATACCAGATTAGGTTCCCCTCTTCCCCCCTCTCACCCCTTCCACTTTCCCTCCCAGGTCCCTCTCTCCCTCCCCACTTATGATTGCTTCCTTCTCCCTCTTGAATGGGACTGAGGTGTCCTCCCTTGGGCACTTCAGTTTGTTGACCTTTTTGAGTTCTGTGGCTTATATCCACTTATTAGTGAGTATATACCATACTTGTCCTTTTGGGTCTGAGTTACCTCACTCACTAGATGTCCCACAAAAGAAGAATGGATACAGAAAATGTGGCTCATTTACACAATGGAATACTACTCAGCTATTAAGAATGAGGACATCCTGACTTTTGCAGGCAAATGGATGGAACTAATAAATATCATCCTGAGTGAGGTAAACTAGCTTTTATCAACTTCCTCAGGCCTGGATTACAGACAGACCCACAGTGGTTTACAAACGTCTTTTATTTAGTTGTTTACAGTTTCATACAAATGCACAATGCATCTTGATCGTATCTATTACCAACTATCCCTGGAGCCTCCCCAACACCTCCTTCCCACCTTCATATCCTCTACTTTTTTTTTCTTCAAATTTATTGAGTCCAGTTAGTGCTGCCTATTGGAATTTTGAGTGTCCCTGCTAGCTTGGTCCTTTGTAGCTTACCATAGCTGGAGTGAATTCACGACTGCAGATGCCCTGCCATATTTTTAAAAGACGGCATTTCACAGCACCCTTACCATCCTATAGCATTATTTCCACCCCGTCCTTCTGTGATATTCCCTGAGCCTTATGGTGTGGTGGTGGTGGTATAAAAGTTTCATTGAGGGCTAAGCAATCAGCACTCACTAATTTTCAGAACCTTGACCAGTTGAGACTGTTTTTACTGCTGCTTACTGTAGAGAGAAGCTTCTTTGGCCAGGATTGAGTGCAACACTAGTTGATGAGTATAAACACAGATGTTTAGGAAGCAGTTTGATAGCCTGTCCATTTAGAAAATCCACAGTAGTAAGTTCCTCTACAGTGCCTATGACCTCTTATGACCAATGTTTTGCCTCCCTACCCTCAGACATGGGTTCTGGAGATATGAATTAAGATTCTTAGCCCTTTACTGATTGAGCTATCTTTCCAGATCCCTCATTAAAAAATTATGAGCAAATTTCATTTACTTTTAACAGAAAATTACTTTTAATTCAAAAAAAGTAATCAGTAAGTGTAAAGTAAGGAACTCTGGGCAACAGAACGAAAGTTCAAGTGTGGAAGTAAGCATCTTTGTTCATTGCCTTCCGAGCTGTTTATCTTTCCCAGATTGTGAGTTATGTGAAATCTTATTCCTCTGACTTTTGGATTCTATATCTTAATCCTTTTTAGAACATGACACTCTTGCTGGGTTTATTTTGAAGATATTTTGTGTTGTTACTGTTTTTATTTTTGCTTGGTTTTAAGTTTTAGGACTAAGATAAAAGTGGACCTTAAATATCTGTTCATTATACTTTCGTAAACTTTTATAGAGGATATTACATTTTATATTAGTCCAAATATATTAAAGAAATTAAAATTGAACAAGAGAGCAGTTCAAAGAAGTATATTAGTTTTATATTGTATAAAAAAACCATCACAAACTTAGCATAAAATGACATGTGTAGACATCTCAGCAGGTAAAGGCACTTGCTGTTCAAAGCAAGTGATGACCTATATCCTTGTAATACACAAGGTGGAAAGAGAAAACTGGCTCTCACAGGTTGTCCTCTGACCTCTATATATGCATCATGATAGGTGGTGCACATACACATAGGCCCTTGGTCTCTGTGTCTCTGTATCTCTATCTCTTTCACATACACAGATTAAATATTTAAATAAATAATGGAATAATTACAAAACCCCAATAAACAGCATATTTATGGTTTCATGTTTTCTGTGAGCCAGATGTCTGAGCATGGTTTAACTGAGTCTTCTATTCATGATCTTTTGACAGAGTTACAATCAAGCACTAGCTATGAAAAATTCTGGGTTTTGATTGGCATTGAATGCAGTGTTTTTGGGAGGGGGAGGGTGGAGAGGAACTGTTTGGCACCTGTATATGTATGAATGTATGTATGTTTTACTGGCTGCTGACTGTTGGCAGTGTGCTTTGGACTGAGTGCATGATTGAGGATATAGCAAGAAAGTCTCTGGAATTACACTGAGAGTCTTCACAAGGAATTGACTTGCTCATTAGTTTGGTCTCATATGTCTTATATTGTTTGGTTGTGTGGTTAGCATTTAAAATTTGAGACATTTCTCCATCCTGGTCTATATTTCTTATTCTAGAATTGTACAAAGTAACTTCCTGTTGCTTTAGCAGCCTGATGTGTAATGAACTTTTTGTTGTTGCATGATATTACTTTTAGCTGCTAAAGACGGGCTTTCGACATATTGGTTACTCCAATATGGCTATTAATTTTATTAAGTCTGTAGGGGATTTAGTAGCCCCCAGATGCTAGTCAAATAGAGTTGTATTTTTACATAATACAACCACAGAAGTGATACATATCACTTTATTAAGTGATATTTTATAATCATTGACATATTATATTGAAGAGAATAAAATTATGAGCGGAATGTAAGGATATTATATAAGTGCATTCATATAAAGGCAGGATCATTAGGGTGTCACCTTTGGGCCTTTTTGGCCATAGACAGGATATAAATAAAAATCTAGTGATTAAAATGGTGTATTTCATTGCTTAAGTTGTTTCCATGTCAGGACCAAGCGAATGAGAAGGTCTCTTAACACTGAACTTGTCCTTTCACAAGATGTGCACTGTGGAAGTCAGTTCTACCTTCTCCCCAGATTGTATTCATTAACATTTTCATGAAACTATTGATTATATTGTATTTGCTTTTGCTAAATATAGCAAGCAGTATATAAATATCACAATTCTAGTTTAAATAGAAGTTTCATTTAAAGTATAATTTTGGAAGAAGATAGTTTTCTATGTTTATTTGTTCTTAACAGTTTTATATTTTCAATTTCACAATAACATTAGTTTTTATTTCTTTAGAATTGTTTGTGAAGTCAGTGAGTTTTCTTTCATGGAATATTTCCATTTATTTGCTTTTCACATATTTAATGTTAGTATCTAAATTACAAAATAACTAGGATCTCTGGTATTTGCACTACTGACTTGTGCTTATATGGAAAGAGCTTCATGTTTGTTGGCAATGTTCTCTTACCACAGAAATAATTGTTTTATACTGGTATTTCTTAGATATAAACTTGTTACTGTGTTCCTGTTTTTCTTTTAAGAAAATGACTTCATATTTTGTATTAATGGGTCATAACCAGCCTGCTCATTAATTTTCCTATGGCTGTTATGTATAGACTTTGCCTAATATACTAGATACTATTTGTGGGATGGGCAAGAAAATCAATAACTAAGACTTTAAGACATATCTAGTTATTTTCCAGTTTGTTAAATCATTATATATTGCTACTATGCCTTTGAAAGAAGCTTAATTTTTGCCTTAGTATACTAGCAAACTCTACTGTAATTCATATTACTTACATTTAACAAATAAGCTATGTTTATTTTCAGTTCATTGTTGTTTTTTTGAACATTTCTTTATAAAATAGTTGCATGTCTCAGAAAGTTGCACTTGAAGGAGAATATTAGTATTACATAGTTTTTTTTTTTTTGGTGAAATAATGTGTCATCTCATTACCTGCATTGTTTTATAAGTACAAATATAGTAATCAGCACAGTGATATTTTGGTAGTTTTAGATCTTATCCTGTTGTTTATGCTCTTCAAAAATTTATTGACTGAGTGCATTGTAGCATATTTCAAAAGATAAAATGGAAATATCTGAAATTGTAGCAGAAAGTAGTCATAAAATATAACCATTTATTGTTTATGAACAGGTTTTATAAGTAATTAATAAAATTGGCTTAAAATACATAATACATGTTTTTTATAAATAGCTAACCACCAAAACGCTGCGATATTTTTTCATTTGTGATATTTAATACATTCAAGACTGTATATTTCTCAAATGAAAAATGGAGAAAGTCAAGTTGAATTTTATTTTCTCATTAGTTATATTTAAATTTTAGCAAATAGCATCCTTTTAACATTCCCATGCACATACTAATTGGCTAAATATCACTTGTGTTGTACAATAAGATTATATTATTGTGTATTTGTATAATCTCAAGGCTTACTTTCTACTCATCCATATGTAATATTAAAATTAAATTATTCTTGAAAGTGTGTGTGTGTGTGTGTGTGTGTGTATGTGTTCCTGTATTCCTTAGTTCTGTTTTTGTTATTTTGTTGCTGTAATCAAATCACTTGAGCTAGAGAAACTTGGGGGAAGAAGGAGTTTATTTAGTTTATTTTCTAGTTCATAGTCTATCATTGAGAGATGTCAGGGTGTGGGAATCATGGAGGAATGAAGTTTTCTGGATCATACTCTCTGGCTAGCTCAGGTTGTAACCTGGGGCCATCTCTCTAGGGATGACGTTGTTCACAATGGGCTTTCATATCAGCTAAGATAGTTCAGATGACGCTAGGCTATATCAATTTGACCATTAATGCTGTCTCTCTCTCTCTCTCTCTCTCTCTCTCTCTCTCTCTCTCTGTGTGTGTGTGTGTGTGTGTGTATGTATACATGCATATGTGTGTGTGTGTGCGCGCATTCTGTATGTACATACGTACATACACCACGTGTATGCACATCACATTCTGTGTGTGTTGAGCCATCTTGCAGGCCCTCCATTGTATTTTTGAGATAGGATCTCTGACTGACCCTTGAGTTTCATCATTTTCTGATAGACTGGCTGACTAAGAAGCCCACAGGCATGCATACACCCCCAGTTCTCTAAGTTTACGTTTGTCTGGATACTCAGATAAAATAGAAAAAGAATATGAAATGGTGGCCTTTTCTTTATGTCATAAATGAAATACAGTCTCATCTGCTTTTTTTTTTATTTTTTTTTACTTTTTGGAAATGGATACTAGAGATTGAACCTAAGGCTTTGTGTACTCTAAGCAATCACTACCACAGATAGGACTATCTCTCTAGCCCTTATTTGGTTAAAAACTTTAGTAACTATGTTTTGTATGTATAGTATGTAAATAAATATGCATATATATGTGAGTAAATGTATGTGTAAAAGTTAGAAGACAACCTTAAATGTTGTCATCTTCTATCTTGTTTGAAGCAGGGTTTCTAGCTCTGTACTTTAACCAGTTAGCTTGCTGACTTCTAGAAATTCTGTGATTTTGCTATAGGTGCACTGGGTTTACACTTGCCCATTACTGTGTTATGGTAGAGCTTTAGGTGGGCTCTCTGGATCTGAAATTGGCTTCTCATATTTCATGGCAAGTGTTTTATCAACTAAGGCACCTCCTTAGCTCCTTTCTCTGACTTTTAATTTTACTTTTAATGGAAAGACTATCTGCAGGTTAATCTAGGCATTAGGTACATGGGGGGGGGGTGTATTAGTATACTTTTTTGGTGAGTGTATCAGTATAAGCATATCAGTTTTTCATTTTATAATTAATGAGATTTATAAATTGTTGAACTTTTGTTTATGGCCCAAATCAGTTGTTGCTATTATATATCCTTGAAGCTTCATAAATAACAAGATATAGAGAAGTCATTCTAATCTCTAGCAATTTAGGATATAACACCACACTATCACACCATGATCTGTATCTTTTTAATGCTTCAAAAATTACCATAGGGCAGTAAACACAATAAAAATGCAATATGTTTTTGGTAAGTAGGAATATAACATCAGATTTTCTTATTTAAATTAAATTCTTTGATATTAGGGTATTAAAAGCTCTCAAAATTTGAAATGACTCTTCAAACACGAGGTTAAAAGAATAATCTCTTGGAATATGTTAATTTAATGATCATGGAAGGAAAAATGTAATAACAAACAGTGAATTTGTTATAGAAATGAACGTAACGAGAGTGTCCTCCGCCATCTTTGCTCCAGTGACTGGGAAGTTGGGACAGCCAGGTTCTGAGACAGACAGGCTTAATATCGCTTGGGTCTCGGGCAGTTTGTGTGTGTGCAGCTCCCAAGTGCTGGGCTGATCTGCAGTAACCCGCGCGCCAGCTCTGCTGTGGGACTTCTGCCTGGCAGAGGGACGCCCCCTCCCCCCCCAGGAGAGATCACACACCCCTGCACAGGGCAGGAGCCTACCAGCCTCCCTTTGGCGACCTCTGCTCCAGGAATCCACTAGGCTGAGCCTTTGGATGTGCAAGGCCTCCCCAATATAAGATCACTTGGGGCAAGGCACATTAGGGCTCCAAAGTCACTCAGGAGCAGGCAGGCCCCAGAAATCGGTGCCAGGGGAATCCTGGTAATCCAGGGGGGGCAGAAATAGCTTTGCAGGCTCACAGGAGGTCCAACCAACAGCCAGTGGCAGCAGGACCAACTAACACCAGAGGTATCCAGATGGCAAAAGGCAAACGTAGGAATGTTACTAATAGAAATCAAAGTAATGTGGGACCATCCGAACCCAACTCTCCAACAGCAGCAAGTCCTGGATACCCCACCACACCCGAAAGACAAGATCTGGATTTAAAATCACTTCTCATGATCCTATTAGAGGATCACAAGAAGGACACAAATAAATCTCATAAAGAGTTACAGGAGACCATGAATCAACGGTTAGAAGCCCTTACAAAGGAAACACAAAAATCGCTTAGAGAAATGCGGGAGAACATGGATCAAAAGATGGAGGCGCACAAGGAGACAACACAAAAATCGCTTAACGAGATGAATCAACGGGTAGATGCACTCACAAAGGAATCACGAAATTTGCATAAAGAAATGCAGAAGAATATGGGTCAACAGATGGATGCCTATAAGGAGGCAACACAAAAATTGCTTAAAGAAATGAATGAACGGTTAGATGCCCTTACAAAGGAAACACGAGAACTGCTTAAAGAAATGCAGGAGACGATGGATCAACAGATGGAATCCCATGAGGAGGAAACACAAAAATCGCTCAGAGAAATGCAGGAGAACGTGGGTCATCAGGAAGAAATCCTGAAAGAGGTAATGCAGAAATACCTTAAAGAAATACAGGAAAATACAAACAAACAAGTGAAGGATCTCAGCAAATCCATCCAGGAACTAAAAAAGGAAGTAGAAACAACTAAGAAATCACAAAGGGAGACAACTTTGGAGATAGAAAACCTTGGGAAGAAATCAGGAGTCATAAATGCAAACATAAACAATAGAATACAAGAGATGGAAGAAAGAATCTCAGGTGCTGAAGATTCCATAGAAAGCATCGACTCAACAGTCAAAGAAAATGCAAAATGCAAAAAACGTGTAACCCAAAACTTCCAGGAAATCCAGGACACAATGAGAAGACCAAACCTAAGGATTATAGGTATAGATGAGAGTGAAGATTTGCAACTTAAAGGGCCAGTAAACATCTTCAACAAAATTATGGAGGAAAACTTCCCTAACCTAAAGAGAGAGATGCCGATGAACGTACAAGAAGCCTACAGAACTCCAAACAGACTGGACCAGAACAGAAATACCTCCCGTCACATAATAATCAAAACACCGAATGTTCTAAACAAAGAAAGAATACTAAAAGCAGTAAGAGAAAAGGGCCAAGTAACATACAAAGGAAGACCTATCCGAATCACATCAGACTTCTCACCAGAGACTATGAAAGCCAGAAGATCCTGGGAAGATCTCATGCAGACACTAAGACAGCACAAATGCCAGCCTAGACTACTATAACCAGCAAAACTCTCAATCACCATAGATGGAGAGACCAAGATATTCCATGATAAAACCAAATTTTCAGAATATCTTTCCACAAATCCAGCCCTGCAACGGATAATAGGTGGAAACCTCCAATACAGGGAGAGAAACAACACCCAGGAAAAAATGAGATAATAACCTTCTTGAATCAAACCCAAAAGTAGATAACCACTCAAACATAAAGATAGCGTCTAGAATGGCAGATGGCAATAATCACTATGCCTTAATCTCTCTTAATATCAATGGTCTCAATTCCGCAATTAAAAGACATAGACTAGCAGACTGGATACGTAAACAGGACCCAGCATTTTGCTGCATGCAGGAAACGCACCTCAGTGTCAAAGACAAACACTACCTCAGAGTAAAAGGCTGGAAAACAATTTTACAAGCAAATGGCCCCAAGAAACGAGGTGGAGTAGCCATCCTAATATCAGATAAAATTGATTTTCAACCTAAAGTCATCAAAAAAGACACAGAAGGACACTACATACTGATCAAGGGAAAAATCCACCATCAAGAACTCTCAATTCTGAATATCTATGCTCCAAATGCAAGGGCACCCTCATTCGTAAAAGAAACTTTACTAAAACTCAAAGCACACATCGCACCGCACACAATAATAGTGGGTGACTTCAACACCCTGCTCTCTGAAATGGATCGTTCAGGAAAGCAGAAACTAAACAGGGACACAGTGAATCTAATTGAAGCCTTGGACCAAGTGGAACTAACAGATATATATATAGAACATTTCATCCTAGAGCTAAAGAATACACCTTCTTCTCAGCTCCTCATGGTACCTTCTCCAAAATTGACCATATAATTGGTCACAAATCAGACCTCAACAGATATAAGAAGATAGAAATAATCCCATGCCTCCTATCAGATCACTATGGAATAAGGGTGGTCTTCAATGGCAACAAAAACGAAAACCCACGTACACATGGAGGCTGAACAATGCTCTACTCAATGATAACTTGGTCAAGATGGAAATAAAAAAAGAAATCAAAGACTTTTTGAAAGTTAATGAAAATGAAGGCACAACATACCCTAATTTATGGGACACAATGAAAGCAGTGCTAAGAGGAAAATTCATAGCCCTGAGTGCCTCCAAAAAGAAACGGGAGACAGCATACACCAACAGCTTAATGGCACACCTGAAAGCCCTGGAACAAAAAGAAGCAAATACACCAAAGAGGAGTAGAAGGCAGGAAATCATCAAACTCAGGGCTGAAATCAATCAAGTAGAAACAAATAAAACCATACAAAGAATCAACAAAATGAGGAGTTGGTTCTTTGAGAAAATCAACAAGATAGATAAGCCCTTAGCCAGACTAACCAGAGGGCACAGAGATAGTATCCAAATTAATAAAATCAGAAACGAAAAGGGAGAGATAACAACAGAAACTGAGGAAATTCAAAAAATCATCAGATCCTACTACAAAAACCTGTATTCAACACAACTAGAAAATTTTGAGGAAATGGACAATTTCCTTGACAGATACCAAGTACCAAAATTAAATCAGGATCAAATAGACCATCTAAACCGTCCTATAAGCCCTGAAGAAATAGAAGTTGTCATTGGAAGTCTTCCAACCAAAAAAAGCACAGGTCCAGATGGTTTTAGTGCAGAATTCTATCAGACCTTCAAAGAAGTCCTAACACCAATACTCTTCAAACTGTTCCACAAAATAGAAACAGAAGGAACACTACCCAACTCGTTCTATGAAGCCACAATTACACTAATACCAAAAGCACACAAAGATCCGACAAAGAAAGAGAATCTCAGGCCAATCTCTCTTATGAATATCGATGCAAAAATACTCAATAAAATTCTTGCCAACCGAATCCAAGAACACATCAAAACGATCATTCACCACGGCCAAGTAGGCTTCATCCCAGGGATGCAGGGATGGTTCAATATAAGGAAATCCATCAATGTAATCCACTACATAAACAATCTCAAAGAAAAAAACCACATGGTCATCTCATTAGATGCTGAGAAAGCATTTGACAAAATTCAGCATCCTTTCATGCTAAAGGTCTTGGAAAGATCAGGAATTCAAGGCCCATATCTAAACATAGTAAAAGCAATTTACAGCAAACCAGTAGCCAGCATCAATCTAAATGGAGAGAAACTTGAAGCAATCCCACTAAAATCAGGGACTAGACAAGGCTGCCCTCTCTCTCCATATCTTTTCAATATAGTACTTGAAGTTCTAGCTAGAGCAATTAGACAACAAAACGAGGTCAAAGGGATACAAATTGGAAAGGAAGAAGTCAAACTATCACTATTTGCAGACGATATGATAGTATACTTAAGCGACCCAAAGAACTCCACCAGAGAAGTCCTACACCTGATAAACGACTTCAGCAAAGTGGCCGGATATAAAATCAACTCAAGCAAGTCAGAAGCTATCCTATACTCAAAGGATAAGCAGGCTGAGAAAGAAGTAAGAGAAATAATACCCTTCACAATAGCCACAAACCATATTAAGTATCTTGGCGTGACTCTAACCAAACAAGTGAAAGATCTGTATGACAAGAACTTCAAGTCTCTGAAGAGAGAAATTGAAGAAGACCTCAGAAGATGGAAAAATCTGCCATGCTCATGGATTGGCAGGATTAATATAGTAAAAATGAGCATCTTACCAAAAGTAATACACAGATTCAATGCAATCCCCATCAAAATCCCAACTCAATTCTTCATAGAGTTAGAAAGAGCAATTCAAAAATTCATCTGGAATAACAGAAAACCCAGAATAGCTACAACTATTCTCAAGAGTAAAAGAACCTCTGGGGGAATCAGTATCCCGGACCTCAAGCTGTACTACAGAGCAATAGTGTTAAAAACCGCATGGTATTGGTATAGTGACAGACATGTTGATCAATGGAACAGAATTGAAGACCCAGAAATGAATCCACACTCCTATGGTCACTTGATCTTTGACAAAGGAGCTAAAACCATCCAGTGGAATAAAGATAGCCTTTTCAACAAATGGTGCTGGCTCAGCTGGAGGTCAACATGCAGAAGAATGCAAATTGACCCATTCTTATCTCCTTGCACTAAGCTCAATTCTAAGTGGATCAAAGATCTCCACATAAAACCAGACACACTGAAACTAATAGAAGTGAAACTAGGGAAGAACCTTGAACATATGGGCATAGGGGAGAATTTCCTGAACAGAACTCCAATAGCTTATGCTCTAAGATCAAGAATAGACAAATGGGACGTCATTAAATTACAAAGTTTTTGCAAGGCAAAAGACACTGTCAAAAAGACAAAGTGGCAACCAACTAACTGGGAAATGATCTTTACTAACCTTACATCCTACAGAGGGCTAATATCCACTATATACAAAGAACTCAAGAAGTTAAACTCCAGAGAGGCAAGTAACCCTATTAAAAAATGGGGTACAGAGCTAAACAAAGTGTTCTCACCTGAAGAATATCTAATGGCTGAGAAGCACGTAAAGAGATGTTCATCATCCTTAGTCATTAGGGAAATGCAAATCAAAACAACCCTGAGATTCCATCTCACACCAGTCAGGATGGCTAAGATCAAAAACACAGGAGACAGCAGTTGTTGGCGAGGATGTGGAGAAAGAGGAACACTCCTCCACTGCTGGTGAAATTGCAGGCTGGTACAACCACTCTGGAAAGCAGTCTGGCGGTTCCTCAGAAAACTGGGCATGACACTCCCGGAGGATCCGGCTATACCACTCCTGGGCATATACCCAGAGGCTTTACCTGCATGCAATAAGGACACATGCTCCACTATATTCATAGCAGCCTTATTTATAATAGCCAGAAGCTGGAAAGAACCCAGATTTCCCTCAATGGAGGAATGGATTCAGAAGATGTGGTATATTTACACAATGGAATACTACTCTGCAATTAAAAACAATGAATTCACGAAATTCCTAGGCAAATGGTCAGATCTTGAAAATATCATCCTTAGTGAGGTAACCCAATCACAAAAGAACACACATGGTATGCAGTCACTAATAAGGGGATATTGACCCAGAATCTTGGAATACCCTAGACACAATCCGCATATCAATAGATTTCTAAGAAGATGGAAGGAGAGACCCCTGGTCCTGGAAAGACTGGATGTAGGGGAACGCCAGGACAGAGTAAGGAGAGGGTGTTGAATGGAGAAAAGAGGGAGGGAAGGGGGCTTATGGGACTTTCGGGGAGGGAGGAAACGGGAAAGGGGAAATGATTTGGAATGTAAATTAAAAAAATAAAATAAAATAAAATAAATAAAAAAAAAGAAATGAATGTAACTAACCAATGCTTACTTAATATGCACAGCTTCCTTCATTTACTTTTAATATCAAACAATCTTATGAATTATAAACCACAAGAGACAAACTGTTGAATAATACCATATCTCAGGGCATAAGTAAAGATCTTTCCTTTACTTCTTGTACTGATGTGGAGGAGAAGAGGAAACAGAAAAGACTAGTTGATATTAGAGTTATCCTAGCATGGGTAAGAAAACTTTTTTTTCAAACTTTTTTTTTTTAACTTTTTTTTCATAAAATAAACCTTATACTGTGATTAGGAATTTTTGTTATTTATTTATTTGCTAAAATTCAAAATATAAGGGAAGGTGTGACAAAGCAATTAAAAATTCACCATGCTCCTATCATACACTTGAACTACAGTTATCTTTTGATTATTACTTCTGGACTTTTTATGTATATATTCAAAAATTCTCATACTCCTTCCCAATGCATTTAAATTACAGACTGCATATGATACTGTCATAGTAATTTTTGCTTTGTCATATTTTTGCTTTTTCATATTAACTTTCTGAAAATTTAAATTAGATTAGGATAGGAAAAACATCCATGCTAATAAATAGACTTCTTTAATGCCATAATGTAATACCCACTTATACTCTGTTACAACAGTAGAAATATGTTTTACTAAGGCAAGTTTTACTATAATGCTTTTGGAATCCTCTTTTCTTCCCCCTTTACCCCCCTCCCCGCCAAGATAAATGCAATGATTTCATGAGATTTTAAATTGGTGATTTTATTCAACCTAGAATTGGAAAAATTAAAATGTAGCTCTTGGGATAGCTGAGCCCCAGTGCCAACATGAGACTCAGTTCTGAATCTTTCACTATGGTCAAGGACAAGGAGAAAAACTTTTTGGAAGAGTTAACTATACTTACATGTTTTAGTTCCTAACCTCAGTTTTTTGAGGGATTGTGTGTGTGTTTGTTCTTGCTATTTTATGTAAACTTACTTCATGAAGTCAATAGTCACTCTTGTTGGTGGTCTGCTAGGATTGTGGTAATCAGCACCTCAGCAGCATTTTCTTAAGGAGACCATTGCTTTTTGCTTAGTTTTTATTCCAGTTTTTTGGTTTTGTTTGTTTTTTGATTTTGTTCATGCTTTTACTAGTTGTTTCTTTTTGCTTATATTCCTTGAGTCACATCTATTTTCCATGTGTAATTGATGAAGTATCCCAAGGCTTTGCCTTCTGCTTTATTCTCCATTTACATGTACTCTATATCCAAATTCAGTAAATTCTTTAAAAACCATGACAATAAATCTAAATATGTGTCCTAAACCTTTCTAGTTTCTTAAAATTTTAACTATCCATTTATATCTCTTGTATATTTAACACCATTAATTCAGTAACTGAGAGCAGGAACATAGACATTGTCTTTGAATTGTACCTTTACTAAAAGTCCTTTTTTTGGAGTATAATTTACTCCAGAATGTATCTAAAACTTATTGTATTCTTTCTGCCTCAGTTAAAAACCCTCTATCATCTTGCATATAGGCCAATAGGATAATTTATAATTTGTTTTCTATGTACTACATTAGCTGCTGAAAAACCTGGTAGCCCTCACCTTAAAACATTAAATGGCATCTTGCTCCAAACTTGTATTTTGTGTCATAGTCTGGGTCAAGCCCAGCTCTTCAGCATGTGCTTTAAGGTCTTCAGTAGTTTAGAATATTCTGTGTGCATGACACGGTTTACTATGTTCTACCTGTAATCATTCTAAAGTTTGTGTGTGTGTGTGTGAAGAAAAATTCGTTTCTATTTAAGAATTTGAACCTTTAGCTAAACGTCCTCTTTCAAGTTTTTTTTAGATTTGAGACTGCTGGTCCTCCTGTAGGGTCGCCCCCCTCCTCCTCAGCTTCTTCCAGCTTTTCCCTAATTCAACCACAGGGGTCAGCAACATCTCTCCATTGGTTGGGTGCAAATATCTGCATCTAACTCTTTCAGTTGCTTGTTGGGTCTTTCAGAGAGAGGGCAGTCATGGTAGGTCCATTTTTGTGAGCTCTCCATAGCCTCAGGCGTTGGGACCTCCCCTTGAGCTGGATCCCACTTTGGGCCTGTCTCTGAACCTTCTTTTCCTCAGACTCCTTTCCATTTCCATCCCTGTAATTCTTTCAGGCAGGAATAATTATGGGTCAGAGTTTTGACTGTGGGATGGCAATCCCCACCCTCACTTGATGCCCTATCTTCTTCCTGGAGGAGGGCTCTACAAGTTCCTTCTTCCTACTGTAGGGCATTTCATCTAAGGTCCCTCCCTCTGAGTCCTGAGAGACTCTCACCTCCCAGGTCTCTGGTTCATTCTGGACTTCTGCCTGAGGTTGCCCCAAACTCCTACCTCCTGAGATTGTCTGTTTCCATACTTTCTGATGGCCCTCAGGGATTCAATCCTTTTTCCTCACTTAATACTAGATCAGGTTCCCCTCTTCCCTCACCCCTTCCACTTTCTCCCAGGTCCTTCCCTCCCTTCCTCCCTCCTTCCCCACTTGTGATTGCTTTCTTCTTCCTCCCAGGTGGGACCCAGGCATCCTTACTTGGGCACTTCAGCTTGTTGATGGTTTTGAGTTTCATGGACTGTACCTTGTGTATTCTGTACTTTTTTTTTTTTTGTTGCTAATATCCACTTATTAGTGCCTTACAATAGCTCAAAATAACAAAGACAGTTGCCTATGGAATGAAACCCCTTAAAAGTAAGGCATGGCACAAATAACTTTTTTTAAAATTTTTTTATTAGGTATATTCTTTATTTACATTTCAAATGATTTCCCTCTTACTGGTTCCTCCCCTCCCCAAAAGTCCCATACTCCCTCTTCCCTCCCCCTGCTCCCCAACCAACCCACTCCCGCCTCCCCTTCCTGGTATTCCCCTACACTGCCACCTTGAGCCCTTCCAGGACCAGGTGCCTCTCCTTCCTTCTTCTTGGTATCCTTTGATATGTGAATTGTTCCTTGGGTATTCCAAGCTTCTGGACTAATACCCGCTTATCTGTGAGTGCATATCATGTGTGATTTTTTGTGAACAGGTCATCTCACTCAGGATGACATTCTCCAGTTCTACCCACTTGCCTAAGAATTTCATGAATTCATTGTTTTTAATAGCTGAGTAGTACTACATAGTGTAAATATACCACATTTTCTGTATCCATTCCTCCATCGAGGGATATCTGGGTTCTTTCCAGCTTCTGGCTATTACAAATAAGGCTGCTGTGAACATAGTGGAGCATGTGTCCTTATTGCATGTTGGAGAGTCCTCTGGGTATATGCCCAGGAGTGGTATAGCTGGGTCCTCCGGGGGTGTCATGCCCAGTTTTCTGAGGAACCACCAGACAGCTTTCCAGAGTGGTTTTACCAGCTTGCAATCCCACCAGCAGTGGAGGAGTGTTCCTCTTTCTCCACATCCTCACCAGCACTTGCTGTCTCCTGAGTTTTTGATCTTAGCCATTCTGACTGGTATGAGGTGAAATCTTAGGGTTGTTTTGATTTGCATTTCCCTGATGACTAAGGATGTTGAACATTTCTTTAGGTGTTTCTCAGCCATTAGATATGCTTCAGGTGAAAATTCTTTGTTTAGCTCTGTACCCCATTTTTTAATAGGGTTATTTGGCTTTCTCGAATCTACCTTCTTGAGTTCTTTGTATATCTCGGATATTAGCCCTCTGTCAGATGTAGGGTTGGTAAAGATCTTTTCCCAATTAGTTGGTTGCCATTTTGTCCTTTTGACAGTGTCCTTTGCCTTACAGAAACTTTGTAATTTTATGAGGTCCCATTTGTCGATTCTTGATCTTAGAGCATAAGCTATTGGTGTTCTGTTCAGGAAAATTTCCCCTGTGCCCATGTGTTCAAGGCACTTCCTCAGTTTCTTTTCTATTAGTTTCAGTGTTTCTGGTTTTATGTGGCAGTCCACAAATAACTTTATAAAAGTTAATTTTACATATTTGTTACCGCAATGAAAAGGTATATAGTAGGAAAGGTCTGTTGAATATATGATTTGAGTTTTTAATCTTAATTCATATTTTATTCTTCCTCACTTCTAAAGGATTTTGAAATTGCTTTAAATTTTTAACTTTAAAAATTTCTGTTGGAAAATGCCAGGACATAGCCGGGCAGTGGTGGTTCATGCCTTTAATCCTAGCACTTGGGAGGCAATGGCAGGTGGATTTCTGAGTTCAAGGCCAGCCTGGTCTATAGAGTGAGTTCCAGGACAGCCAGGGCTATACAGAGAAACCCTATCTCAAAAACGCAAACCAATTAACCAACTGAACAAACAAAATGCCAGGACAACTGGACGTTTAATACCAGTACCTGGGAGGCAGACACAGGAGTGTGAGGACAGCCTGGTCCACAGATTGAATTCCAGGACAACTAGGGCTACACAGAAAAACCCTGTCTTGAAAAACAAAACAAAGCCAGGATAAAGTACAGTGTAGACAGAATAGAAATGACTGGCAGGATATGTAAAATTCAGGTCACATAGTTTTATATCATTCTTAAATATGGATCAGTATTGACTCTTGAAATCTTGAGTGTTAGAATGAAAAGAGAAAACCTTGTTGGTAAGAGATGCCATAGATTTAGAATTAACAAACCAAATTATGAGTATCATAGTGTAGTTTGAGATATCTCAATATATTAGTAAACAGTTAATTTCATTTGAATAGATTTCTATCAGTTTATCTTGTTTGACTAAACTTGAATATCTTAAAAATTAGTTTCAGATAAGTTTCTAATTAGGAATATTGTTATTTAATATTTATTTATTTATTTATCTATGTTTGTTTGTTTGTTTTTTTTCCAAGACAGGGTTTCTCTGTGTAGCCCTGGCTGTCCTGGAACTCACTCTGTAGACCAGGCTGGCCTCGAACTCAGAAATCCGCCTGCCTCTGCCTCCCAAGTGCTGGGATTAAAGGCGTGCGCCACCACCGCCATATTTTTATTTATTAATGACTCATCCAAATCTGACAAACTACTAAATGGCTTAAATAATTGAAATATTTGGAATAAGCTGTCAACAGTAATGATCAATGGGTTCATTTATGTTCTAGTTTCCATTTTTATACTTAGTACTTTCAGTATAATACCTTAAATATTACTTATATAATAGAGAAGATATTTGGGAGGTGGATGGTAATTCTTACATCCTATTATTAGTATCTGCTTATGATATTTTTAGTTTTCCATTATCAGCTTAATTGATTTTCTTGAACATTAGTAGATAGTTTGGGAGTCTCTTGGGTTGGGGGTGTATTACATCATATGTGTAGGGATGATACGGTAGTTTTATAACACATCACAATCATAAAAGGAATTTTTTTTTTTACAGAGTTTTTCTTCTCTTCCCCCTTCTTCCTTCTTCTCTTGTGATTTTGATTTCCAGCTGTCTCCTTTTATCACTGTAACTGTCTTCAGTTTTTCAGAGATGTCCTTCCCATTTATTTTGTTTTGACGTGTTGTCTCTTGGCTTTTATTGTGCTGGAAACTAATCAAGTTTCCCATCCCTTACAACTTTTTTTTATGTCTGTCTTTAATTACTATTATCCTTTCTTGAGTGACAGAAGAAAATTAGACTTGTCTTTGCTTTTGGTACTAGTGTAGATCTTTAAAGGGCAATAGTGTAGATCTTGAAAAATTCATTTAGTTTGGGATTTTAGTCAATATCATTTGCCTGTTTTGTTTAAATGGCAAATATGTCCCCCCCCCAATTTTGCAAAAAGAATTAGTTTTTCACTGATGTAATGCCCTCGTATATACAAGAAAAATAGAAATATATGTCCAGACCAACATGTTTTTTCTTTTGGTGGATTCTCTATTCAGTTGACTCAAATACTTACAGAAATCATATGCTTGTCTCCGAGGAAGGTCATAGGCATCAGTGTTTGTGATGTAGACTAAATCTTCCTATAAACAATATTTCCGGAATTTACTTTATATCAGTAGAATAGTGGACTCAAGAAAGAAACATAGACTTCTAAGTTTGACTTTTGGTGTCTGGTGTAGTTTTGTCAGTTTTAGGGTGATTTTAAAAGTTGTGGGAAACAACAGAAATATAATATAGTCAATTTGGGCATAAGTTAGAATTAAGATCAGTATTGTTTATGAAGCAAAAATGTATCAGGTTCTTTTTCTCTAAGTTGCTTCTAGCTGCCTGCCTTCTAATATGAAAAAGTTTATTAAAAGTGGCAGGCCTAAAAATTGGATTCGTAAAACAAAATATCACTGGTTTCATAATTTTATCTACAAGCCAAGCATTCTGAGATTTTTATCACTTTAGTGTTTTTTTTCCCTTAGGAATATAGTTGGGGAACAGATACATGCATTTTAACAAAAAGACAGAATACTAGACAACCTAAAAAACTGTTCTGGAAAAATTCAGGTCCAGCCTATGGGAACCAGCTGCAAAGTGCTTTGAGAAAGAACCAAGTCAGGATTGCATAGAGGACAATCAATTGGGGACTTAGGAATAGAAATATGACTCTCTGTGTGTGTGTGTGTGTGTGTGTGTGTGTGTGTGTGTGTGTGTCTGTGTGTGTGTCTGTCTGTCTGTCTGTACGTATACACAGAGAACTTTACTGATAGTATTCAAGAGTAGGGCTCCCCGGACCTCTCCTGTTATTATGGGGGTCTGGGATAGAAATTATGAGGGCAACACTCAATGTTGGGGGCCAAGTCGGGACAGGGACTCCTCAGCAACTGAGGACCTCTCTTGTTCTCAGTGTCCTTGCTGGGGTGGGTGGTCCAGGGTTTCTTACTCCTTGGAGGCCATGTAGACCATGAGGCCAACAACCCTGTTGCTGTAGCCGTATTCATTGTCATACCAGTAAATGAGCTTTACAGAGTTGTCACTGAGAGCAATGCCACCACCAGCATTAAAGGTGGAGGAGTGGGAGTTACTCTTGAAGTCGCAGCAGACAACCTTGTCCTCAGTGTAGCCCAGGATGCCCTTTAGTGGGCCCTTAGATGCCTGCTTCACCACCTTCTTGATGTCGTCATACTTGACAGTTTTCTCCAGTCGGCATGTCAGATCCACAACAAATACACTGGGAGTCAGAAGGCATCCCCTTCAGCTCAGGGATGACCTTGCCCACAGCCTTTACAGCACCAGTGGATGTAGGGATGATGTTCTGGGCAGCTCCACGGCCATCATGCCACAGCTTTCCAGAGGAGCCATCCATAGTCTTCTGAGTGGCAGTGATTGCATGGACCATGGTCTTGAGCCCTTCCACGATGCCAAAGTTGTCATGGATGACCTTGCTCGGGGGTCTAAGCAGCTGGTGGTACAGGATGTATTGCTGATAATTTTGAGTGAGTTGTCATATTTCCCTTGGTTCATACCCATCTGGAAGATGGTGATGTGCTTCCTGTTGATGACAAGCTTCCCATTCTCAGCCTTTACCGTGGCATTGAACTTTCCATGGGGAGAGCCATACTGGAACACGTAGACCATGCAGTTGAGGTCAATGAAGGGACCAGTGATGTCAACATTACCCACTTTGCCAATTGATCTTTCTTATTTTTTTCCTCAGTAGCCCATTCAGTTGTTCATTTAGGATAAGTAAGCAGTAGCTTTGGATTTTTAGTGTTATGCTAGAGTGGTCTTAGAGAATTAGTTTTATTCCAGTGAATGTACTCAGTTAAGTACTGTTCATTCATCTTGTCTTTGGGGTGAATTAAATTGTTATAGGATATTTTCCACATTTGTATAGTAAATTTCTGTAGTTGACTGAAGAATGTTGAGTTGTAAACACTGTTTTAGTCATTTTGCTCTTTGTTTACATTTTCCTAGTCTACATTTAAGTTTGCACTTGGTAATATAATAATATGTTTGTTTTACCTGGGAAACAGATTTGCCTTATGACTGTTTATTGCTTTATCTCATTGTCTCTGGTGTAGCATCATTTTACATAGTACAATTTTAGCAATAGAGCAAAATGAGAGGTTTTGCCCAATGCCTGTCATATTCACATTTAAAGCCCCTTTAGCCTTGAGGTAGCTGTTTTAAAGTGCCTCATAACTTAGTTTCTGAACAGTGTTTTAGGTACTTGTAATTATCAGTGAGAATAGAAAAGTATAGTCATTTTTGGATTTTTTTTTAATATTGCAACCATTTTTCTAATTCTGTTTTTTCTTTACACAGAAAAAAGAACCTTCTAAATCCAGTGTCAAGAAAAAATTAACCAAAGTTGCAGAAGCAAAAAAAGTAATGAAAAGAAGTTTTAAAGTGAACAAGAAAATAACATTTACTGATGAAGGGGAGGTAAGATTCTGTAAATATATTATTTCTGAGCTACATCTCAGGGATTATGGAGATTGGCTTTCATGCTGCCTGGCCATTCATTATTAAAAAAATAAATAAATGTCCCTAGAGCACATTGCCTATTTCCTCTTCCTGTTCCTGTAAGCCTTTCATCAGCTGTGTGGCTGTGGACAAGGATTTCTTATGCAATAAACTGAAGTCCTTCTTGGTGATACCTGCAGTGAAATGATGTTAAATTCCATTCTTTATAGAAAAGATTTTCTCATCAATATTCATCAGCTTGTTCCTTGGGAACAAGCACAAGAATACTAACACAGCTACTTACCAGAGCTTCTTTAACATGACTCTGTAAGCTGCCTGATTTGCACTTTCTCAGTTATATATGCTGTGTTTGCATGTTCATCACTCAGCAGGCTCATGGGGGGGGCATTCTCTGCCTTTAGATAATTTCAGACTTAGGTACTTACCTTTCATTTTGCCTTTATCTAAGCCTGATTGTAAATACATATATCTATCTTATTTCTCAGAAGAAGCCATCATTTTAATAACTGATGTTTTGTTTTCAAATGTCCAAGAAAAGCTAGGACATCAAATAAATTACCCAAAGAAAGAAAACTAATTCTTTGATAGAATAAGGTCTTTAGTATTTTTCTCTCGTGACCTCATTATCACCAGCCTCCAAGTTCCCTGACCATCCTGATATATCACACACTATCATTATAATCTCATTACTTTCATCCTTCCTTATCCATTTATTTTTACAGAAATTGTTATATAAGCTCACATTCTTATTTGATGATTATAACTTTCTTTGGCATTTCCCCACAAGAAAGGTATTTTGTTCACTATTGGATTCCTAGCATGGTGCATGTATTAAACCTTCCAAATAATTTTTTGGATGAGTAATCTGTTACCCCAGTAAAATGAGTTTTCCATATTGATGAAAAGAGTCATACCATACATTTCACCATCATGGCTGTGTTGTTGATATTTGTTGAATCCAAAGGGACATGCTTCTTTTTCCTTTTGAAGTTAAAGAACTTGGTGTTATTGGGGGTTTAAGGAGGAGCTGAAAAATTAACAAAATATAAGGTATTTCAGAGTTACTAGAAGTGGAAGATGAAGCCAATATAAATGAAAAAATTGTTATAAAACTCCTGTAGAGAAGTGAGCACCCAGGAAGTGTGCTAGAGGAAAATGCAGTCCTGTCTAGTGCCCTGTGAAATGAGTGCTCTTACCCTAATGAGCTTAGTGTGCTACAGAGTTTGGCTGCACAGATTACAGTAATTAGCTCCAGGATAATTATAAATCTCTTAACTGTATAATATTGCAATGTGTGCTTGTTGCTAAGAGGAGCTGTTTGTGGCTGTGCATGATACTGAAACTTCTGAACCACTAAAAGATGGGCTGCTATTTGTTTAACCCACAGAAGGGTATACTATATTAATTTCCCTCTATGGGGTGAGAAATTTGAGTAATTGCTGTTATCTGTTCATCACCATAGATTCTTTTTACAGCTGGTGATTACTGATACAATTTGTCAATGCATTTACTCTTGCCACCACCATTGTCTGTCAAAAGAATAAGATTGTGCACATCTCACCGTGTAGAATGGCTTGGGTAGCAAGATGTATGAGTACCCATGATGTTTCTGTTTGCAAGATTAATTAGCATACTTTCAAGTCAGAGATACAGGTTTTAAATCCTTTGGAGACCAGTTATTAAGTTAAAGCACGGGAACTATTTGTCTAAATTGTTCAGAGCTTATACTTTTATGGTGTGAGACAACAGAAATTATTGAGCGGCCTCTTATGTCTGCAAGGGAAACAGGTGTCCAAGAGAATAATAAATTTATTTAGAATGACACATTAAACTAGTGAAATAGCCAGCTCTCCTGTTGGATTCATCTGCTTGTCACTTTGTTCCTATCCATAAATTATCCATTGGAACCAATCAGGAGCAGCCCATGAAACCCAAGCCAACTTTCTCCTTTATAGTTATTTTATTCTGTGTAATTCAAGCTGGCATGGGACCCATTGACCAGTTTTAATTATTACATACTTTTATGGGCTCTGAAGATTAATGAGTAAGCGATATAGATAGATAACCATAAGATAATTAAATCTAGTAAAACAGGAATTTAAAATAGCACATTTTGGATAGCTGTGTTTGAGCATATACAAGGTACCTGAGTGTAGCTCAAAGGAGATATATTGTCACCCAGGGCTCTGCTCTACACAGATGATTTTGAGCTTAGTTGTATGGAGAACAGAATTTTAACACCATTTTTGGGAAGTGTTTTTATTATGTAATCACCTTGACTAAATAATTTTGTGAAGTAGTCTTTAATTATGCTTTCACAGTATAATGACAGTATTACCTTGGCTGTGAGGGTCTTTTCTGTGACATCTTACTTTAATTATGAAGTTTATGATAATGTTTAAGAAATAACTCATATTAAGGTAGAGTTTTGGAAGGCATGCCCTTTATCTTACCCTCTCCTTCTTTCTGTCTTTAGTTGGTTCAGCAGTGGCCACAGATTCAGAAATGTGCTACAAAAGATGCAGAGGAAGAAGATGACACTGGTGGTATCAACCTAGACAAAGCAAAGGAAAGGCTTCAGGAAGAGGACAAATTTGACAAAGAAGAATACAGGAAGAAAGTCAAGGCAAAGCACCGGGTAAGCCTTCTAGAATGCACTGATGACGTGACTTTGATCCCTGCTTTCACACACTTCCTTTGTGCTGATTAGGCACTGCCGTTGTTCCTGTTACTCTTCTGCTGGAGCCTGTATAATGCTGATTTGCTACTGAAATATGCTTTTGGTTAAGTGTTCTGCAGTTACAGTTTGTATGCCAGTTAATAATACCCATATTAATCATGGAGCCCGTAGTTGAGGGTGGTTATGTGGTTATGTTGTAATCCTCTTGGTTGTAGATATACTCACTGAATGATGTGTGACAACCATTGATATCTGATTGTGTTTGAAATTCTTATTTTGGGATAATTGATGTTTCATTTGTAATTGTAGGAATACAGAGAGATCCCACATTCTCCATTTCTAGAATTTTGTCATCATCAGAATATTTTATAATTGAAATATCCTTTTTTTTTAGATTATTCTTTTTCATTTAGCATTATTTTCTAGAAATTCATCAGATTGGCATATATCAAAACATTTTCTTAAAAATCTTAAGAAAGATTTATATTTTCTTATCTTGAATTTGCATGAATGTATGTATATATACCACATGTGTGAGTAGTTCTGAAGAAGCCAGGAGGCCTTAGATACCCTGGAGCTAAGTAACAGGCAGTTGTGAGCTGCCTGGTGGGTGCTTGCGCTCTTAACTATTGAGCCATCTCCAGTCCTCTTTTTTGTCTTTTTAATAAAAGTAGTAGTCTGTTGTCTGCAATTGGCAGTGATCCCTGCTTCTGTCTCCTCGGTGCTGGAATTACTAATATGTGTTACTACACCTGTCCAGAAGAATGTAGCTTGTTTTCTTCTTACATAAAAAGTAGCCTACTGTCTCTGTATATGCTGTGTTCCATACTTGTTTCACTTTCTATTGAGCTTTTTGGGTCATTTTCTCTGTTCTGTTGAAATATAGCACACATTCATACTATTTCAGCTAGATTAGAGCAGTTCTGGGTTGGCAGGGTTGAGTAAGATACAGCCAGAGCTTTATATCCTACTGTAGAAGCTGATGCCTCTGTAATGAATAGAATCAGTCTTAAACAAACACCCCCAAAACCCAGACTTCATGGTTCAAATGTGTTCTGTAGAAGGTGCCCCAAACAGAAGCATGGAAATTGCCATCCTACTATTTCAGTAGTATGATAAAACTAGAATGGTCATTTTCTAAAGCGAGTTTATGACTGTATGGAAGATGACTGGTTTCTCGGTAGTATTTTCAATGGTAAAATTATCTTACATGCATACATTTTGTGTTTTAAGGTAGAATGGATGTTTACTCCAATAGCATGCCTAAGGCTTTATATAGATTTTTCTCAGTATTGTAGAGTATATTTCTGCTTAGAAAGCATAGAAATAGTTTCTTAACTGGTATGTTTTAATGTTTGGCTGAGAGAGTACTTGGCAATAAACAGAAGATGCGTTGTCCTGAAGATGCATTACTTCGTCTAATTGGAATCAGCAGTCACAATTTGGCTTTAGTTTCCTTATCTGAAAAATGACACGACATTTAGTTAATTTCTAGTGATAAGCACAATTTTCTAGATTTTTAGATTTAGTTGAGACTCTAAATTGTTTTTTTTTTTTTTTTTCGGTTTTTCGAGACAGGGTTTCTCTGTGTAGCCCTGGCTGTTCTGGAACTCACTTTGGAGACCAGGCTGGCCTCGAACTCAGAAATCCTCCTGCCTCTGCCTCCCGAGACTCTAAATTGGATAATAGAATTTTGATTTGTAATTTTTTTTCTTCTTGGCAAATCAGGTTACTTGCTACTCGGTGATTACTTCCTTCTTATTCTTCCATTTCTTAGGAGCCACTCAAATCTACTGTAAAAATCATGTTCCTTCTGAGTCTGAACACATTATTTTGTTCTAATTTCTGTTGATTTTGAGGTAGTAATTTTACTTTATATAATTTAGTATATTTCTACAATGTCAGTTTTATTCTTCTAGCATAAAGTTTTGGCTTTGTTTTGAACACATGTTATTATGTCTCCATTGAGGCTGTCACTGAGTTAATTCTATGATAATTTATTGAGAAGAATTTTATATCTCACTAAAAGTTTGAAAATATTAACCTTAATGCCTATGGCTAAATTTAGTTCATAAAGACAGAAAAAGATAGAGAAACTTTTGATGGAAAAATAGGAATGTGGATTTACAAAATGCCGGCTTCTAGCTGGGCACATTCATTGCAGTGATGAACTCACGGCCTATTGGTACAGGCTCTGGATAGGACTGGCCATTGGTTGTGGTGGAACTCATAAGATCTATTCTTACTGCAAAACTATTGACAGGTTTTGAGAGTCCTTGTCTTCAGTTGTGTACCCAGCAGTGAGCATAGCAGGCTCAAATGGAGGTCCTAAACCCAGGACCACACAGAGGGCTGTGGTTAAACTCAGTAGGTCATACATGAAACCAAAAGTTATATATGAAACATATTTATAGACAAAGGTTACTACTGTGTGGGAGGCAGATGAGAGAAGGCAGATGTGAGAGTAGTTGGTTTGTATTATACGCATGTATGGAACTGTCAACAAAAGTAACTAAAAAGTAGGAAAAGAAATTATACAATGGGGGTAGGAGAGATGGCTCAGCAGTTAAGAGCACTGGCTGCTCTTCCAGAGCTCCTGAGTTCAATTCCCAGAAAGCACATGATGGCTCACAATCATCTATAATGGGATCTGATGCCCTCTTCTGGCATGTAGGTGTACATACAGACAGAACAACTCATACTTTTAAAAAAATTATGCAGTAAGATTTAAAGTGCAACAAACATTTTCTGGACAGTTAGAAATAAATGATAATATTAATGTACTTGCATTAATGACTCACTCAATACTGATTTGTATTATGGAAGTTCAGATACACACAGGCTGTACGATTGTCTTTCCTATTTGGAATCAGCTGAGTAGTCACATTATTTGCATAAAAAGCATGACTGAAGTTATGCATGGGTGGCAATAATGCTGGATGATGGTCAGCTAGTAAAGTGGATTCAGTGTGTAGAGTAAATCAAGGACTTTTATTACATTCTCTTTCATGTTTTCTTGTTTTTTTCCATGAGTAAAAATCAAAAGGAAAACCACTGTGAATATAGAATGAAATGGAATAAAGTTTATGAGGGAGGAAGAAACACCATGAATCTGATCATATGCTTTTGCTTTTGGCTTATTTATAGAGGTCACTTGTGGGTTTTATAAGTTTCAGTAATTTTAAAGGCATGTTTAAAATATTTAAGGATGGTAATTTCATATTAAAAGATAATTATTTAAGTGAGTTCAATCTTAATGATTCAGTTTGGCAGTAGTGCTTCCTCTTTAGAATTAATGGTTTCTGTTGGAGATTGGAGAGATGGCTTAACAGTTAGAACACTTGCTACCCTTGCAGAGAATATGGTTTCTGTTGGAGATTGGAGAGATGGCTCAACAGTTAGAACACTTGCTACCCTTGCAGAGAATGAATTTGATTCTCAGAATCTACTTAGTGGCTCACAACCATCTGTAACTCCTGTTCCAAAATATCTGATGCCCTCTTGGGCACAACACATGCACATGGTGCAGAACAGAATTCCCAGCTATCACATAGGACTGGAGGGGGCATCATCTACTGTCACTTCAGTATTACAGTCGTCTCCTTTTTGGGTGTTGGAGGAGGGAGAACCTGGCTCAATAAGAATGTTCTAGAGAGATATGAAAATTTTATGAAGATAACTCCTGTTCTTTAAGAACAAAAATCCAGTAAATCTGCACCCCTCTCAGAACCCACAGGACCAAGGTTCTTCAATCTATCCATATTCCAAGGTGCACCAAGTTGTCAGGATTGCGTGATACATATTCAAATGGTTTATGCTCCCATCATGAGCTGAAAACAGGATATATTTCTAAATTTGCAAATTCTTGTATATGACCAGAGAATGAAATAAGACTTGCTCTGACTTCTGACCAAATTCATATTTCATGGTAGTTGCTTTTTTTTCTCCTTTTCCTCCCTCCCTCCCTCCTTCCCTCCCTCCCTCCTTCCCTCCCTCTCTCCCTCCTTCCCTCCCTCCATCCCTCTCTACATCCCTCTTTCTTTTTTGAGTGGGGTGAGGCCCAAAATTTATGAGGTGTCAAAGAAGGATAATAGGTATAAAGAGAGTATTTTGTACCTTGAAATTTGATTTTCAGTTTTTTTCTTCTTTGTGAATTTGACTTTCATTATTGAATTTCATGCTTTCTCTTTACTTAATCATTTGTAGCATGGCATAACCAAAGACAAAGTTCTGTCTTTTTGCATGGTATAAAATGGTTTCTTTTTATCAGTATATTCTCAAAAATGAAATTTAAAAAAGGAACTGAATTAAGGGAGACCTCAGTTATTAAACATAATAATGTTCAGGTACCATTTGTACCTACTCTAGTCTTTTGTCTTTGTCTCATCACAGACTCTTAAATAACAGAGGAAAAGGAACTTCTCAATATCCATTTCCAGTAATCCTGGATTACTGTAATTCTCCTTCCTGTTCTGCTTTTCTGTTTGAAGGACATTTTCTCTTTTGTGAATGCTAATAGCTTTTTATGATAGAGGAGCTCCAGAGAGAGAATAGGGTATGAGTGCTATAAAGATAAAATTTCTAATGACTATTTAACTGTTTTTCCTTTATTTCACTCAAATATTGAAAGATAGTTGTTCTTTAATGCACCCTACCTCCACAGACGCAGAAACTTTTATGTCTTAGCCACATGACTTCACTTCCATTTCTATAAGTCTTCAGACCTCTCTCACCTATCTGATATCAGTAGAAGAAAACGTCAAATGAAATACTGTGTTGGCATGTACATTGAGTTAATAACTCACAAGCTTGAACTTTTTTCAGTTATTATTAACATTATCATTATGTGTGCATGCACACACAAGTGCATTACATGGATACATTATGTCGTGGGGAGCACATACTCCATGGCACATTTGTGGAGTAGGTTCTGTTCTTTCACTTTATATATATGTGTATTCTGGGGCTTGAACTCAGGTCATCAAGCTTCTATAGTAAGCTTTTACCCTCTGAGGCATTTTGTGGCTCTAACCCTGACCTTTAAAATGTCATTTAGGGATTGGACAGATGGTTCAGCAGTTACGAACACATGCTGCTCTTGTAGGGGACCTGAGTTTTGTTCTCTGGCTCACATCAACTGCTACATAATCCAGCTCCAGAGACTCAGATAATCCCTTCTGGGCTCTGTAGACATCTTAACTAACATGTGCACCCACTCCCAACTCCAACATATTCATATACACAGAATTAAAAGCAATTTTTTTTTCTTTTAAGGTAGAGTTTCTCTGTGTAACTCTGACTGTCCTGAAACTCATCCTGTAGACCAGGCTGGCCTCAAACTCAGAGATTCACCTGTCTCTGCCTCCCAAATGCTGGGATTAAAGGTGTGCATCAGCATAGTCTGAAAAGTAAACCAAATATTAATAAAATAGAATATCATCTAGTAACAATAATGATTAATTTTGAGATTTAATGGCAGTATATATTTTTCTGTTATAGCTAATATGGTTTGATCAAAAGCCCAAAGAGTCTAGGTTTCTGTGAAAGGGTTTTTCTGATGCACACGTATCAATGTTATTCTTTGATATCTTTGAAGGTTGTCCATTTTTAGATACTCTTATATGCTAGAAGGCAAGTTACTGAACATTTATAGTAAATTTTGTTTGCCTGTTAAATAGTAACTTTTTGTTTTTGTTTTGTTTTTTTTGCATGAAGAGCCTGACAAAAATTAAATAAATAAAACATTGGAGAAAATAACATTGAAATGAAAAGACTTTATTATTAATAAAACAGTGCCATTTGTACATATCAATAAGAGAAGATACTGCATATGACCCTACAGAGTAGATAATAGAGGAGCGTGGAACATAATAACATGCCAGAATTGACACCAGCTTCACAGAATCAGGAGTCTTAGGCTCATCTCTTGCTCACTATGCTGTCTGTAGTCTAGCGGCTTGACTGTATTGATTGCCCATCTTTTCACCTGGAGAGTGGGGAGAGATTTGTAAGTTCTGGCATACCATTTAAAAAATGATACATACAAATTGCCTGACACGTTGTGATAATTTTGAGGTATTACTACATGGGAGGAAAACTGCATTTTTTACGTGGAATTAGTCGTTTATCCAAATTAAAAACTGTAAGTTATTATCTACAAATTTTAGGTTGATAATAGACTTTTTGGTTTTTGGAGAAGATTGTGCTACTTTTGTAAGTTTAAAATGACATTCTTTTTTACTTTAGTGAATCATTTTGTCTTGAACTTTTAATACTATATGTTTCCCCACCATTTTTAAAAACCTATTTTGTGATCAGTGGAAAACTAATGCTGAAATTATAAAGCAATTTAATAAAATATGTTTCTTAAGAATGATCCTTTATTGCTTTTGAATAAATATCATTCCTAAGAACAAAAGATGAGAATTTTTTTTGGTAATTTCTGTTTAGACTGAGGACAAGGGAAACAATCATGATTGTATTTTTCCTTTTTTTTTTAATTCTAGTAGATGATATTGAATGTGTACTAGTCATGTATCAGATTGTACTTATAACTTATATATAATATATATTATTAAATACATATGCCTATTATTTTCCTTTTAGACTGAACAAGAAACTGTAAATAACTAAAAATGTGTAGTATATGGTTATAGAATTGAGATGATTCCAGATTTGACCTATTTTTAATCATTAAGAATTGTTGCCAGATGGCGGTGATGCGGGCCTTTAATCCACCCCCCACCCCACCCCCCCACCCCCCTGGAGGCAGGGGCAGGCAGATCTCTGAGTTTGAGGCTAGCCTGGTCTACAGAAAGAGTTTCAGGGACAGGGAAGGCAGTGGGGGTGGGGTGGAAGAATGTCAGGCTAGTCCCATTACAAAGTAAAACTGGAGAGTTTGTGCTGCTTAACATCTGCTGTCTAGAAGTTTCCATGCCTCTAATTCATCTTTTCCTTCTGTAGGAAAGACGTCTAAAAGAAAGAGAGGCCAGAAGAGAAGCCAACAAAAGACAAGCAAAGGTGAGGAGGGGTGTATGTGTGGGTGTGCATCTTCATATCTATAGTCTTTTGTTCTTTTTAAAAACAGGTCTGTTAAGGTATTTAACAGAGAACTTTATATAAAAATAAAGACTATATTTTATAAAATCGAAATTGATTTAAATCTGTATTTTTCCATATACACTTACTTTTTGTGTTTATTTTTCTATACCAGAGCATTCTGGATTTGAGCCCTTGTAGCCTAGTCTTTACTTTGTTATTTGTTTCCTTTGTAAAAGGTTAAAAATTCTAAGCTAGCTTGCGATCTGGCCTTTGCCTGACCCTTCTGACGACCTTTCCTATTAAATACAGAAGACAATTGGCTTTGTGAGCCAACTGAAAGATATGAATATTTGTCAGTTTTAGGCTAAAAATATGGCTTATTTGTACTCTATTGGATAATTCAATGATAGAGTACAGTGAGAACATCAGTTGTTGCTTTGCTTCACCTCTGAAGACCTAGAGGAAAACACTCTATAAGCTTCAATATATCCTGAAAACATGTAGTTTCCCTGGAATATATATGTAAAGTTGTAGGCACCATTCATGTGCAACTGTTACTTTTAATCTGACATGCTTAACATCGAGAAGGTTTCAACTCTATGTTCTGAGGGCATATAATAGAAATGATTTCTGGGACCCAGGGACAAATACTGAATTTCGTTTCTTATGCTATATGTGCCATGCCTGACTGGCCATGTTTGGGTTTTTCTTGGCAGTTAGCAAATGTCTGACTCACTTGAGCAAGCCCACCACGTTCTTTGCTCCCCCACCCTTATACTGGCCATAGCACTTAGGAAGCAAGTCAGAAATAACTATGCTGTAGTTTTGAAGTGGGAAGCAACTGCTTTATAGTGTCATGTGTCCTGGCCTGGAAATTTGGATCATAGGAACTGTAGTGGATAAATATAAGTCTAAGAAGAAGATCTTAATGAAAATAGTTGATGTTTATGGGTATTTCATGTTCACCATCAACATAAGCCCATTTTGTTTTACTAGTAAGCTCTCAATTTTCAGATAGGAAATGTCCTGTTACTATATTTCCTTTGTGTTTTTACATTTGTATGTATAGTCTTTCTTTGTATTTGTGGGTTCCTTATCTATAGAGTAGTCCATCTATAGACCAGAATTATAGTTAAGCCTACATTTGTAATGAACATGTAGATTTCCTTGCATTGATTTTTAAAGAAGATTTTATTTTTAATTATGTGTTCTTGTTTGCGTCTGTGTGGGAATATGTGTATATGACTGCAGGTGTCTGTGGAGGTCAGGTCTCCCTAGAGTTGGAGCTGTAAGTAGTTGTGAGCCTTGTGATGTGGGGGCTGAGAACTGAATCTGGGTGCTTTGGAAAAGTCACAAGTACTCTCAACCATTGAGCTACCGCTCCAGCCTTTGCCATTATTATTATTTTTTAAAAGAATTTAACAATCTCATACAATTCAGCATAGTACTGGGTATTATAACTGGTGTGATCTAAAGTATAGGGACTTGGGCATCTTCAGGTTTGGGTGTTGAGGATGGATAAGAAACTCGTCTTAGAACCTGTTTCCTTGAGTTTTGAGGAAAGACTACTTAGTATAGTTTATTTATTTATTTTTTTAATATTTGTTGATGCTGTGCTCTGAGCCTTTCATAATGGCTTGAATTGTAAGGAATTATTTTCACTTGCTGGACTGCTTCTACATTCCTTTTCAAAAAATTTCCCCATAGATCGGTGTTTGTGTTTAGTTTTGACCCTCTTTCTGTTGAGGAAGTCAACTTACAGCCCAGTGTTAAGTTTTTCCAATAGGGCTGATCTTGAATGTGATGAATGTTGATGAAAACCTCCCTCCTCTCCTCCCTTTTCATGTTTTTCCTGTGTGTCTGTTTTATGACATCCAGTATAGGACTTATTTGTCAGGGGAAGGTCTTATAACTGTGTAGTCATGAAGGAGCATGCTGAGAATAAATAAAAGGGGTTAAGGCTGTGCCAGTGATAAGGTTGTCTTATCTAGGATCTTTAATAGATGAGGCTTTGTCTTATAGCTGCTGAGCATAGTTGAGAAACCTCCATATCACAGCCCCTTCCTGGGCATGCAGAGATGAAAGCTGTCTCCTTTGAGAGTGTTATTGTGGGCAGAGTGGCCAGTTTTTAACCTGTTTTCTGACATTCCCTGTATACAGAGGTAAAATGAAAGCCTAGTGAGTCTCTCAGAAACTTGATAATATTATTTTGTTAAAGTTTATATCTGTGGTCCGTTGAAACACAAATATTTTCATGATGATTTCCTCAGTACCATCTGTCTGTCTGTCTGTCTATCTATCTATCTATCTATCTATCCTTGCTTAATTGTATTAATTGTGTGTGTGTGTGTGTGTGTGTGTGTGTGTGTATACGCGCGCATGCATGCATGTATGTATATACATTACAGTGTACATGTGCAGGTCAGAAGACAACTTGCTGGAGTTCTCTCCTTTTACTATATAGGTCCTGGGATTAAATACAGGTTTTCAGGATTGGTGTCAAGTACACTTACCCACTGAGCATTTCACTGACCCAAGATACAGATCTTTTCATTAATGAATACTTTCTGAAGTAAAGAAATAAACTGAACATGAGGACTTTTGTTTTTCAGCTAACAAAATGAAATATAGTTGTCATGATGGTCAACAGAGTACATTGGTTTTGGAGTTAAGAGAAGTTGTTAGTCTTTGAAATATAGCTCGTTAGTTAGCTCTCATTTAGCTAGGTTTCCTAAGGCACTGGCAGTTGGTCACACGTGTTGATTATAAGAGCTGATGGCTGGAAGGAGTTTTGCAGTTATATAAAGAAAGAAACAACAGTACAAAAACTTGAGATATGCCCTCAGACTTTTCAGGGCTCCCATAACTTTGAAAAGAAGGAAGATTTATTAAGCACAAGTATATTGCTGATGAAATAGAATATTGCTGATAAAGGAACAGAGAGAACAGCTTAGAACTGAAACACTGGAAAGTCACATTATATTGAAATTTAAAACAATTTATATATTTTGAGGTTGAAGTTCTATAGTCATAAATCTTTCTAGTTTTATTGCTGGGATGCTTAATTTACTTTGACAATAATGGTCTTAAGAATAGTTTACCCAGCAGGTAAAGGCAAGTAAAAGAGGGAAATAGAGGAGAATCATAGTTAAGTAAGGGCAGGAGTAGAGAATAACATTATGGAAGAAAAAGCAGTAAGAGGCGAGGAAAAAAAGATTTACTAAGAACGAGAGTGCATGCAGCAGCAGGTTCAGCTCAGACAAGATACACAGGGAAAGCATTCCCACACTTGTTTACTGGGAGCACATTTCATCAACTGATAGTAAGGAACCTTCTCTCGACGGACCTGGGCCTTAACTCAAACCTATGCAGCCACACATCTGTCTCATTGCTATAGAACATGGAAACCTTGAAGCTGCAGCCATCTGTTTCACACCCACAGTGCTGTTATTTCAGCAGGGCCATTAACACTTGGGAGTCTTGAAAGTATGAAAAAAGACCCTGTGTCTCTACACACCTCAGTGGTTGTGGTTGCTTCCTACATTCCTAGCACAGTTGGGAAACACCCTCATCTTGAGCAGTAGCCACTCTAGGGATTATGAGCTGGGGAGTTTTAGAAGGGCGGGCAAGTCAACCTGTCTAGCCCACAGACTGCAAAAGTAAGTGTGACCACCAGAGGCCACTGGTACACAAGGGAAACTATTAATGTGAAACAATCTGGAGGATGTTATAATAGATGCAAACACCAGCATATGCTATAGAAAAGAAGAGTTGGCATTCTACTTAGGTTTCTATTGCTGTGATAAAGACCATGACCAAAAGCAATTTGTGGAAAAAGGGTTTATTTCGACTTACAGTTGTAGGGCATTTGGAGGGAACTCAGGGCAAAAACTCAAGTTAGGAAGCTGGAGACAAAAACTGAAGCAAAGGCTATGAAGAAACTGCTTACTGTTTTACTCCTAATGGCCTGCTCAACTTGATTTCTTTCCAGGTCCACCTATCCAGGGACTGTACTTCTCATAGTGATCTGGGCCCTTTCATATTAGTCATTAATCAAGAATTTGCTAACAGGCCAGTCTTATAGAGGCATTTTCCTCAATGAAGATTCCTTCTTTGCAGTTATCTAGATCTGTCAGGTTGACAAAAGCCAACCAGCAAAACTGGCATATTTAAATTTAACCCCCACTATACATATGATTGGCAGTTTCTAATTTCCATGAACTGATAAACTTCTCTAAAATGTAATCTTTCTGTGTTTTTTCTATTATGCTTCCCTTTTTGCTTTTTATTTTGTATTTTTTTTGTACAAGTTGTTAGAGCAGTGCACTTAGAAATCAAATGACTCATTTAGGGGGGGGATCACTATTAGTAAGTGAATATATTGGAATGAGATGTTTCTGTTTCCCTAAGTGACAAAACTCTTTTACTGTATTGTATGTAAAATTTTTGTTTAGTTTTTGTTTTCCTTCAAGAGTAGTCTACTCAATAAGTTTCCCGATTAGAGAAATGTGGTTGCAAATGCCCTTAATCCTAGATGGGGTTCTGCGTTTTATCTTTAAAGGAGGAAGGAGTCAACGGGAAATGAAAACAGAGAGATGAACACAGCTTACAGAATAAGCTTTGCACTGATGACTTAAGTGTTCTTGGTTTTGGAGGTGGGTGATAGGGCAAAGTGATTTCCTATTTTTAAGAATTTATGGTATCTACTATCTCTTGTGTTAGTGGCAGTAGGTTTTGTGAATAAGGAAGACTTTTGAGGATACAGTTTTTTGTTTTGTTATGTGTGGGCTATGGAGTTCTAAAGCTTTATTGTTTCTTCCTTTAATGCCATAAAGACTTTTGCTGGAGAGCACCATAAACTAGTGCTCCAAAGAATCTAAAGTTAGTTACTGAAGAAGTTCTCCCTGCAAGTAGTCACGTATCTCTAAAAATACCACTAAGAAGAATTTGCTTTTTCTCTCTGACATGGTTTTTGTTTGTTAGTTTTTTTCTTTCTTTAGCCCTCTAATGAAGTATAGGTAAAAATACTTGGAAACTAAAAACTGTTGTTATTATTACAAATAATAAGTGATCTATCTTTGCTGTATTTTCTTGCTTTGGGGAAAAGATATTGCCAGGTATTTATACTATATCATGCAGCAAGACTTTTTCATTTTTTAATTATTATTGATATATTATAGGATTGAAAGATTTCTTTACTTGATGACAACTTTTGAATTTGTTATTTTTATGGTGTGTTGGTGTAACTGTTCTACAGCATCATCTGAAGTGCTTTAGCCTTTCAGAATGCTTTCATCAAGATTATCCTTAAGCAATAAGTTTATGAAATAAGTGGAAGCATTATAGCCATTCAACTTCTGAAAGAAGCTTGACTCAGAATATCTACTTACCTGACTTGGATCAAATCATATTTAACTGGTGAAATGAAAACATCCTCAGATTTTTGTCTTAGGCTCAACAAAGATCTTTTGGCCTTATTTAGGAGTTTGTTTTGTCTCTTGAGATTAGATTTTTGTTTTGTTTTGTTTTTTATTTTTTTGGTTTTTCGAGGCAGGGTTTCTCTGTGTAGCCCTGGCTGTCCTGGAACTCACTCTGTAGACCAGGCTGGCCTCGAACTCAGAAACCTGCCTACCTCTGCCTCCCAAGTGCTGGGATTAAAGGCGTGCGCCACCACTGCCCGGAGATTAGATTTTTATTTTAACAAATCCTACTTGTATTGCCTTGGGTAATATATGTGTCTAAGAGGGAATAGTAGAATGAATTCCTGGATTTATCTCTGGTTCTTATTCTAAACCATTGGAGATTTATATACATGTGAATTCTTCTCCATCCCTCTAGTTCCCTGAGCTTTACTTTTCCTTATTAATGCAAGCATTTTGGAGAAATGTTGGTAGTGTACTATAGTGACTATCTGGCTATGCAGTGTGCCATATTACTGGTCTAGGTATGTAACCAAAGGAATGCATACATGCTTATGCCAAAATCTGTTCACATAGCAATACCAGTTATAATCATCGAACATCAGAAATTACCAGATTATAGAGTAGATATATTGTAATGTAGCCAAACATTGCAATACTATATATCTGTCATTGCTATTTACTGTAACAAACAAATTTCACAAATACAAATTGAGCAAAATAAGACAGATAGAGACTTAGTGTATAATACTCTATGTAAAATCTTTCTCAAAGCAAAACTTACATTTCAGGTTAGAGTTAGGATACAGGACTGATTTTAGGGGTGGGGTATTGCCACTGAAAAGGCAGGATGAACACAGGAGAGATTTCTAGGGAACTTGAGTTCTGATTCCTAATTTGGTTGGTTATGTGCTTGTGATTTTTGCATGTTACTAAATGTATAGTATACTCATTGCCTTGGTGAAATACCTGACAAGAGCTACTTAGGAAGGAGGTTTTTATTTTGACTCATGGTTTGAGGGTACAGTCCATCATGGTGAGGAAGGAAGCCAAAGCAGCAGGAGCTTGAGACAACTGCTCACATTGTATTCTTCTTCAGTCACAAAACAGATGAAATGTCCATATAAGCCTGGTTTCTCCCTTTTTATTCAGTCCTGGACCCTAGCTCATTGAATGGTACCACACTCATTTCAGGTAGGTTTTCTTCCTTCAGTTAACCTAATCTAGAGAATTTCTTATAGATATGCCCAGAAATTCATTTTCATGGTGATAATCAAGAATAACTACCACACACAGTATACTTCAGTTAAAATTTATTTTTAATTGAAAATGAAGAGGTAGGTTAGATTTCTATAAGTACTGTCAGCTCAGATGTTTAAGTTTGGAGATTCTTGAATATAAGATATTATGAATAACTTTGATAAGTAATAAGATATAACCCCTTTAAAGGGGCTTAAATGAAAGCTCTGAAAGTTAATAATTTATATTCTTCAAATACATAATTTTAAAATCCTCATGTTCCAAGAAATATAGTGATTCACCTCCTAAAATGTATACATTTCTCTCAAATAAGAAAATGAATAGTTCTTGTGATTCTGTAGCTTAGAAAATGCTATAAAACAGTATGTACATGACTTAATAAAAATCACAGTGCTTGTCTGTTTTGAACTGGAAGATGATTACTAGTAGATTTAGTATTGATTGATTGTTTTGCCCATCTTGATTTTGGTCTGTGTACATCGCTTTCCCCTTTATTACAGGTGCATTTAATTTTAGTTCATAACGACATTTTTTTTTACATTGGAAATAAACACTTTAAGTCCATTCATTTGTTTATATTAATTCAACTTTCTTTGGAGGCCAGAAAGTATATTCTAAGAAGACTTCAGCTTCATTGAATTAAAAAACAAACAAACCATGATTGGTATGTAAGTTGTAAAATAGGACTGCTATTGAACCTTTGTTTCCTAAAGTCTGCTTACCCTTAAATGTTTTGCCCTTGTCTGTACAATTGCTACTTGGTGTTTTGTAGTGCTCCTTTGAGAAAAACAAAATGAAGGAAGAAAAAGAACAAATATTCCCTAAGCAAAGGTGGAAACATTAAAATGGATGAAAACATCCGTGCTGTGAATTCTTCTCCATTGTAATTATCTGATAATAGGTTATGGGTCTTCCTTAATCAGTAACTGCCAAGCTCCCAAGTGGCTCTCAGAAGAACATAAAGTTTGGAAGTTCATTTTTGACCCATAAGTTTTGTGGCCCAGGACATATTGTAACTCTAGTTTCTTCTTCTATAATAACAGCAGCGATGTAGCCTGCATTGTCAGTCTTCCAGGGCTCTTATGAGGATTATACATCTATGTAGTGAGCTGTGATCACTTTTAAAGATGTGAATTATTGCTATCAGCACTATTTTATGTGTCCTTTATGATAAACTTACTCTGAGATAACTAGGATTAGTGAAAGCCGGAGTATGTTACCACTAAGTATCTGATAGGTGCTTCAGCTGTAGACATCCAGCACTTTCCTTCCTTTGTCTCTCCCATCTAAATATTTGGGTGGAAGGCATATTTGTATGCATTTATACAGTATGCATAATTAAGGTACTAAAACCACCCAGCTAAGAGCCGGAGATCTAAGTAAAAATTTCCTTCTTTATAAATTCTTTATATTAAAACCTGAGGTACTTTAAAGTCCTGAGGTAAGAATCCCTATTTGGTTCAACTTATGCTTCCATAGGAGATTGTCTATGTGAGGGTAAGTGTACCCTCTTGAATCAGTTCAAGCTCAGCATCCCCAGTTCTAGTTGTATTTTGGAGTACTTGCCAGCATCTCTTATTTTATTCTGTAAACTTTGAAATAGCATGTAAGAAAGATTGCCCTTGGTACTTTACACAACTGATACTAACCTAGTATATCTAATTCTGATCTCTTGTTTTTGGTGCTGGCAAAAGTCAGTATGGCATTCAATAGACCTACTGTGACTCAGGTGTTCTGGACTAGACAGATGTCTTATAGCCTCCCTTTCAGGTTTACAATTCCAGTTCCTTTCTTATCTACTAGGTAATAAAATATTCACTGTCAGTTTTATGTTCTTTCAAACTTTTCTACATAACATTTGCAGGTGTGTGGGTTTATTCTATGTAGCATTTCCAACAGTAGTTAGAAGATAGAAGAAATCTGTAATCATCACAGGGCATTTTTTGACTTTATAAGAGTTTTTAGAGAACATAATGTTTTTGAGAGTATAGAATATTTCAGATTTTACTGGCATGCAAAAGGGAAGCAGGAGAGCTAGCTAAATAGTTTGATAAATAATAGAGACTTTTAGATACCAAGAGGTGGAAAGATCCTAAAAAGGATTCATCTTTTTAGCTCTACAGGTCTTAAAGTGCCTATCATGTGTTAGTCCTGATAATGGCAAGATAGAATTAAACCTGTTCTTGAATGACTCACAGTGTAATGAAAGAAATTTGCCTTTCTGAGCCTGGCTTATTTCATTTGCCAGGATGTTCTTTAGTTTCATTCATTTTTGCAGGTGGCATAATTTCATACTTTTGTTGCTGGATAAACTTATTTATATCACATTTTCTTTATCTAGTTATTTACTAATGGGTATTTAGATTAATCCTGTAACTTGGTTGTCAGAGAATAATGCTTAAACATAGATTACATAATTATCTCTGTTGCACCCTGACCTGGAGCCCTTGGGTTATAGACCCGGGTGCGGTATGGTTCCCTGGAGTTCATGTGAGCGTGGAGCAGTGAGACGCGTGTTCCCAGTTCAGTTCTTTCCAACGAAGGAGCTCAGTTGAGGAGGCATTGTGTTTCATTTTTAATGTTCAAATCTGGAAATACTAATATTTAAATGTCAGAGGAATCTCTTAGAGTAACATATATTTGATGTTCTTGAACCTTTCCATTTGACATATTTCATCACATTTTTATTGAGAAAATTTTTATTAATATTTGTTTGGGGAGGGGGGTCTGGTACCCTTCTGAAGGTCACTTAATGTATGAACATTGCCCTGAATGTGAACAGACTGTGAGTCATCACTATGGGTATCAAAAACAATGTGTGTTTAAATGTATTTACAGATCGCAAATATCTCAATTTTGTTCTTGCTTGATATTCTGTAATTTTGCCAAAAGATTTTTTGTATTAAGAAAAAATTTGTAGTTATTCTAGTTTCTAAAATTATGTTTTTTATGAAGTATGCTAAACCTGTTAAAAATATTTTTACAGCTAATTTTGGCAGTTAATATTTTTACTTTTTATTGTAGAGAATTCTGGTAAAATGTGGATACATATTAGAAGGCTGAAATTCAAGAATTTCTATAATCATTTATGTATTTTTTTTCTGCCTAGAAAACAGAATAATTTTTAGTGTTTGTTTACTTACATAATTGTCAAATTCTTATAATTCTACTTCAGTAAATTATCTAAACTAATAAGTACATATCTAACAGGGTACCCTACATTTCAAAACTGTGACATGGCATTGTCATATATGAATGTGTTGAGCTAGAATCATAGCTACCACAAGGTCCCTGTGGCCTCTGGGCAACCTTTTGGACACATCTGTCTAGATTCCTTTGACAACTATATTCCTATGGGCAGTTGCTTATTTGACATCTCTATTTGGGGTTTTAAGTGAGAATCTCAATATATTTAAATGCAAGCTTCATATCTTTGGGCCCCAAATATGTTATTGCCATGATCTTCCTTATCTCAGGAAAAGATACACCTATCTTTCCGTTAATTGAGCAGAAATCTTAGTAATACTGTTGACTTTTTGTTCATATTCTTCCAGAGCTTATCAGAAAGTGCTATTTACCTTAAAAATGGGAAATTTGCTATAGCTCAGATGTCTGAAGTTATTATTAATTATTAGTGATATATCATGGTTAGGGCTTTTTTAGTTGCTTTATTTACTTTCTAAATGTTGCTCCCCCCTTCCCAGTCCTTCCTCCAAGAGATCTTTACTTTATCCCCTCTCCTCTTTGATTCTGAAAGGTTGCTTTCCCCTTCCCTGGGGCATTAAGTCTCTACAGGATTAGGTGCATCCTCTCCCCCTGAAGCCAGACAAGGGAGTCCTCTACTACATATGTGCTGGGGGCCACGGACCAGCCCTTGTATGCTTAGTCTCTGGGAGCTCCCGTGAGTCCAGGTTAGTTAATACTGTTGGTCTTCCTATGGGGTTACAATCAGTTCCTTCAGTCCTTTCCCTGACTCTTCCATAGAGGTCTCCAACCTTAGTCTAATGGTTTACTAAGGGTGTCTGCATCTGTCTCAGTCAGCTGCTGGTAGTCTCTCAGAAGACAGCCATGCTGGGCTCCTGTCTGCAAGCACAACATGGTATCAACAGGGTTTGGTCCCTGCCCCTGGGATGGATCCCGAGTTGGGCTGGTCACTGGATGGCCTTTCCTTTAATCTCTGCTCCATTTTTGTCCCTGAATTTCTTTTAGACAGGAAAAATTCTGGGTCAAAAAATTTGAAGGTAGTTTGGTGACCCCGTCCCACCACTGGGAGCCCTCTATCTACTGGAGGTGATTCCTTTAGGTTCATTCCCCACATTTCAGCTAAGGTCATCCTCATTGAGTCCTGGGAACCTCTCACATCCCAGGTCTCCGGGACTTTGAACCCCCCCCGCCCCCCCCCCACACATTCATTCTCATGTCCCTCTGGGCTTCTCTCCATACCTGATCCTGTCCCCCTTTCCCTTCCCTCTCCCCTCTTCCACCCAGCTCCCTCCCTCCCTCTGCCTCCTGTGATTATTTTGTTCTTCCTTCTAAGTGGATTGAAGAATCCTCACTTGGGCCTTCCTTCTTGTTAAACTTCTTATGGTCTATGGGTTGTTTCGTGGGTATCCTGTACTTTTTGGCTAATATCCATTTATCAGTGAGTACATACCATGTAAATCAATCTGGCAGTTCCTCAAAAAATTGGAAATAGTTCTATGGGAAGACCCAGCTATATCACTTCTAGGCATAGACCCAAAAGATGCTCTACCATACCTCAAGGACATGTGCTTCACTATGTTCATAGCAGCTGTATTCATAATAGTCAGAAACTGAATACAGCCCAGATGTCCCTCAACTGAAATATGGACACAGAAAATGGGGTTTATTTATATAATGGAATACTGTTCAGCTGTTAAAAATGAGTATATCATGAATTTTGCAGGCAAATGTATGGAACTAGAAATATCATCCTGAGTGAGGTAACTCAGACCCAGAGGGACATGGTTAGGTTTATTAATTATGCTAAATATACCATAAAATATTAGCTACAAGAAAGATCTATTTAAGAGGTGTATGGTAATTATATAGCTGCAAAGTTCTTATAAATCAAAATTATCTAAAAATTAAACATTAAAATTGATATACACAGTCCAATTTTCAATATCTTTTTTACTATCAATGTGCTCCAAGTCACCATCTGTAATCATAGATTGTCAATGTTTAAAAACCCTTTATTCTATTCGTAGCATTTCTACTCTCTCTTCCTTTAATAAGTGGAGAGAACAAACAATTACAAGTAAGCTGCATTGTATTACTCTTCTGTTCAAATCCCAACTCTTAAAGGGCTTCTAAAGCTTAATCGTAGTAATAACTGCAAAGTTCTAAATCCAGTTCAGATTTTATTTCCCTCTGTTTTGTCAATAAATTAACTTTAACATCAGGTTTTGTGATTATTTCTCATGAACAACTAGGAAACTCTGGCCCATGCCCTGGTGTACTGCCAAATTGCTATGCCAATTGCTCCCTTAATACCTTTGGATTTCTGCTAAAAATCCCGCTTTTCTAGTGAGGCTTTCCTAATCACCTGTTAGTAGAATACTAACCTCATCTTCCCTTATACTCTTACCTAATTTTTTATCCTCCTTATTTGTCCCTATCAGAAAATATATAACTGTATACCTGGGTGGTGGTGTTTGACTTACTCTATCATGGGAATCTCTGTTCACTTTTCTGTCTATGCCCACACAGGCTGGAACCCAGCAAATACTAAGTGTTGCAGTGGAGGAAGCATTGTCTGTTTAATTTACTTGATTTTACTGTGAAAAACATTAGTTTCCAGAATTACTTGGAGCTGCCCATTAGAAGGTATAACTTTGGAGATGAACTAGTGCCATTTGGAGATAGAAGAGTAAAGCCAAATGAGATGAAAGGGGTGAGGAAAGGAAATGGTGTTACTCTACACAGACAGAAATTGCTACCTTTAGGCAGTCTTTACTGTTAGGCTGCCTACCCCATAGAAAAGATGCTACATATGTGGTTAATTTCCATTGTCATTTCGTACCATAAAGAACATGCAAACAGCACTTTTGAGAGTAAACACTTTGTGGTCTGGGCAAACCTAGGTTATAGAATCACCCTAATTGTGTAACTCAGAGATGCCATTGATTTAACCTGTTAAAACACTCATTGTGATCTCTGTGGGGCTTAGACATCCAAAACACATATGTTTCTGATGGTAGAAAATGGGACTTTTGATATAATGCCTTATTATATTCCATTCATCTCTTTTTCTAGTACTTTTCTTTCTCTATTTGTCATAGTAACACAGAGGGAAAAAATACTCTTTTCCTTTACTTTTCTAGAATTTAAAATAAAATTGCAACTTTTTTGTTTTATTAACTTTTCCTTAGCAGTCTTATAAGTTAGTAAAACAAAGAAGTTCTGCATTGGTGGTAGCAGTTGCATTAACATGTGCATTGCCTCATTAATTCTCCCAAACAGTGCTATGAAATGGGCACTACTACCATTATTGTAGCATTGGGGGCACAGGGGTTTTCAAGATATACAAGAGTTCAAAGCAAGACAATTGTTATACATGCTAGGTAAGTGCTATACAACGGAGCTTCATTTCCAGACCCAAACTACTTGTTTTAAAACCTCTTTTCAACTGGTATCCTTCTAGGTATGACCATTGAGGGTCCCAGGTGAAATGTGTTTATAGATATTGGGTGCTGACACTTAGAAATGGGGTCTGGAGGAGGAGCTTAGGGTGTTCACATGAGGATAAAGCAGGGTTTTTCAGGATTTGCTTAGTCGCTTAGGAATGGGAATAGAGTGAGGAGAGGCCACAGCAGGCATACTACTAAGGTGCTGGGGATGAGACTGGGGATTGGATTTGAAGAAGAGGATGGAGAGTGAAGATCTGAAGCTCTCCTACCTGCTCCCCTAGCAGAATTCACCAGAGGGTTCCTAGAGAATGACTGCTGCATTGGGGGATAAGGCAAGGGGATGAGTAGGAAGAAAGGTTGGAGGAGAAGATGTGCATGATTTGCCAGAGGTGGGGCAGAGAGGAAGAGGAGCCTGCAGGAGATGATCTGCAGAGTTTGCAGCGATACTGGGGAATTGGATTTGGAGGGAAAAAGAAGTGGGTGAAGATCTGCAGGTACCTTACCTGCCAGGGGAATCTGGATTTTGTTTTAAAGGAAAAGACTGGCTGATTTTTTTTCTTTTTTTTCCTCCTTTGGACTATGATGGTTGTCTCTTGACACAACTATTTTCTAAGCTCCTATTGCATGTGAGGTTTTTGTCTCTGCTGACAGCATAGCGAGTCATTGTTCCAAAGTGCCAATCGATCTTTGTAGAATCCAGAGCTACTAGTGGGTCACAGCATTTGAAAGATTGTGGGTAGTTCTAATCCTGTTTTTAGAACTTCTGGTCCTTTTTCTGTCATTAGGGCAGACCCTTTTAGGGGTTGTAAACTCAGAAGAGTTCCAGTTCGGCAGCTCTCACCGGACTGTCTTGCAGTTGCTGTGAGTGAGAAGATGCAGAGCAGCACCTGTGCCATTCAGTTTCATCCAGGGCTAGTGAGCAGATGTGCAGGACAGCTGCAGGAAAAGAGGTGTTCTGTTTCTACAGAGAAAATACTGGAATAGCACAAGTGGCTCAGGGCTATACCAGTCCTTGAGTTTCCATTGAGCCCATTCTTAAATTATTTTATTAATAAAACTGAGAACTCCAAGAGCAGACACCAACTTCTATCTTGTGATCACAAAGAGACTCCCAAAATTCTGTCAATACTATTCACCTTACAATTCCATTTGTCTCCAGAAGAGGAGCAGTAGTTAAAAAGGATTGAAAATTCCCTCTTCCTGTGTTGTGAAGAAAGACTGGAACTTCATACTATGGGAAGGTCTACAATGACCTGGTCTACAATGGGAGAAGTTAGTCTAGTTGTGTAGAGAATGAGGTAATTTGAAGTGTAATGTTAAATCATTATATATTTAAATTTTCATTGTTTTTCACTGATGGATGATTGGTCAGATCTACAAGTTTTTCTTCTAGTTAACTTTTGGTTTCTATTTCTGTTAATACTTTAAGAAATTATAGTAAAATGTATTTTGATAATATTATACTAAAGTATTCCCACAGGAAAGAATTCAGTGTTGTACTTACTGTTTGTACTGATCAAAAGGACTTTGAACAAATCTTCGAAAGTCTCAGTCTTAACATTTCTTCATTTGTTTTTAAAATATTCCATATCTGAAATTCAGTGATTTAGTAAGGTCTTTATATATTCATTGATCTTTTAGGCTTTACTATTACAAATAACAGTTCTCATTAAAATCCTTAAACACTGATATTAAAGAGTGGAGGGCCTGTGTGGTGGTATCCCTATTTTGCTGCTCAAGGACTCTTGTTCTAGTTTCCATTAAAACTCGAGAGTTATAGCTGAGGTTGCTAATTGTATTTGGTGGGAATACCAAAGAAAATTAAAACCTCCTTTTCCTCTTCATGTTAGGTATGTAAATAATAAGAGCAGCGGTCATATTTTAAGCCTTTATTTTTTGTGTATTAGTAGTTGTTAATTAACAATAAAATAAGGTTTTCCCTCCCCAGAGTGGTCTGTAATGAAATGAAATAACAGTATTGTTTGTGCAGATTTCCTTGATTTATTTTGTTTTGTTTTTTAACTTCAGAGAAGACACAGGTTTGGAGGAATACATTTGTAGTTTTTATCCCCGATCATACCCTTTCAAGCTTACTTATAAAATGCTGTCAAAAAATCAAACATAGGGCATTGTTTTAATTCTGTTAGTAGACTGTGTGACTATGAATTTTGCAATGATGCAGACCACCCACACTTAAAACTTTTTTTACCTATAAGGAGACCATACTAAATTGTCTTGGGGAACAATTTTAGTGTCACCATTTTTGAGCACTTACAGGTATGTGCACCCAAATGAAGCAGATTCTGCTGTTACTAAATTCCACTGTAAGATACAGAAGCTGAGGTCTGGTGATGAGTACATAGAACATCTAATACGCCATGTCTTCCAACGTAAGCACATTGACGTTAGCCATGCGTTAGCCTGAGAGTGCGCCAGCTACAGCCTTCCTCTAGAGTTTCTGCTTCACTGCCCTGCTTTCGTTCCTGGGTGACTCCCCTCAGCCATGTACTGTAACCCCTCAGCTGAAATAAGCCTTCCCGAAGCTGCTTCTGGTTAAAGTGTTTTGTTTTGTTTTTTAATCACAGCAACAGACTTAAACCAGAACACTTCCTTAATAAAACCACCAGTTAATTTTTTTTTTCTCATTTGGATTAAATACTTCAGTGTTTGTTAAAATGGAAGCTTTACTGTGAGAAACAGACAGAATTACATACTGCTTATGTTTGAAGGCAGTGCATTCAAATGATCAGATCTTGAATTTTAGAGACCGATGTCTGGGCACTGGTTGAATACCAGCTCTGCCATCCATTTTAAAGCAAATTATGCTCTCACTAGTGTGGTGTCAAGATTCTGTTCTGAGATTATAGCCCATCACTAGACTGTTGGTTCAGGAACTGGTCTGCCAGTGATAGACCATGGCAGAGACGGAGTCTTCTGCTGCTACTAGTAACTTAAAAAAAAGGACAGGTACAGCTCATGTACCATCTATGTGTGACATATAAATTCCTTAGCTATTCCAAAGCCGCTACCTTGCTTTTAGAGTCTCCTGAACTTATCCTCTTTTCTGTAGTGCAATAATACACTAGTCCCATTACTTTAGTATGGTACCCACTGCCTGAATAAGGTACCATTTTATTTTCTTTTGTAAGTTAAATTTGTTCTTTGACATAATCTCTCTCTCTCTCTCTCTCTCTCTCTCTCTCTCTCTCTCTCTCTCTCTCTCTCTCTCTCTCTCTCTCTCTCTCTCTCCTTCCCTCCCTCCCTCCTTCCCTCCCTCCCCCCACACACCCCACATTCTGACCACTTTCATTCCCACCCTTTCCTGTTCTCCAAACAACTCTTCTCCACAAATCTCTGCCTCAAGTTTATTTCTGTTTTGTTTTATAACCCACCAAGTCTAACCAGGTGACCATGGATTTGGAGCTATGTGTTTGACCCTGGTGGGATCAGCATTGTGTACATAACACTTCCCCCTTTAGTCTCTATCATTGGTCAGTAGTTTAGCAGAAAGGGGTGAGGCCCAATGGTCCCTTCTCTGACTATGATGCATTGTTGACAAGGCTGTCTTGTGTGGACCTGGTGCATTTAGCCACGGTTGTTGTGGATTCATAATTGCAGTGGTTTGTGTCAAGAGGGTGGCATTCTGCAGCTCTTCATTCTATCTCCTAGCTCCTACGTATGTCCTTCCCTCCTTTTTCACAAAGTTCCCTGAGTCTCAGAGAGGTGATGCAAATGTCTGGTTTAGGGCATATCCCTCAATTGTCACCTTTCAAGCAGTGTGTGCTCTGAATTCATTGCTCCTTACAAAAAGAAGCTTCTCTGATTAGGGATGAAATAGTCTTTGTTTATGGTATAAGCATAGGTCTTTAGAAATTTAATGTTGATTTAGTTAAACAGCAGTAACAAGGTCTCTCCTTGGGCCTACAACTTTACTAGAACATTGATTAACTTGGAGACTGGGGGAGGCTGCAGTTGTCATGGCCTGGAAGCAAACCTGAAAAGAGATGAGAATGAAAACTTGGTTCAGAAAATCTTGGTTGAATTTGTCAACCTAGATTAGAATAATGGCAGGTGGCTCATTGTTAGCATATTTAAAACAATACAATTGGAAAAGAGTCTCCAGCAACAATATTTTCCATAATCATTCCAATTCCAGGTACATGATAAAGCTTAAGATGTGACTACACAGAAACTCATTTATAAAATATGTGAGGGTGGATTCTGTAGCTAAAAGGCTTAAAATCTAATCTAATAAGATTTCTGACTGATAGCATAGAGGTCAGCAAGCCATAAAGCATAAGTGATAAGCTCCCCTAAGGATGAGAGGGAAGAATCTGGGAAAATCATTCTGGAAAATTTGGGTGAATTCTGCCTCTATAGCAAAAGATTTTTTTTTTTATTATATTTTATTTTTTGTTAACACACTGCTTCTAAGGACTGCATTATCTAGCTTTGTAAGGTAATACTTTTCACTTTCTTTTTGATTTCAGGATAGCATGTTTCTGTGTGTCTTTTTCATACACTCTTTACTCTGAATAGTCTTCTCTGTCCTTCTCTTCTGTTCCCTAACTCTCCCACTCCTCTCAGTACAACACTTTCCACTTTTTTATTAAATTATTTTATTTATTTACATTCTAAATTTTACCCCCTTCCCAGTCTCCCCTCCCAGAGTTCTTCATGCCCTCCCCCATCCCCTTTGGCTCTGAGAGGGTGCTACCCCCCTTACCCCTTCCACCTCACCCCCACCCCAAGCATCCCCCTTCTCTGGGGCATCAAGTCTCTACAGGATAGGCACATCCTCTCCCACTGAGGCCAGACAAGGCATTTCTCTGCTACTTATGTGTTGGGGCCACAGACCAGCCCATGAATGCTCTTTGGTTGGTGGCTTAGTCCCTGGGAGATCTGATGTGTCCAGGGTAGTCAATGTGTTTGTTCTTCTTAAGGAGTTGCCATCCCCTTCAGCTCCTTCAGTCCTTCCCCCAACTCTTCCATAGGAGACCCTGATCTCAGTCCAATAGTTGGCTGTAAATGTCTGCATCTGTCTCAGCCAGCTGCTGGTAGAGCCTCTCAGAGGACAGCCATGCTGGGCTCCTGTCTGCAAGTATAACATGGCATCAGTAATAGTGTCAGGGCTTGGTGTCCACACATGAGATGGATCCCAAGTTGATCTGGCCACTGATTGCCTTTCCTTCAGTCTCTGCTCCATTTTTGTTCCTGAATTTCTTTTAGACAGGAAGAATTTGGGTCAAAAAATTTGAAGGTAGTTTGGTGACCCCATCCCACCACTGGGAGCCCTCTATCTACTGGAGGTGATTCCTTCAGGTTCATTCTCCACATTTCAGCTAAGGTCATCCTCATTGAGTCCTGGGAGCCTCTCACATCCCAAATCTCCAGGACTTTCTAGAGGTTCACCTCAACCTCCCCCCCCTACATATTTCCATTCATTCTCCTGTCCCTCTGGACTTCTCTCCATACCTGATCCTGTCCCTCTTTCCTTCCCCTCTTCCCTCTTCCACCCAGCTCCCTCCCTCCCTCTGCCTCCTGTGATTATTTTCTTTCATCTTCTAAGTGGGGTTGAAGCATCCTCACTTAGGCCTTCCTTCTTGTTAAACTTATTGTGGCCTATGGGTTGTATCATGGGTGTTATTTACTTTTTGGTTAATGTCAACTTATCAGTGAGTATATACCATGCGTGTCCTTTTGGGTCTGGGTTATCTCACTCAGGATGATATTTCTAGTTCCATCAATTTGTCTGCAAAATTCATGATATACTCATTTTTTTAAATAGCTAAATAGTATTCCATTGTGTAAATGAACCACATTTTCTGTATCCATTCTTGAGTTGAGGAACATCTGGGTTGTTTCCAGCTCCTAGCTATTATAAATAAGGCTGCTGTGAAACAGCGGAGCATGTGTCCTTGTGGTATGGTGGAGCATCTTTTGGGTGTATGCCCAGGAGTGATAGCTGGGTCTTCACGTAGACCTATTTCTCATTTTCTGAGGAACTGCCTGTTTGATTTCCAGAGTGGTTGTACCAGCTTGCACTTCCACCAGCAATAGAGGAGTGTTCCTCTTATTTCACATCATCGCCAGCATGTGCTGTTACTCAAGTTTTTGGTCTCAGCCACCCTGACTGTTGTTGTTGTTTGTCTCATGAGATCCCAGTTTTGATTGGTGGCCTTACCTTTTCACTTCCATATTCCTATTTAAGAGTCTACCTGAGCCTCTGTGTTGAAACATAACCCTTTTTCTAGTGCTTTCAGAGTATTTTGTCTTACGTTGTGATTATTTCCATTTTGAGACTTTTGTGAGGTAAAAGAGGTAAAGATCTAGTTTTATTATTCTGCATGTTGATATCCAGATATTTCAATACAATTTATTGAGTATGCTGTCATTTCTCCAAAGTATATTATTTACCTCTTTTCAGAGACTAGGTAGTTGAAGTTATGTGGACTTATATATGGATCCTGTATTCTATTATACTAATCTGTCTATATGTATGCTTTTGTGCCATTCATGCTGTCTTTATTACTGTGGTGTAGTAATATATCTTGGAATTGAGTATATTTTTCTTAAGATATTCTTTTTTGCTTAAAAAAACCCACAAAACAACACGCTATTTAAAAATGTGCACATACTTCCTCATTGATTCTGATTCAGTAAACTTTTATATAGCATGACCTCGTCTGACAATCCAAATATAAATGTGTTTTTTTTTATACAAGTTGTAATCTGTAGAGGACTCAAGAAACCCAAGATAACAATTGTAATAGTCACGAGTAAATTTAATATGTGTACAAATGGGATAACATGAAGATACTGAGTAAATTAAAGTGTAAAAAAAACCAAGAAAGAAAAGTGAGATATACAGGCTGTGCCTTAGGGGGACATGTTAAAAGTCTAGTTCTGACCTGGTAGATATGACAGTCTACTCATTCCTTCAGACATGCCTCTGCTTAGTCGGAATTCCTCCTGACTGTCTTTATGGTTGGGGACATTTCTACGTGCAGTTTTCTTTCTGTGTTTCTGTCTACTACTCAGTCAATATTCAAAGGTCATCTGACTCACACCCTGTGTACTGGCTGGTTTTGTGTGTCAACTTGACACAGGCTGGAGTCATCACCGAGAAAGGAGCTTCAGTTGGGGAAGTGTCTCCATGAGATCCAGCCCTGGGGCATTTTCTCAATTAGTGATCAAGGAGGGAGGGCCCCTTGTGGGTGGTGCCAACCCTGTGCTGGTAGTCTTAGGTTCTATAAGAGAGCAGACTGAGGGCTCAGCAGTTAAGAGCACTGACTGCTCTTCTGAAGGTCCTGAGTTCAAATCCCAGCAACCACATGGTGGCTCACAACCATCCGTAATGAGATCTGACGCCCTTTTCTGGTGTGTCTGAAGACAACTACAGTGTACTTACATATAATAAATAAATGAATAAATCTTGAAAAAAAAAAGAAAATTTATATTAAAAAAAAAAAAGAGAGAGAGAGCAGACTGAGCAAGCCAGGGGAAGCAAGCCAGTAAGGAACATCCCTCCATGGCCTCTGCATCAGCTCCTGCTTCCTGACCTGCTTGACACCCTGCCTTTCCTGAAGACACCCCACATGCACCATCCTCCCAGAATACCTCCAGCATTCTTCTGACTCATGGTAATTATCCCAATTGCAGGACATTGTGTTCTTTATTATCCATCTTTTGTGGTGGCAGGAATTGCATTTTAGGCCAGCACTGCTCTGAAGTCAACTTTATGTGCTTAGAGAAATGTTTTAATCTTAAAATCTGGTAAGATGGTATATTCCTTCATTCTCAGTCCCAGCAGCTCTCCTGCAGGCGTTCAAGGATGTTTCACTTTCCTGAATTCCTCATAGGAACTTATATAACTGAGATTAGTCTATAGGCAGTGAGATCAGATCAGCCTGACAGATTAAGTGTCTATGTGAAAAGAATCATGAAGGAATACCTTTTTTAATACCCAGAATCTTCCAGTATAGACTTTCTCATGTTACATATGGTTCAGTAGATAGATTAACCACTTTCTTAAGAAAATGTAGAGTTACATAAAATGTTCCAGTTTTGTTCTTTTGACTATATAGTCATGCAATATTATAATAATTTATGCTTAGGATTATGGTGCTGGTCACTTGAATTTGGCAAATAGCAGGTATGTATTCAGAAGTCTCCCCAATACTCCTTGGTGGTAGGTCTCTAGGCAGAGAGAACAGTGACCAGGACAATTTAAGAACAAAAACAAGTAACGAGAGGGGGTTGAATGGAGAAAAGAGGGAGGGAAGGGGGCTTATGGGACTTTCGGGGAGGGAGGAAACGGGAAAGGGGAAATGATTTGGAATGTAAATTAAAAAAATAAAATAAAATAAATAATAAAAAAAATTGTTTAAATCCACATATCTCTACAATTTCTGTTTCTATATGACACTTACATATAGTTCTTCTTACCCATTTTAATAAAATAATTTTAAAATGTTAAAAAACAAAAACAAAAACAAAACAAAAACCAATCAACCAGCCAATCTACCCAAAACCTTATAAAATAAGCAAACATTAGTTTCTCACATACCTAGAAGCAGTCATATATGTATTACAAATTTAAACATACTGATTTAGAACTAGAAAATTCATGCATTTTAATTGAATTAAAAATGTTTTTCGCTGGGCAGTGGTGGCGCATGCCTTTAATCCCAGCACTTGGGAGGCAGAGGCAGGCGGATTTCTGAGTTCGAGGCCAGCCTGGTCTACAGAGTGAGTTCCAGGACAGCCAGGGCTACACAGAGAAACCCTGTCTTGAAAAACAAAACAAAACAAAACAACAACAACAAAACCAACAAAAAATGTTTTTCAGACAATATATTTTGATCATATTCTTCCTCCCCATAACTCTTCCCAAATTCTCCCTACCTCCTTATCCACCCAACTTCACCCTCCCAAAAACCCCTGAATAATGAAAATCAAACCAACCTACCAATGAACAACAATAACTACAAATCCACTAAGACCAAAAACCAACCAACCAACCCATCTAACCACCACCAACCACCATTGAGTCCATTCTGTGTTGTTAGCTGCTGCTAGTCATGGGGCCTGTCTGGAGTGTGCTTCATATACCCAGTGACACTCCATCTGAGGTAATGGATACCCCTTTCCCAGCAGTATCAGTTACAAATAGCTTCTTGAATTAGGGGTTAGCCTTTGTGTCCACTTCTTATTCTCCATGCTGATATTTTCTAGTTTTTACTTGTGCAGGTTTTGTGTGTTCTGCCAGTGTCTGTGAGTTCATATGTGTATCAACCCTATTATGTCTGGAAGATAGAAGATATGTTTCCTCAGAGTCATCTACCATCTTTGACTCTTACGATTTTTCTGCTTTTTCAAATAAATTACTGAGCCTTGAGGGGAGGGTTTTGATAGAGACATTCCATTTAGAACTGAGTACTCCAAAAAGAAAAGTTTTACATTTTTCCCGTTCTTTAGGACTCACTAGGGATTTCTTATTGTCTTCTTCTAACATAGATTGTGAAAACTGAGAATTAATGACCACCTTTTGATAGAAAAGAAATACACATCCCAGAGTGGAGTAGATATGATACTAACCAATGCCAAGACAGCCAGATAACAAAGAGAATTGTTGAGTACCTATTATCCCATGCAGCATACTGTGGCTACACAGGACAGCCAGAGTATGCAGTTAGTAATAGCACATGCCATCTGTGCTCAGCCCTAGATCTCATTTTTACTACTTCGATGCATACAGCTCTTACTTCCCAGTATTGGTTAGCACTTATATACCATTGTAAGGTGTCTTTATCTGGCTATAAGAGCCTGCTGGCTAGCACATAAGGCAGTGTGGACATTCTGGGTAACTCGTATTCTCTAGGAGTAGCCATCAGTCATTGTTGATAGGAGTTGGAACCTCTTATCTGGCCCTGGAAGTCGCCTTTGGTTGAAGCTCCAGCTGCCTACAATAATAAATGTCTTGTTCATAACTCGGAAAAAAAAAAGAGCTGGGTACTCCAAAGTCTCTCAGTCTGCACTCTCTGCAACACTTTTCAGTTAACTCTATGTTAATTACTATCTACCACAAGAAACTTTTCTGATAAGAGTTGGGTACTGGTATAACTATATCACTAGAAGTCATTTTGTTGCTGTGTTTCTTTAGCAAAGTAATAGTAGTAGGTTTTTTGTTTGTTGTTTGCTAGGACCTGTCTAGTCTTCTTGGCTACTTTAGTAGTGTCAGATGTCAGATATGGGATCCATTTCATACCCATATTTAAGGTGTGGGCCTTAAATCCAATTATAAAGTTACTGGTTACCCCTATAACCTTTGTAGCACTGTTGCACTAGTATATTTGCAGGCAGGTCACTGTTATAGGTCAAAGGGTTTTTAACTGGGTGATAATGATTACTTTTCTCTTCTGGTAGTATGCAAAGTACCTTTCAGTGCCACGAATACTAGTCAATGGGGTGAAGCTTCTAGTTGGGCATCAGCTTAATTTCTTCATGTGTGATAGCATATGTAAGTGGTTCTTCAGTTTACCATCAAGTTGTGGAGAATGGTCAGTATAAGATGTCAAGTTGGGGCATGGTCTCCTCCACTGTGGTGACTCCATTTAAATTCCTTTTTATATATGTATATATTTTAGGAAGCTTTACAGTAGTAGGTTTCCCTTAGGTTTTCAAAGTGTCCTTAGAATTAGTTGTCCCACCCCATATTCTGTCCTTTTTTAGCCCTCCTATCACCTTCCTTGTTTCATCTTATTTATTAGTTTTTCCTTTATCACTTTTTAACGCTATATTCCATTTTCTCTTTATTGAAAGATTTCTTCCTCTCCTATGGCCTCCACCTAACCTCTGAGGTTATTCTAATTGAAAACACATATTGTAGTAGTTCTTGTCATTATATATTATTTCTGGTTTGCTTTCTGTGGCTGTGATAAAATACAGACCAAAAACAATTTGGGGAGGAAATAGTTATTTGGTTCAAGCCTATCATCAAGGGAAGCCAAGGTAGGAAACTCAAAGCAGTAACCTGGAAAAATTAATGAAAGGTAAAAGATTTCATGTGTCAGGTATGATGGCTCATGCTTTTAGTCCCAGCTCTGGGAAGGCAGAGGCAGGAAGATTTCTGTGAGTTCAAGGCCAGTCTGGTTTACAAAGCAGGTTCCAGGACAGCTAGGACTGTTATACAGAAAAACCCTGTCTCGAAAAACCAAAGCAACAGACAGATAGACAGACAGACAGACAAAAAAAGAAATTTTATACAAATATATACAGTGGATTAGTTTGTTATAATTTCCAGATATGTACTTCAGAGTGTGTTTCTCCTGTGTGAGAAAAACACATTTGTTTGTTATTTTATTTTCTTTTTTGTTTTGTTCAGTGGAAAATTATCTTTACTGTACCTCTATTATACCTGTTCCTAAAAGATTTGTAGAAAAATATAAAAGAAAGGATAGAAAAACAGCACTTGGTCATCATTGTACAAATGAATTCCATTAAATCCTAATTATCTGGTATTAAAATTATAAACTGGGTTGATTTTTTTTTTTGGTTAAAAATATATTTAAATGCAAACATGTTTTAATGGTAGTTGTAATGAGCAGTTTTATAATGAACAAGACTAAAAGTTAGAAAATAACACAACTGCTATGTTTTAAGGTATTTGTGTTGTATTTGTGTCTGCATATTTATGTGTGAGTGTACAGGTGTGCAGTGTGCAGAACTTGAGGTTGGCACTGGCTATCTTCCTTTTTTTTTTTTTTTTAATTTTTTTAATTTACATTCCAAATCACTTCCCCTTCCCCTTTCCTCCCTCCCCGAAAGTCCCATAAGCCCCCTTCCCTCCCTCTTTTCTCCATTCAACCCCCTCTCGTTACTCTGTCCTGGCGTTCCCCTACATCCAGTCTTTCCAGGACCAGGGGTCTCTCCTTCCATCTTTTTAGAAATCTATTGATATGTGAATTGTGTCTAGGGTATTCCAAGATTCTGGGTCAATATCCCCTTATTAGTGACTGCATACCATGTGTGTTCTTTTGTGATTGGGTTACCTCACTAAGGATGATATTTTCAAGATCTGACCATTTGCCTAGGAATTTCGTGAATTCATTGTTTTTAATTGCAGAGTAGTATTCCATTGTGTAGATATACCACATCTTCTGAATCCATTCCTCCGTTGAGGGACATCTGGGTTCTTTCCAGCTTCTGGCTATTATAAATAAGGCTGCTATGAATATAGTGGAGCATGTGTCCTTATTGCATGCAGGTAAAGCCTCTGGGTATATGCCCAGGAGTGGTATAGCCGGATCCTCCGGGAGTGTCATGCCCAGTTTTCTGAGGAACCGCCAGACAGCTTTCCAGAGTGGTTGTACCAGCCTGCAATTCCACCAGCAGTAGAGGAGTGTTCCTCTTTCTCCACATCCTCGCCAACAACTGCTGTCTCCTGTGTTTTTGATCTTAGCCATCCTGACTGGTGTGAGATGGAATCTCAGGGTTGTTTTGATTTGCATTTCCCTAATGACTAAGGATGATGAACATCTCTTTAGGTGCTTCTCAGCCATTAGATATTCTTCAGGTGAGAACTCTTTGTGTAGCTCTGTACCCCATTTTTTTAATAGGGTTACTTGCCTCTCTGGAGTTTAACTTCTTGAGTTCTTTGTATATCTTGGATATTAGCCCTCTGTCGGATGTAAGGTTGGTAAAGATCATTTCCCAGTTAGTTGGTTGCCGCTTTGTCTTTTTGACAGTGTCTTTTGCCTTGCAAAAACTTTGTAATTTAATGAGGTCCCATTTGTCTATTCTTGATCTTAGAGCATAAGCTATTGGAGTTCTGTTCAGGAAATTCTCCCCTGTGCCCATATGTTCAAGGTTCTTCCCTAGTTTCCCTTCTATTAGTTTCAGTGTGTCTGGTTTTATGTGGAGATCTTTGATCCACTTAGACTTGAGCTTAGTGCAAGGAGATAAGGATGGGTCAATTTGCATTCTTCTGCATGTTGACCTCCAGCTGAGCCAGCACCATTTGTTGAAAAGGCTATCTTTTTTCCACTGGATGGTTTTAGCTCCTTTGTCAAAGATCAAGTGACCATAGGAGTGTGGATTCATTTCTGGGTCTTCAATTCTTTTCCATTGATCTACATGCCTGTCACTGTACCAATACCATGCAGTTTTTAAGACTATTGCTCTGTAGTACAGCTTGAGGTCCGGGATACTGATTCCCCCAGAGGTTCTTTTACTCTTGAGAATAGTTTTAGCTATTCTGGGTTTTCTGTTATTCCAGATGAATTTTTGAATTGCTCTTTCTAACTCTATGAAGAATTGAGTTGGGATTTTGATGGGGATTGCATTGAATCTGTGTATTACTTTTGGTAAGATGCTCATTTTTACTATATTAATCCTGCCAATCCATGAGCATGGCAGATTTTTCCATCTTCCGAGGTCTTCTTCAATTTCTTTCTTCAGAGACTTGAAGTTCTTGTCATACAGATCTTTCACTTGTTTGGTTAGCGTCACGCCAAGATACTTAATATGGTTTGTGGCTATCGTAAAGGGTATTATTTCTCTTACTTCTTTCTCAGCCTGCTTATCCTTTGAGTATAGGAAGGCTTCTGACTTGCTTGAGTTGATTTTATATCCGGCCACTTTGCTGAAGTCGTTTATCAGCTGTAGGAGTTCTCTGGTGGAGTTCTTTGGGTCGCTTATGTATACTACCATATCGTCTGCAAATAGTGATAGTTTGACTTCTTCCTTTCCAATTTGTATCCCTTTGACCTCCTTTTGTTGTCTAATTGCTCTAGCTAGAACTTCAAGTACTATATTGAAAAGATATGGAGAGAGAGAGGGCAGCCTTGTCTAGTCCCTGATTTTAGTGGGGTTGCTTCAAATTTCTCTCCATTTAGATTGATGTTGGCTTGAGCAGAGAATATGAACCTGAGCTAGATCCTTCAGTGGTAACAGTAGAAAGAGCTTGCTAGTTCTCAGGTCTTTGTTTGGTTTTGGCTGCTTTTGGGAGACAGCGTTTCTCCGTGTAGCTTTGGCAGCCCTGGAGCTTACTCTGTAGACCAAGCTGGCCTCAAACTCACAGAGATCCCCCTGCCTCTGCCTCCTGAGTTTTGGGATTTAAGGTGTGCACCACCACTGTCCTACTCCCTCCTTTTAAAATTGTTTTACAAGTACTGATGCCCTCCTCAATTTTTTTTTTACAGTGACCTTCTTTGTTGCATTTCTGTTGTACCAATTTAATTACTTCCCTGATACAGTACTTACGAGCTTTCCCTCAGAGAGCTTCCACTAACACAGTGACATTTTGCAATCAGTTGTGAGTTGATAGATGCACAAGCGTATACTTGCGTTGCCTCTAATGAAAATGAGTCTAAAAGAAAATAAAGTGATAGTATTATATTTACAAACTGTCTTTTAAACAATTTATGAAATCACAAAAAGACGGAACAGCTAGAATATACATTTTCTTTGCTGTTATGACCAGAGAGTATACATCCAAGTTAAAATGTCCCAGAAATTTAGGAGTAACTTTTATAGCATTTTTGGTTTTATGGTAAAAATTGTGTTTTAAAATGAAAGCATTAGATGTGCATTAGATACCTTTTCGTAATACAGTAATGTGTTACACATTTTGTAGTTTTGTATTTCTAATCTTCTGAAGAAGAGACCAAGAGACAGAAAAGATTAGTATGAAAATGTTTTTTATTCTAATTTTTCTAAATTGATAGTAGTTAGAAATTGTATTTCTGAAAATTGCGACCTTGAATTCATTTGTCATTGTCAAAAATGGAGTGTAGTGCAAAACAGACAATATGGTGGGTATGATCTGACTGGCCAGGAAATAGCAAGGCCTAATTACAAATCAAATAATATCTGTTTGACAGTAAAATTTTATTCTGAATTACCATTTTCTTATAAATATTTACATTGGAATATCAAGTGAGATCTTATTACCACAGCTCACCTACTAATATATTCCTGTTTTATTAAATTAAGATAATTAATGCTAAAAAGCTATATTAAATGGTAAATGTTATATAGTTGAACAAAGTAATTTATTTGAACTGTTAAGATTATAGATGACTCTCAAAGTCAAAAGAACAGCTAGAAATTAGAGAAACCCCCAAAAGCCAGTTGAGATGGTAGGACCAACTGCTTAAATATTTGGTCAAGTTCCACATTTTGCAGACTCAAGATAGGGACCCTTAGAAAATTTTGCTTTAAAAGCACTACTTAGAAGCTTGAGAACAAAACAGATAAGCATCTACATACATACCATGGATTAATTCATATTTAATATAAATTCACCTATTCATAGGAAATGGGACAAAATCTAGTGTTTCTGTGTAGTATGTTCTTTACAATACCCTATTATAAGAATATCAGATGTGTAATTAATATCAGGTGTGTATATAATTCATAAACAAGAAAAGGTAATCAGTAGAAACTGCCTCTTAGCTACCTTGAAATTTAGCATAGACTTCAGTTACTTAAAGAAATAATGAAAGAGGTGTTCAACAAATTAAAGAAAAGCAGAGATACTGTTGAGTAACAGGTCATCTCCACAGAACAATGCTAACTGTATGAAACTGAGAAAGACAACAACAACCAGGACATGCAAGGACTAAGTTACTCAGTTACAGTTGCTCGAGAGCTTGAAGCACAGCATCAGGAGAAAATTCATAGGTCACCTGAAGATCTCATACAAATAAGCCTAATCGAAATTAGAATGAAAAATGAATAGAGCTTAGGAGACCCCTGAAGAAGTCCAGTACACATTTGCACACAATCTTATTTGTACAGGTGAGAAAGTGGCTTAAATATGTAAAGAAATAGTGGCCAAAAGCTTAACAAATTTAGTGAATGAATTAGTTTAGTCATTATTAGTCTTAATCACTTGAATAAAAAACCATTAGGTTTGTAATGCTTGGTCTAAAAAGATTTATAAAGATGTTAAGTGAAGGAAGCTTATTTAGACTTTCAAATTTGAATCCTGTTTATATATATTTTTTTCCAATTCATGTGTCAGCATTTTTGTCTAAATACCAGGTGGACAAACTGCTGTTCCAGAGACCAACTTACACAAATGATGCCCAGCCCTCAAATGTGCAGTTGCTCACTCTTGCATTACTCAGTCCTTGCCCACTCTGCTAGCAGGAGACTTCTCCTTTCCTTTATCCTCTGCTTCCCCAAGGTTCCTAGTCACATTATTTCTACACTTGCATTACAGTGATGTACAGACACTTCTTACAGATCTGATTGCATTTTTAAATTTAGACATTTTGTCATAAAAATCAGACAAATATGTTCTCATTTCTAGTCTTTGATATTTTCAACTAATACTTTTAGTAGTTTTGATCTCTCTCTCTCTCTCTCTCTCTCTCTCTCTCTCTCTCTCTCTCTCTCTCTCTCTCTGTGTGTGTGTGTGTGTGTGTAAGAGAATTAGACATCATGCTTTTTTGATAAGTAAGTTACATGGTCCAGGCAATGGTGGCACATGCCTTTAATGACAGCACTTGGGAGGCAGAGGCAGGTGGATTTCTGAGTTTGAGGCCAGCCTGGTCTATAGAGTTCCAGGACAGCCAGGACAGAGAAGCCCTGTCTCAAAAATCCAAAAAATAAAAATAAAAATAAAAATAAAAATAAAAAAAGTTACATGGAAAAAGTAAAACTGATAACTTCTTGTAAATTAAAGGAACTCAATAGAGTTATACTTTCTGGGTTATATTTAATTGTAATTTTGAATAATACAGATTTTCTGTGTCTTTAGAAATGCTGAAATTCTAAGTCTTGTTTCGAGGCCTTTATAATGAATTCTTCTAGTTTGGGAATATCAGAGGAGTATTTGAATCTGTACTGAAACTTGACTATTGTCAGCTAACCTTTTATGTCATGATTCTCCCATTATCATTTAACTTCTTACATCATGATTCTCCTTGTGTTTTCTTAGGCCAAAGAGGAAGAGGAAGCCTTTCTGGACTGGAGTGATGAAGATGATGGGTTTGATCCAAGCACACTTCCAGATCCAGATAAGCACAGAAGTTCTGAAGAATCGGAGAGTGAAGATACAAAACATAAGATGAGGTGTGTTCTTATCTTTAATCTCATTGAATACAAATTTCATACATAGACCCTTTCTATTTTAATGAGTCCAGTGACTACTAAACTATTACTTCAAGATATTTGTTTTTTAACCTTTAATACCCTATAAACTCCTACTTGCTCTTATTTTGCCTGCATCTCACCTTTTGATACCTTGGTTTACAACATGCATTCAGATGTTTCTGTATAACTTAACTCTGTAGGAGAACATCATTCGGTTCTTACGGTTTGTTCTGCAACTGTATTTTGTATGTTTGCATGACACTGTTTCAGCAGGTAGAGCAAACCTTTAAAGTATCAGCAATCCTTCTGTATCTGATTCTAACCTTTTTGTATCTAATTTTTTCCTGATTTTTTTAAGATGTTCTAAGAAACACTGTGGTATAATTTTATTAGGATTTTAAAAATTATATACATGTTTGTGCCACTGAAGTATGTGATCTAGGTTCAGTTTCTAAGTCATCATTCAAAAGGCATTGTGTTACATGTTTCTATCATTGTTACCACATAGTAGCATTTCCTACTACAGCTGATGTGGTTTGTTCTCTAATAGTCCCATTAGTCTTTATAATAGCTTTATGCTCCTAATTATCTTTCGGAAAGTCTGACTTTACATGATTACCTTCTATAGTAACACTTGTGGTTCTAGTTTCTGTTCTCACTGTCAGTATTCATGAGTATACAGCAGCAAAAGTATAAGGGTAAGATGTGCTACTCTATAAATACATCAATAAAAGTAAAAGCATAAGAGGTTATATATTTGCTCCTAAGAGTTTGAATAATGTAAGATTGGGTTTCAGATGGAAGATAATTCAGTATTACATGAAGTTAAGACAGTTTCATTTCAGGGGCAGCTAGTTAACTCTGGAAGATTAAAGCTACTCAGGTTACTTGATAGGAAAGAAGTATTCTCTGTTGAAGAGAGTATGGGCAGGATTTTATTCCTTCAATATATTTAAGAGTTCTCTGTGTGGGGGGTGGGAGAAGGGGGTGCGCACATGTGTGCACGCAGCCTTCTCTTTTGTCAGATGAAGAAACAAAACTTTTAAATAAATTATGTCCATGATCACAGAAAATATTAGTGTAAATGAAACTGAGTCCCTAGTTCTAGTACTTCAGTCACATTACATGAAACTGCCGTGACTCTAAGAGAAATTGGTCAGGAGAACTGAAGACACATTTGATGATCCTTGACTGAAGATCTGGCTTCATAATATATTAATTTGCACAGCAGAGATAGATTTTGCCTGCTGTGGTCCTAGTAGCAATGTACATTGTGTGGCCTTGAGTTCTCTTTAAGACTCCTCTGTAGGAGGAGAGGGGGAGGCGATAGAAATGATGAAAATACAGTGTACCTATGTATGAACTTTAAGCAAAAAAAGCACCCTAGTTTATCCCCAGAAACAACTGAAATGGGGGTAGGAGCAGGAAATGTGTGCATAGTACAGGAGGGTAGTGCCTGGTGAGCCAAGCTCTGCCCCAAGCCCCAAGCTCAGTGTCTTCTTGTTAAAGCAGATCCAGACAGAAAAGCTTGTTTTCTTTGCTGATTCTTTCCTCATTTTCATCTGTTTTAAAAAAAATCAATCCAGTTTTCTCTGGCTTTTACTTCTCTTTCCTTTTTGGGCCTGTGGAATAGAATTCATAAATGTTAGGGGTTTTTGTCATTATTACTAATATAGAGACAAACAAGTTCATAGGAAAAGCCGGACTTTGTTTGGTTGTTTCTGTGACATCGTTCATTGGCCTGTTGAGCAGTACACAGTCATTGTTTTTATCTCTAACAAATTCTGAAGCTTGTTTATCTTTAAGCAGGAAAAGATTGACTTAGGCAATTGCCTTTGGGATCATACATGATGTAGTCACAGTGCTTGAATGGTAAAAAGTATTTATCTGTGGTAGAAACAACTACAGTAAGAATGTCTTGCATTATTTAATGCACATTCTACTTAATTTATAATAACAAAGGTGCTTGAAACTCCAGTTCTAGAGTATCTGTTGTCTTTGTTTGGCCCCTGCCAGCACCTGAACTTAAGTGGTGCACACACAAATAAACATACACACAAATAATATAAAATAAAATAAAGTAAAATAAAACAAAACAAAATGAAATGAAATACCAGATTTGCTTGTATCTTGAGTGACTATAATTTCTCTCCATATATTCTTTCTATAAAGAATAACTTAGAACCTATCATGTGCTGTTTATAATTAATGCAGGCACAGAGTACAAAAGATTAAACAGAACATACCATTCCTGACTTCCAAACAGTTAAGTACATAGTGCTGAAAATTGCAGTGGACGAAGGTTGTGATGTGTATGCCTGGAGATGTGGTAGGAAGATTAGACTTAGGAAATGATGAGTCTCACTTGAGCCTAGTAGGTCAGGAAATTTCCTGAAGAGAGTAACAGCTAAGCTACTCCTAAAATCTGAACCAGACAGGGGTGCAGTGGCAATTGTCCTTTTAAAGTCTTTCAATAAGATTGTTTCTTTTAACTGTGTTTATAAGCTAAGAGATTTGACTCTTTACATGCAGTATATTAATTTTTGTATATACAGCCCCATTCATCATGTTAGGTTTATGGCCATCTTTATATGAATTGTAAATGATGTAAAAGTTTTCCAAATATTAAAATATGATTAACAAGAAATACCTGGATGTTCTAGATATTTATTATCCAATAAAATTGAGCATTTAATATATAAATAATATTTCAAATAAAAAAGAAAGTATTAGATTCTTTCTATCTTCCTTCAGTCTTTTATTTGTAGACTACAGCCTTGAGCCAAGACTGATTCCTTCATAAGAAGTTGTGAGGTTAAAGTGGAGTGCTTTCCTGGCATGTGCAGGGCTCTGCCTGGGACTGGCAGATGACACGGCAATTGTTGTATAGAGGATGTTTGATAGGTTGCTCTAAGTAGCATAAGGGCAGTTAGATTAATGTTTTGTGCTAAGACTAGTGTCGCAATTTAAACATGATTTCTCTACATATAAATTCTGTGTTTGGTGACACCTTAGCCTGTATTGAATAAATGGGTCCAATTCACATGTAATTAGCTGTTCTTAACCTGTTCTTAATACTAATCCATATATACTCTTGTCTTTGGGGTTTTGTTTTGTCTTTTGTGTGTTTGGTTTTGCCTTTAAAACATGTTTGATGCTGGTTTTATTTTTGAGTAAATTTGATTGTCTTTGTTAATATCTTAGTAACAGAATTACTTTAATCTCTGTAGTTTCTCTTAGTATTGAGTTCCGTAGCATCTCTTCTGTCATTTTTGCTCAGCAACTACTATTTCAAGATTTTCAATTAGCTTTATAATATACAGAGGACTTTTTAGGCAGGGTATGGTTATTGTGATAAAATTCCATGACCAAAAGAAACTCAGGGAAGAACGGGTTTCTTTTGAGTATGCCTCCCTGTTCAGGTCAATCATTGAAAGAAGGCAGGGCAATAACTCAAATGGGGCAGGAACTGGAGGTAGGAAGCTGATGCAGAAGACATGGACGAGTGCTGCTTACTGGCTCGCTCTCATAGACTGGCTCTGTGCCTGGTCTGCTTTCTTTTAGAACCCAGAACCACCAGCCCAGGGGTGGCACCACCCACAGTGGGCTGAGCTTTCCCCCATCAATCACCAATTAAGAAAATGCCCAACAGGTTTGCCTACAGCCCAATTTTTATATTTTACTTTATTTCACTTATTCACTTTACATCCCACTACTGCCCCTGGTGACTCCACCCACTATCCTTCCCCCATTCTCTTCTCCTCCCTTGAGCAGATGAGGGCTCCCTTGGGTATCCCCACACCCTGGCACATCAAGTCTTCGAGCCTGGGTGCATCCTCTCCCACTGAGGCCAGAGAGGCAGCCCAGCTAGAACATATCCCACATACAGGCAACAGCTTTTAGGATAGCTCCCATCCAGTTGTTCTGTACCCAACCAAGACCAAGCTGCATATCTGCTATACATGTTCAGGGAAGCTTAGGTCCAGTCCATGTGTGTTCTTTGGTTGGTGGGAAGAAAGAGGGAGGGGGTTATTAACTATAGTTTTCATTTGCCTGGACCTCTGCTTGCTGATTAATCTTATTACGGCTTGGCAGATACAGAAAAAAGTCGGGTGTGCTTTATAATATAAATAATATATTTGCTTCATTGTAAGCCTGCCATCCTTTCACTTTATCTGTCTTCTATCTCTGAAATATTTAAAAACAAAACTATTTGGAGAAACTTCAAAGGCAGATTGGAGGTTTATGAAACTGCCCTCTTGATTTTCTCTGTGTCTCAATTTTTGGTTGTGCTTTCTACTCTGTCATTTTTAGTTACCCAACCTCCATGGGTGACATTGCTTTATGTTAGCGGCATTTGTGTTTGATACTATACCCTATACCCTGTCATGCCTTTATATCTAACTTCCATTAATGTTGTTATAATAATATATGGTCCATTAATATTCTTTCCCTTTTAGAATTTTAGATTGTATCCAAGTATTTGATTTTTGTTTGGCTTATTAGTGTAAGTAATTTTTTAATGAACAACTTTGAAGACTTGAGTTGTCTCTCTTTGGAAGTCATTTGAAAACTAATGAAGTTAATACTAAATTGTAAGACTTCATGCATTCAGGTAGTTGGAACGCCAGGGGTGTGTTTGGGTGCATGCTTATCTTTGGTATGAAAACAAACCAGTTAAAGTAGTTTGAGATGGAAACTGATGTATTTCTGTGGAGTACAAATATTCTTCATGTAGCAAGAAGATGTTCTAGCTTAAACTTAGATATTTAAATTTTCAATATGGGAGGAGAAATAATTATATGTTCAATTTTTTTGCAGAGCAGAAATTGTTTTTATTCTAGAATCCACAGATAAATTTTAGAAGAATTTCAGAAATCTAGAAATACCATACAAAATTATGGTGTAGGTATGTTTGTCTGTCTAAAAGGGGGATCCTTGCTCTTTACCAAATTCCAAATTATTTATGAGCAACAACAACAAAAAGATTTTGCCAGTTTCAAATAATGTGTGGATGTTTAATGAAATGTGGACAAGGTGTGGTAGGGAGAGGTGAACTTCTCATGCCCTCCCTTTTCCTTTCCCAACCCAGAGCTTTTCTCATTATTAGACTTCTGATCTAAAATTATTTTAGCATTTTTATTTATATTTATAGTAAACTCTAGACATCTTCCTATACTACATTTTTTCCCATGATTCTTTTTAGTTTCATCAGAAAACTGAAAATTGAGGCATTGAGAATGTTATACATTCTTAATACTAATTCTATAAGCAGTAATAGTCTTTGCCATAGAAGGAAACCGCAGATTTTGTGAAATACATTGCAGTGATCCATTACATCTTCTTCTTTTTTTTTTTTTTTTTTTTTTTTTGGTTTTGTTTTTTGAGACAGGGTTTCTCTGAATAGCCCTGGCTGTCCTGGAACTCACTCTGTAGACCAGGCTGGCCTTGAACTCAGAAATCCACCTGCCTCTGCCTCCCAAGTGCTGGGATTAAAGGTGTGCGCCACCACTGCCCGGCTCTCCATTACATCTTATAAATTAAAATTTATAAGGGGAAACATCTCTTGCACAATTTATTTTAAACTTTAATTTTAAAGTGCCAATATTTGGAGATAGGTACAAAACTTTTGAAGATTTTTTTAAAATGAGTTAGTAGATGCTTACTTATTATTGATTGTAAATTATGTAGAAAAAATGTCCAAGCTGTATTTGTTGACTGAAGGGTACAAATAAAGTCACAAACTGGGCACTGAGATGCTGAACTTGGTCTACAGTGACTTACCAACAGACAATTTAAGCATCAGGGATTTTTGTGTAAGGAAGTTTTTCTATAACTCTAAATACCTACCTCATAGTCTTGGCAATTAGACCAGTCTGCAATTTTACCTAATTCTTTTCTGTGCCTTCTAAAAGAGAGAGAGAAGAGGAAAATCAGGGAAGTTGAATATTTGTACTGTTGCTACAATAAAATCTGTTCCTTCAGCAGCCCGTTGTGTTAGATTTCTGAGGTGTACAGTGATGTTGATCTTCTGTTTTATGCTGTTACACACACACACACACACCCTCCCTCCCTCCCTCCCTCCCCAGGGCAAGAACTCTAATATAATATATCCTGTTTTCCAAAGTTATATGAAATACTTGCCCTAATATCCTTGGGAGTTCACACCACTCCACCATATTCCTGTAAAGAACTGCTGTAGCAGACATTGGCAAGTTTTCTTAGATCTTTGTCTTCTAGCCTAGATCACAGCCATATCTTACAACATTGAAATATTCTCAAGGCTTGGCGTAGTAGTTTTAACTGCAACAACTTTGTACCCCTGATAGTATAGTTTTCAAGTTAAAGGACATTCTGATGTTCCCTTCCTCCAAACCCCCATATTATTTTAAAATATGGTGTTTAATCTGAGCAGTCTACTATTTGTGGCAGGTATCAATTATTGTTTTGATCTTGTTCTTATAATATATAATTGCCTCCCCATTCTGAACTCCCTTAAGTGTTGGCTAAAGCTTCCTAAGAACTGCACTGTAATTAAGCCTGTTTCTGATTGATAGAGAAATATCCCATATAGTCAATTTCTCTCTTTTTGCCATTTCCCATTAATAGATGGGGATTTAAACCTCTTATCTGCTTCTGCAGAATGAACTCTAAAAGAGCGTTGATAGTACAAACGTAGTTGCTCTAGCAAGGAGTGATACATGAGCTACCAGAAGTTCTGGGAATCAAGAGACTACTGAGTGTTTCCTCACATGTAGTTTTGGAATATTGACATAAACTTTGCAACGTGAGAAGTATGGGTTTGAGAAAATTAAGTCTGTGTTAGAGCCAAAGTTTGACTTTGTTGCAGTCAAGGTTTTGAATAATTTCTTTTACAGTTGTGAAGCATAGACATATTACTTAATATCTCTTTGGGTTTCATGGTCAACCAAATGATAATGCATAACTTGTAAGAATCTTTTTGAAGATATAATGAGAGTAAAAGAAAGTGAGATATGAAACACAGTAGGGCCAGTGATGTTAGTGACACAGTGTGATAATCCTTATAATCAGTAAAGGTGGAGCTGGTAGAAGTTTCTAAATCAGCATACAATTGATAAGAATATAATGCTTTCTGGAATGTGTCCTTCTATTAACTTTCCTTCCCAGAATCATTTATTAAGTGCTTAATATTCAAAATGTCAGTTCCTACATTTAGAATATTCTGCAAAAGTGTTATTCTGCCTTTGTTGAAATGAATAATGTAGTGAAGCCAGTGCCATGTGATATATTTGTACACAGAGAGGTCCATAATACAAAACTAGAGCATGGGAAGTGCCCTCCTTTGTTGGTTCTTCAGCATTACTCTATGTATGTAGATAGCTGATCTGCTGAGAAAAGGAGAATAGGCCCAGCTCTCATAGAGCATACATGGCTTGTTGGTAGATAAACCATAAGGAAAAAAGCCGAAGAGTAGGACACAGTTGATCATGAGGATCTTGAAAGAATTGGTGGAGGCAGAGTTGGGAACTGACTTCAGATGAAGTAGTTAAGAAAGCCTTACTGAATAAAGACTGGAAGGATTGTTAAAAAGCCTTCTCTAAGAAAATGAGTACTTTATTCTAGTATTTGAATCATGAATACTCTGGACAATCATTGCAATTTAAATATGTAACCTAATAGTCTAATAGTGATCCTAGAGTTATCTGTATTTCTGCCAGATGAGATTCTCGGCTACTTTTTATCCCAACACTCTTCTACCCATTTATGTATCCTGACTGATGCTAGCTTTGTAGCAGGGTATGGATATAAGAATCTACAGCCATTCTAGCCCATCACAGGATCCTATTAGAAAGAAGTAGGCTAAACGTGGCACATGACAAGAAGATGGGAGCAGGCCCTAAGCAAAGACTGGGAGGTAACTTAGCTTATTTTTTGGTTTTCTCCTGTTGTGTATGAGACAGAATCTCAATATGTAGCTCAGACTGGACTCTACCTTGCAATGCTGCTGCTCTCCTCCCAAGTGCTGTGGTATGATCCTGGGGGTGCACTACAACTCGTTGCTTTTTAAAACTACTGAAAATAACCCATCACCCATATTTCCTTACCCAGCAAGTCTTAGCCTTCTCCTATTTCTGTGCTAAGTTAGGTTATCAATGGGAACAACTTTCTGTTGTTGTTGTTGTTGTTTTTCACATTGTGTGCTTTGAAACTTGTGGAAGTACAAACAATAATTAACACGAATCTAGATACTTAGAACTTTAATTTTTATTTCAAAGTCTAATATAGAATGGTTACAGAAATAGCAGAAGATACATGCATTAGCAAAAAGAACATTTAAAAATAAACTTCCAAATCTTTTTCCCTATATATATGTTTTAAATGTAGATGGATCTTCATTTTGTGTTGGTTTTTTAAAATTTTTTTAGTATGCATAAAGATACTTAATATCTTATGTCTATCTTTATAATGTATTTAATGATTTAATCCTTTAAATCATTTTGGGGTTTTTAACTTTCTGAAATTAAAAATAGCTCTATCTTAAGTATCTTTCTTAAGAAATCTTTGAACATGTCTTTAATTATTTTCTTGGGCAAGGTTCCCAGAAGAAAAATTTCTGGGCATGCTTACTTTAAAAATTTCAAATGGTGCTAAATGGGATACAGATGAGAAAAATCATATTAGTATCAGTAAGTAGCAATACTAAGTTCCACATAACAAATAATTTGAGCTGTATCAATTTCAGAGGGAAGAGATCCCTATTGGTGGGCCAGCTGTATACTTCTCAGGGAAGATGATAAAGCAGAAATGAGTCTTGTATGAAAGACACAACAGCTAGGAGGAGATGCCTTACTCCCTCTAGAGAGACAGTCTTGGGTGTCATCCCATCTTTTGTTCCTCTTGAATTTAATGCAGAAGCTGTTTTTGTTGTGAGAGACACAATTACAATTATCTGAAAATAATTTAAATGTTAAATCAAAACTATAGAAAAAACTAAGTTTGACTTCTGGAAGATTTTTGAGTTTGGGGTTCAGAGAATTTAGGAAATAAAAATCTATGCCCCACTTAAAAATCAGTTTTTAACATACTACCATTTAATATTTCACATCTCATTTTTTCTTTCCTTCTTTGTTTACCAGTAAATAATTGGCTCAGATATTTGCTTTAGATATTGTGACATGGTTTTGTATTACTCTTTTCAGTACAGTCTCAGTCATTGAATTTTTCTCTTGCTGTCTATTCAAGATGTTTTCATCTGTACTTAATTTTATGATTTATTCTTTAAATGCACAATATGAAGTCTCTATGGCTTAGATTATTAAAAAATTATAATCTCTGAATTTTTGACTTTGGTAGTAAGGGGGACTTTTGCTACTCTTAGTTAAGCTTCGCTTTTAGTTTTTAAGATGGTGCTTTATCAGTTGCATGTTGTCGATGAGTTACTGTAATATGGTCCTTTCTGATACTTGGCTCAAATATTTGAAGACTGAAAAGAGCTTAGCACTTTAGGTTCTATAGAAGTGCTGATAGAAAGATAAAATGTGGAACTCAAACCCAGATATTCTACACCCTGAAGGCCCCTACCTACCTATCAGCTGTGTGCCACTTTACCCCCTTCAGTTCATTGGGGTTCATTTACTTTATAAAGGGAGCTCATCATTGTTAATTTGTATTTTGAAGTAAATTACATTTTCCTTTTTCTGGCGTCAGTATCTTCAGAATGTTTTACTTGCTAAATGTCACCGATGATATGTTGTTGGGTTAAGCTGTGGCGTTTTGTTTTGTTTTCTTCTTGTTGCTGTGGCCAAATATGAGACAAGAAGCAACTTAAAGGAAGAATGGTTTGCTTTATTAGCTTAGGTTCTAAGGGACACAGTCAATTATGGCTGGGAAGAGATGACAGGAGGATCATTGGAAGCTGGTCATATTGCATCTATAGTTAAGAAGCAGAGAGATGTAGGAATACTGATGCCCAGATGATTTTCAAAGTTGTATTTGGTCCATCCAGGACCCCATCCCATGGGATGCTACAGTTGGTGTTTAGGGTGGATCCTCCCATCCCACTCAACCCAAACTAGAGGCTTGCAGATATGCCAGGTCTTTTGTCTCTGGTGAGTCTAGGTCTGTCAACTTGACGTCATTATTCATCACCATTACTATAAGCTACATGATAGATAGAATTCTTGGTCACAAACTATAGTTTTAGAATTTGTAAAAAAATAAGAACCAAGAAATTAATTAAACATGGCCTATTTTAGTCTGTTAACTGATGAGGATTTCTCAGTCTCTCTTTAGATCCAGTGAGCTCCCACACATACCAGCTGCACAAAGGATAGAAGCTATTGGCTTAATGCCGCAGGGTATGGGACAGCTGAGGGCTTCTAGCACTGTGGCATTAGAAAGAGGCTTTTCTCATGGAGCTGGATGATTGCTTTTCTGATTACCTTTTCTTGGGGCTTAAATTGTGGCAGTTATCTATAAAATTCCTATTCTATTACCAGAAGATTTGTTATTTATTCATAACACTACTTATTTGCTTTCTATAGAAAGTAGTCGTAAAATGCCTTCTTAAAATTTCAGTTGTTAATTGAACATAAGCAACATTCATATCCGATTTTCTTTTGGGGGAAACATCTGAAGCTGCTGTTTTCTGCAGAGAATATAATGTCCAAAAGTACATTAGCAGAGGAAGATTTGTTAACAGAGAACCTACTAATTAAGCTTTCTGTGAGCCTCTCCAAGGTGCACTTGATGTGCAAGATGGACAAAACCCATGTCGTCTACCCCAAATATTTATGGCACTCTACCCAGTGGGTTTGACACAGAATTAGCACACTCCTGAACACATTAGGACCGAATCTTTTTTAAAGGCTTTAAAAAAAGTTTGCTGGCTGAATTCCTTTTGAAAAGTCATTCATGTTCATTGTTCCAGGCTCCCTTTCAAAATTCAGTAATTTGTGGCTTTGAATAACCACATCATGTCATCTAGTTTGCCTTTCCTCTGTTGGTGAAAGAAAATGGCTGAGTCAGAGCATTTGGGTACTTCTGGGAAGTAAATGGGAGAATTAGCTATAGTTTGCTTCCAGCTGGTTATAAGTGGATATGCTGATTAGGCATCTTCACTTTTATATCAGGCTATCTTCTCAACAGTAATGGAGTCCATTCAAACGTGAACAATTTGTTCTTTTTGGATACATCATATGGCTGGAAAAATAATGTAATATTGATGTGGCTTTTTTCTTTTACTGATTATTATATAAAGCCAATGTTAGAATTTTTTGAAAGGGTGTAATTTTTAGGCAGAAAGTAAGTGTGTAAAGAAAGTTAGTGTGTAAAGAGCTACTGTGTTTTTATTTATCTGATTTCATTTAATTCTCAGAACAATTCTAAGTAAAATAATTTAACTTCAGAGTTTAGGTGATTGGCTACTGCTTCTCTCCTCTCTCCCTCTCCACTCTTTTACTCCCATACCCCTTCTCCCCTCCATCATTCCTTCTTCCCTCCTCTGTCATCATGGGTTCGCGTAAAATTTAGGAATCTTTTCCTAGTTCTATGTAAATTTTAGGATTTTTTCCCTCACTTCTGTACAGAATCACATTGATACTTTGGTAGAGACTGTGTTGACTCTGCAGGTCACTGTGGGCATTTTTAACAATGTTAATTCTTAAAGTCTATGGATATAGAATATATTTTTCTTTTTTCTTTTCTCATTAAAATGTTTTAAATGTTTAAAATTGTTGAACTCCTTCACGTAGGTATTAGTCTTAGATGTTTTATCTTAATAATTACTATAAATAGGATAGCTTTCTTGATTTTATTTCAGATAACTTACTGTTCAACACAGTAATGTTATTGATTTTTGTATGTTGATTTTACATTCTGCATCTTTGCTTAATTTACTGATTAATTTCTGTATAAAATATCTAGTTTTGCTGTGTTTATCCTCTCTCTCTCTCTCTCTCTCTCTCTCTCTCAGTAGTTAAGGGAATCACTCTGTTCCTGTTTTTTTTTTTTTTGGATTTCCTGTTATTGTTTGGCGTTTGGCAGTCTGACTTGTAGTTACTGTTACTTTTTACTATATTGAGCTCTTTTGAAATGATAACTGACTTCTTTAGTTCTGCTCTGATCCGTTAGTTTGTAAATAGCTGTTCAACTTGATGTGTATGTGGCAGGGGAGATTATCAGCCATTCTTACACAATGGCGTCTTGTTCCATGCTCTCCAGTTGAGCCATCTGGAATATGCTATCTCAAAATGTTTTGAAGATTTTTAAAAATACATTTATTGATTCATGAGTATTCATGACCACTTGTAGAAGTCAGAAGATATTTCTGCCATGTGAGTTCTCAGGATTGAACTCAGGTACCCATCTCACCTGCCCTGTTTTTGTTTTTACTTAATGCATTTAGTGATTTTTTTCCCCCTTCTCAGAAGTTAGTTCTACTTTAATGACCAATGTGCAAGATGTATGCAGACTTAGTCTACAGTACTTAGTTTCTTATGTATGTGTACATTAGGTTCACTTTTTTAAAGAAGGAAAATTTGGTATGTTTTGACATTTTAGGCTCTTTATTATATCATAATTCAGTTAATATTAGAATTAGTACATGATACCCTTATATGTATCTATAACCTACATAACCTGCTACCTAAAGGATAGCTTAACTTTAAATAGAGATAATTTGATATGTTAAGATACCTAAGGGACTTCTCAATGTCTTCAGATTATAGATAATATATCCAGAGCTCCCTATTATTATTATATTGAATACCATATTATTAATACAGTGCCCTGCACATGCCTGATATTGTGGTTTCTTTCTGTTTCACAAAATGTCATTTTACCAACTACCTGCTCTGCATTTGGGTTATTCTGTCCTATTATAAATGTTTGACTTCATGCTAATGAGTTAATTATTTATGAAATGAATCATTGGATTTGTTCCCACCAGTGACACCAAGAAGAAGCAGGAAATGAGGAAGAGGAACAACACTGAAGTCGATGATGTAGGACCAAGAAGTCATGGAAAGAAGGCCAAGTGGGAAACGTTAGAACCTTTGGATACAGGCCTGTCTTTAGCAGAGGATGAAGAGCTGGTGTTACATCTCCTCAAAAGTCAAAACTAAACATTCTCTGTGCCTCTGTGGACTTTGATACCTCTGGACATTACTATGTGGGCAAGAAGTTGAAAACAGCTTTGAGTTTTAAAATATCAAGGAACAGTCTCAGAATAAAGACGTATTGTATACTCTGTTAAAAGTTTGCATAGGTTCTTCCACCATTGGAAATGCTTGTTTTATTTTCACAGTGCTGAAGAGTAAACCAAGACCTTGCACATGGTAGATAAGAGCTCTATTCCTGAGCTGTGTGTCTAGTCCCTGCTTGTTTATTTCACAGGCAAGGTTCTGGAACCGTTGTTCATTTGTTATTGTTAAGTATGCATAATAATTTTATGTATGTTTCATTTATCTCCAAAGAAAGAGTATAATGGACTAGCCCTGACAAAGAATGAGTATTTTTAATTGAGTTCATAAAAAAATAAACATATTTCTTATAAAATACTATTGTTTTCATTGTATCCAGTGATATGAAAGACACTCAAAGATAGATTCATAAAATTAAAACATGACAGATTCCTAAAACAAGTTTTTTTGTATTGTTAATTAGCCTGCTCAAATGTAATACATTACACGTAACACTTGGAGATCCCTGGCAATTATTTATTAAAATCTCTAGACATCTGAAGATATTCTTCATGTGCTCTTTAGTAGGTGCCATGGGTCTCCACCTAGCTCCTTATGAAAAAATGAGATAGAACCTCTGTTTTGTTATCAATACCATCAGTCTTCAAAAAGAAAACATGGAGAAATCTGGGTATTGACATGAAATGATTGGTTTTAATGTACATTGTTACTCTCAGGATTCTTTTCCTAACCTTCTTATCCCATTCACTATCAAAACTAATTTTCAGCAATAAATAGCAATAAATTCAACTTCTTAAGGAAGAAGATGGATGGTAGCTTGGGTAACTCAGCACTTCCAGTTCAGCCAGTCTGTACTGGTCTCTGAAAAAACATATCTATCTTGTGTATTCAGTGCTCTCATGAGCAGTCATCTCCCACATTGCCAACTCTTTGTGCTCTCACTGTACTGCTGCTGTTGAGACAAAGCCATTGCTTATTCTCAGAACTTCAGCCTTTACTCAGTTTAGAGTCTCATCGGGACTTGCCCAGACCCTCGAGGTTCTTAACAAGTCTGACTGCTTCTACCAGCACATTTTCCAACCTGCCTTTCCTGGGAGTTCTCTCTGTAGCCTGTAGATCTGAGCATGTTTCCCTCTGATTCCTTCAATTCCAGCATCTGTCATGTGATACAATCAACCTTTATCTATAAACCTATTGGTATATTATGACATTTTCCTTGGGAACAGCATTGTGCTTTATCCATCCTTTATACCTTTGGTGGTTTGGTCTAAGGAGTGGCACTATTATGAGGTATGGCCTTGTTGGAGATGGTGTGTCCCTGTGGGATGGGCTTTGAGACCCTCCACCTTGCTGCCTGGGAGACAAGTCAGTCTTGCTCCTGACTGCCTTCGGAACAAGACGTAGAACTCTCAGCTCCTCCTGCACCATGCCTGCCTGAATGCTGCCATGCTCCTACCTTGATGGTAATGGACTGAACCTCTGAACCTGTAAGCCAGTCTCAAGTAAATGTTGTTCTTTATATGAGTTGCCTTAGTCATGGTGTCTGTTGACAGGAATGGAAACCTTAACTAAGACAATACCCTATAGGCCAAATACAGCACCTTCCCTATAATTCATAATTAGGGGGCTGTGATTTCATGACTACTCCTAGTAAACCAAGAGACATTTATTTACTTTTTAATGTATATTTTTTTAATTTTTGAAAATTTCACACACATATATTTTTAACCATATTTACCCACTACTCTCCCCTCCAACACTTTTCCTGAACACCTCCCCTTCATAGCTCTCTCCCAACTTCATGTCCTCTATTTTTTATGTCCTACTGAGTCCAATTAATGCTGCCCATATATCCATGGGTGTAGTGCCATCCACTGGGGCATGGTAAGGGAACACATCCGTAAAGAAAACTGGCTTTCCCTCCCCTGGCAGCTGTGAGCTGTAAGCAGCTCCTCAGCCCTGCCTAGGGGCTCAGGTACTCCTTCGCTAGCTGTGCTGTAATGCTGAGCAGCTCAGTCGTCTGCGGGTGGTCACCGCCGCTGTGAGCTTAGTGTGCAACAGTCTTGTCCTGTGGTCTAGTCCTCCCCAAACTCTTCTCTTACAGACCTTCCACCCTAAACTGAGAGAACTTTCAAAGGTATTTTTGATACACTGTTCTGTCACCTCTGTAGGAAGGAGATACAGTTTATGGACAGAAATACCTATTGTAATTATTTTTAATAGAGAAGAAAGGATAAATAGGAAAGGAAATCGGGATTTAAAAGCCTAAGATTTTGGAGTTAGAATTTCTGACAGTGTCTTGTCACTGAAGACTTGTGAAGGTCACCAAGGAAGGGCAAGCATGCATGACCTTGATCCTGTGCTGTGCCATTTTAGCTAGTCTTTTTTTTTTTCTGAAGAGGAATTAAACTTATTGTCTGCCTGTATATAACTATTGCATAAATATATTGCAAGGCATTTGGTTCATAAACTACTTTGGATTGTGGTTTGTCTATAGAATTGAATGGATCCTTATTGAGCAGTTCAGGGAATTCACTAGTTTTGAAATCTATCTAAGAATCAGGTGATTGGGAATGGTAGATATTGGCTCTGTCAGCTCCTGTCAGACCTCCACCCACCCGGACCGCGAGGACCAGAGACAAAGGTATTCCTTCAGTCGGGGCCCAAGGTGAAGCAGATTAGGCGCCTCTATACCTGCAGAACCGAAAACCATGCTGAGTCCTGGTTTAGCACACAACCAGAGAGAAACATGTAACAAATGAGAATAGCCATTGATTCAGTGTGCTAGCAAGTCCAGTACTGCTACATACTCTACCTGTCCTCTGAGAGACTGTCCCTTTGCTGCCTCCATTTAGGTAGCTGGGGGGAAAGGACCCAATGCATAATGTTAGTGTATCATAAAAAGAGCAATCGAAAAAGGACGGTGCTTGATTGAGGCAGAGAGCTATTACATGGTATTAGGAAAGAAAGGACACAGTTTATCTGTTCTAGGACCCAGAGACTAATTCTTGCTGCTAAACCAAAGCTGAAAGGCCATTCATCAGACTCACTAGTGTAAAATAATCCCTAAAATTACATAAGTCACTGAAAGCAGAAGCCTTTGGAGTGCTGCCATCTCATAACCTTACATGGCATTCTGAATTTGTTCGAGGCCATAAAAAATGGATAAGTTTAATTAAACGTAATTAATTTTGTTATACAACACTTGAAATACCCTGAACATGAAGTAATCTCTGAGCCTTGATCCCAGAGGCTGCCAAAGGATGCAGATGTTCCTGTGAGGTGATATTATAAGGAAAGGAATCTGCAACCAAGATCTGAAACCCTGCTTTGGATCACTTAAGACTAGGCATAATCCTGGTATGATTTTCTTCCACTGCCCCTGCTGTTCAGATAGCCCAGGGTAGGTATGTTTCTCATCATATTATCTAGTGCCTGCTGACTCAGCGATAGCCATCTAACCCTTCATTTATGTGAGAGACACTGATGCAGAAAGCTTTGCCCAAACACACAAATTAGATAAATTTTTATTCTCAACTGAAATTTAGGTACTAAAAAAGAGGTTCACAGGACAGAACAGGGAGTATAATGATGGACAAGAAAATTGAGCTCAGGTTATATGAGTTAAGCAAATAGATAAATGAAGGAGGATGCTCTCAGAAAGATAAAGAATACATGCCTAAAAGATCTAGTAGCGGTTCTTGGGAGCCAAAGCAATGCAAAGAATTATGGTTAGAGATGACTGGGCAAGGCCTACCACAATTATTCATCTTTATGAAGTGGAAACTTCTGGTTTCTTTGGAAAGTTCCATCAAATGTTGTTTTGCTGGGACGCACACACAGGTGAAAGGATGTCTTGCTAAAGCAAACACATGAAAGACTATTTTCCTGAAGCAGACACAGGTGAAATGATGTTTGAATATAGCAAACATGTGAAAGGACACTTGATGAAGGAGTATAAATATGACCCTACAGACAGTGGGAGAGGAGCACTGAGCATTGGTTTGTTTTGCTTCGCCTCACTATTTTTTGCTATCATGCATGTATTGGTTCGCTTTACGTAGGGTTATTGAACTCAACTCATGGTAACACATTGAGAGAACCTTGCTGAAGAACTGCTTGTGAGGTTCCTGAGGCAGCTTGCCACTTCCACGGCCTCGCCTCAGGCCAGTTGGCAGCTGCTGTTCCTTCAGGATTGAACTACAGCTGCTGGTTCATGCCTAGTGTCTGCCTTCTGAAAGTACTGGACTGAAGCTGTTGTTTTGTGCCTGGTGTCTGCCTGCTTAGAGGACTGGTTTGCAGATGCTGAGTCATATTTGGTGTTTGCTACAGGACTAAAAACTGCTGCCAAAGAAAATCAAGCTCGCCCCCAGAGAACTATTGCTGAACAGGTCCACTTCCCCCACATCCTAATAACTTTTTTCTTCCACTACCTCCGCTGGGTGGTGGGCTAGAGGAGAGGTTGAGCCCTTATTAAAAATAGGTTGCAAAAAATGTATACCTACATCTTTATTCAACTTGACTGGATTAAGACGCTTCTACTTAAGTTAAAGCATACCTCTTGGTATGCTTTTGAAGATGTTTCCAAGGATGAATAGATTATAAATCATTTAAATGCATTGATAAAATTTAAAATTTTTAACTGTTGGGATACAGTAGAATTGCAGAGGAAGAGATCTGTTTAGAAGTAGGTCTCTGGGCAAGTTCTGGCCTCATCCTGTTCAATTGTGACTGCTGAGCCATGCTGTGAGCACTTCTGTGGTACCTCACATTATATGGGCTGAAACCTTGCAAAATATGAGCAACATAGATTATTCCTTGTTTCTGCTGGACATTTTCTCATGGCAACAAAAGTAATACACCTCCTGACTCACTCCTGTATTTGACATTTTGGACCCTAAACTGACTCTCTATTATTTGTGTTCATGAAGCTTGATAAGAGAAAAAATTCCACAATGTTCTAAAATTAAAATTAGAAGGCTTTTTGGATAGAAGGGAAATAAGACTGGGGAAATGGCAAAAGATGATTTTACTTTTCTTGAATGTATGCTAAAACCTAAACCCACACCTTGCTTACATCACCAACCCATCCAGAAACTATGACTTCTCTGTGCTAGCTGACCTCCCTTTGCAGTGTTTCCTTCACATAACCCTATCCTTCCTTGCTATAGTCAGTGAGGTTCAATGTGAGTGATATATACCTTCCTCTAATCTTTTAATAGAAAATGTTCTGTTTTTTCTTTTGGTCTAACAGATACTTTTCCAAATACTACTCACCCTCACTGCTGGGAGCTCTGGACCCTGTCCCAGAAGCAGTCCTTTTGGGGATAGCATCAGTAAAACTTCAATAAACTATTTTATTTCTAGGACCCCTTATTCTCAAGAGTAACAAGCTAAACCTTTGATGGGTTCTTGTTAGATTTCTGAGACAGAATCTGTCTCATTTATTGATGTGAGATCCCATCACTTAAACTAGTCTGAGTGAATCTTTTGTCCCCTTACCCCCCACCAAAAAAAAGCTTTTAAAAAGTTTAGAAAAATGTGCTGCTTCTTGGGTTGCAACGTGCAAAGGAATCACTTGGGAATTTCCAGATACCAGGCTTGGATTCAGCAGGTCTGGGGTGGGGCCTGGAATTGCATTTCTACCAAGCTCCCAGAAGATGGTAATGCTGTTGGCCCATGGCTGTTTTTGTATTGAGGCTGTAATGGAATTCAGAGTTATTAATTCATTGTTCACAGGCAGGTGAACAATCTATCAAGAGTCCCAGCAGGAAACAGATGGTACACACAAATTAGTATAATGCTAAAAGGTGGGGTGGGTGTTAATAAAAACTTTATTTACATTGTAAGAGGGCAGAGTAAGTAAGAGAATCATAAAAGCTTGTCTACCTTAAAGCTGCTAAGAGGTGTTACCTCCTGTTTTAGAGTTTTACTGCTGTGAACAGACACCACGATCAAGGCAACTCTTATAGTGATAGCATTTAGCCGGGCGGTGGTGGCGCACGCCTTTAATCCCAGCACTTGGGAGGCAGAGGCAGGTGGATTTCTGAGTTCGAGGCCAGCCTGGTCTACAGAGTGAGTTCCAGGACAGCCAAGGCTACACAGAGAAACCCTGTCTCGAAAAACCAAAAAAAAAAAAAAAAAAAAAAAAATAAGGATAGCATGTAATTGGGGCTGGCTTACAGGTTCAGAGGTTCAGTCCATTATCATTAAGGTGGTACCATGGCAACATCCAGGTAAGCATTGTGCAGGAAGAGCTAAGAGTTCTACATCTTCATCAGAAGGCTGCTAACAGAATACTGACTTCCAGACAGGTAGGATGAGTGTCTTAAGCTCACACCCACAGTGACACACCTATTCCAACAAGGTCACACCTAATAGTGCCATTCCCTGGGTCAAGCATATACAAACCATCACCCCATCCCCACCTTGAGACTTGAAGAAGAGTTAGTGACTAAAACCCAGAAGAAGAGAGTAGACACACAGCTACTTTGCAACCTTTAAGTTGAAATATATAGTCAGCAGGTGGGTGTTTGGCTGAAAAACACCAAGAGAGTAAATGCAAGCACCTTGCTGTCTTCACTAGGCTCTATTTGGTGTTCTTCATTGATACAATCCTACTGGAAGTCTGAGAGCAGGTTGCCTCCCAAAAAACAGCAGGGTGGAGACTGGTCTATGGGGATAAGCAGGAGAAAAGCTCATAGATGGAGATTATAAATCTACAGAATTATAACCAAATGCAATAGGTGTGCATGTTGATGACTACAAATCCAAAACAAGTATGGCCAAGAGTTAAGAGTGGGGAAGTCGAGCGAGATAGAGAAGTGCCTGACTTAATTCCAAACAAAAGAAGCACACATCTGTCACCTGAGCTCCCTTGGGAAAGCACTTTGGGGCCAAGCACATTCCTGAGCTTTGTCAGCTTTATATGTACATGACTGAGTGTGCTACTTTAAGGTCAGAGTTCCGGTGCCAGGGAGGAAGACTTTGAACATGTTTATCTCCTATCTGAGGTGGTAGATAGAAATACTTCCAGGCATACTTAACCCCTTTTCCCAAAGAAAAATTTTTAGCCTCAGCCACAGGAAGGACACTTTGAAGGTACATTAATATTCATAGTTTCCCCTAGGAGTGTCTGCCTCACTTAACTGCTCACAGGCTCTCCTTGAGGAAGGAGGAAAGTGCTTTTTGTGGACTCTCTCCCTCATCATCTGGCACAGTTATGTGGGATGCAGCAAAGATGGATGTAAGCAAAGATGCCCAGGACACAGTGGGAAAGGAAAGGGAAGCAGAGTTACTGGATAGACAGTAGGGTCGGGGAGCAAGTGACTGGATGAATCTGATGGATTAAAGTCTGAAGGAACAGGTTTATTTTGCAGACACATTGGCAGTAGTGCCCAACCATGTGGGCCCTCCTTGATGTCAAAACTCATGACCACGGTCCTTCGGTGAACCTTCAGTGTCCCTCAGCTTCATCTTTGCTCATTTCTTCCTTCTGATGCAACTTGCAAAGCTTCTCACTCATTCTTGGCTAGGGACCTTGCTTTGGGTTTTGCTGAAAAGGACGCAGTCTAAAGAGAGTCTGCCCTGCTGCTGCTGTGGGCCCATCTGCTTCCAGCATCTGAGTTGTCTACTACTCTCTGTCCTCTCCCGCTGCTTGTACGTCAGCCCCCATTTCTTCTAGTCTGCTCAAGATAATTGCTGCTACAGGTGTCTCTTCCATTACTAACTTTTCTTTCCTACTTGGTTAGTGGACACATATGTCTCCTGCAATGTGTCCCATTTCAAAACACTAAATCTAAAACTTTGATTTTCTTCTTGTCACCTTAAATCACTTTCTTCCATACAAGCGTATCCAATCTTCTGACATTGTGATGCGGTTTCATCTAGAATGTTCTCATTGGAGAATCGCATAATCAAATTATGAAAAAAAAAGTCACAGAAAAAAATCTCAGTTTTCATTAATGTTATGGTTTTAATCAGTTGATTTCTAGGTCAATGGTTACCTATGGTATGACCCATACAATGAATTGTTAATCAGCGACCAAAACCAACCTGCCTTTGACTTTAGTTTTCCATGAAGTGACCTCAGGATAATGATGTTGAGTAAGAGGAACAATTTATGGCTACCCAAGGGCACATGTGGCTTACAGACTTCTCATCTATGTGGCCCATAGAATTCAGGGTAGACAGGATATGCCTATTGGCATAACTCATCGAACGAATTGTCTGTTCCTGTTTATATAATTCTCCCAGTTTTTCCCTAACAGTTTATGAGACATAATTGATGTTAGTAAGTTATTCATGTTTAAAGTATGAAATTTGTTGTTTTGAACTCTGTATCCATACATCTATGAAGCCATATTGTAGTTGCACCCTCCCCTCAAGATTTTTCTCATGCCAATTTGCACACTCTGCCTTGTGACCAGCCTTCCCCTCCCCCTCTACTTTCTCACCAACCATCGATCTACTTTCCATCACTATTCAAGAGTCCATGTTTTTGTAGAATTTTCTATAAATGGGATCAGAGATTTGACTTGATTTTGTCTTGTTCCTGTTACTCAACATTGTGATCCAGAGGTCGATCTATGAGGAGAACTTAATAGCATGTTCTTTTTTGTTGCTGGATAATAATCTATTACATGTGTCTTACCACAGTTTAAACATTTGCCTGTTAACCAACAGATTAGTTTTTTCTTTATTTTTGGAAACTGTAATCCAGCTGCTATGAACCATGTTTATATGATGTCTAGAAATAGAAAGGCTGCTGCATGCATAGTGTATACTTAACCTTTAAAAAATTTCAAATGCTTTTCTTAAATGGCTGTTATGATTGTATCCATAGTTTGTGAAAGACCATTTTTCCACCCATTTTTTGCTATGGTAAGTCGTTTTAACAGATGCTTAGTGGTATTATGACTTTCATTGTTCCAATATCTGAAAACAGCGAGAGCGTTTCCATATGCTTCTGTGTCATCTGTGTATATTTCTTTAAAGTATCTGTCTTATATTGTGCTAAACATTCTTTATTTATGAATTTTTGAGAATTGAGAAGTTTGGTGTTCTAGATGCAAATTCTTTATTGCGTATACGACTTTAAAATATCTTCTCATAGTCTGAGTTTCTCTTTCTCATGCATTTATCTCCTAGCTGTTGTTTGGAGAACAAGAACTTTAATTTTTGATGTTCAGTGTATTTGACTTTCCTTTTATTGATTATGTGTGTCAGAACTTATGATATTTTCTTGTCCTAAGATCATGTCTTCTATCTTTTTCTCTAATATTTTATAGTTTTATAGTTTCTATTCAGATTTCAGCTTTGTTTAGAGATAATTCTTATGGATGGTGCAATTTGTCAGTTTTTACATATAACTATCTCTTTGATCAAACATTGGTTGGAAAGACTACTCTTTCACCACTGAATCACCTTTGGAGGTTTTTCCAAATACAGAACCATTAAAGTCTCATAGAGCAGTCAACCAAGACACCTGTAGGTTATTGTCATGCCTCCATAAGTTATGTGCCCTATTAGCAGGCATGGTTGGTGCTTCTGGTGGTTCTCTGGGGATCATATGCCTTTCTCCAGCCCCTTACATTACTGTGACAGGAGTTTCATGGAAATGAGGCACGTGGCCAGCACCACTTGCCTGTTCTTCTTATTGTGATTGATGAGCTTCCTCTTCATCGGGATGATAGTCTGTCAGTTTTCTTCCTCAGCCTACCTGTGATGCCAGAGAATATTTATTTCTATCACTCTAACAAAGAGTAATTCCTGTGTGTATTGAACCATAAAGTTACCATGGGAAGACGGATTCTGGAAGTCAATCTGTTATTAAGTTTTTGTTTTTTCTTTGCTAAAACACATTTTGTTGGATTGTCATGGACTTCTGTGCTTCTATATCCATGATCAATTCTTGGACTCATCTTAATCTATCTGTAGAATTTTACTTTCTCACCTTTTAAAAACATTGTTTCCTCTTTTCAGTCTCATTTTCTGTTTGTTTCTTGTGTTCTTTTGTTTCTATTTGCTTTGTTTTCCTAATTGTATGTTATTTATATATAATTAGGCTATTATCATGACATTTTCATATTATATATAGACACACACCTATGTAGTATTTGCTCATTTTTACCTCCCATTAACTCTCTTGACCCCATCCCCCATCTCATTCCCACAACCTCCTTCTTCTAAACCAGTTCTATTTCAACATTGATTTCTCTCTCCATCTCTCCCTTTCCCTCCCTCCCTCCCTCCCTCCCTTCCTTCCTCCCTCCCTCTCTCCCTCCTCCTCCCCTCTCTCTGTGAAGTGTTGTGTATGTTCCAATACGTTTAATTAGGGCTGCTTTCATGAACATGAAGAGCAGCAGTTTACCAAATCATGAATAATTAGTCAGTGCCTATACCACCAAAGAAATAACTGTCATTAATTCTTTATGGTAGTGGGATCTTATGATCCTCTCCTCCTATCTGCGATAGAATGTTGATCGGCCCAATCTTTTGCAGGTAATCACAGCTCTTATGAGTTTATGACCAAAGTAGTCTGTCACACCTGGGAGACAGTACACCACAGCACTCCCACTTTCCCTCCAGCTCTTATAGTCCTTCTGTCCACTCTTCCATGGTGTTCTCTGAGCAGAGGAGAAGGCGTAGAAATGTCCCATATTGTCATCATCTTGACCATATGAGTCTCTGCTGCAACTACTACCCACTGATAAAAATAATCTTCTCAGGCCAAAGCTGAGAGCAGCTAACTTATTGGCATAAACAGATACATTTAGGAGGCAATTTTATGGGCTTGACTTGTTCATATAACTGAATAATAGTAGTAGCTTTCCCAGTAGGGACTTTGACCTTTCTAGCCATAGGTTGAAATCTTCCTGCTGTACATTTTCTGTCTCTGTATCATCTCCGTTGATTGTCTCTCAGGTTAAAAATGTTGAGATGTTTGTGATTTGTCTCTCATACCCTTCATCTAACCCATTAGCAGATCTACTTCACTCTTCTTTTGAAATATGTCCAACAGCCAGCTCATCATTCTTCCCACTGAGTGCCTGTTGCTCTCCAGGCTTCCAACCCCTGGGCTGTTGCAGTAACTGGGCTCATCGCTACTGCCTTCCCTGTAACGAGCATCCCCAACCATCCTTGAGAATCACTGATTGGCCTATTGATTCTTGAAAATTGCATTGACTACTGTACTTCAGATAAAATCTAAAGCCTTTTCCATAATCCAAAAGGCCCAGTACTTTGTCTCACTTCTGATCTCTCCTACTACTTTCCTTGCCCTTGGTCCCTTTAAACCACTTTAGACATTGTAGCTTCTTCTGTCCGGAGTTCCCAGCCCCGACGTCCTGCGTGGCTGAAGCACTGCCTTGTGAGGAGCTCTCTGTGAAGCAGTAGTGTCTCAAACTCCAGGCCATTCCCTGTTTTCCACTTTCCATCGTTGGATTTACTAACATCTGACATTGCTTCTTGCCAGTCTCCATGCTCCCCATTCTATATGTCTTATTATTACTATGGCTAGAGGGTATTTTTATTCATTGCCTTATCCCACATCCTGGTAGATAGCATGTAAGAAATGCTCAACAAATAGAGAATGGATGTGTATGTCCTACCGTAAGTTTACTCATTCAGATGAGTTGATAAGATTTTATTCTAAAAGGCAGGTAAGCCTGACAGGAGTGAACCTTCCAATCATTCATACTTAAACTTGTGGATGATGCCCCATGGCTAGTAACCAGCCAAATATGACTCAGAAATCTAATCAGTTCTACTCTAGGCCACTGACCCAGGCATGTAGGTGGGTTGTGTTGCTAGGCAGCCTGGAGTGGGACAAATCCTAACAGGAGCTGTTTATTGTGCCATGGCACTGAGCTCCATCTCGTCACATCCTTAAGAGCTCGGTTTCCCTTCCTTATTCTTCTCCCTTCTTTCCTTTCTTCTTTCCTTTTGTCCTTCCATATTAGGATTTTGAACTCATGGACTACTGAATGCCAGGCAAGTTCTACCATTGAGCCATATCCTCAGCCTGTCATTGTGTCTTTCTTTTATCTTTTATCTTTTTTTATTGAAAAAGGAAGTAAAAACATTTTATGATAAAATTAAAGATTTACATGGAAAATGTTTCTGACAAGATTGAAGAAGCATATAGAAAAACACATTAAGATTGACAATTTTCATGGAAACTTAAAGAGTAAAATGATAGACATAAAAAAATTGCTAAATTAATTGAAAAAGGAAGTAGAAACATTTTATGACAGAATTGAAGATTTACATGAGAAATATTTCTAATAAAATTGTAGAAAAACATAAAATAACATTAAAATTGAAGATTACCATGGAAAATTACAGATAAAATGGTAGGCATAAAAATATCTCTAAGTTGATTGAAAGTGGAATTATAAACATTTTCTGATAAAATTGAAGATGTACATGGAAAATATCTCCGATAAAATTGAAGAAATATATAGAAAAACAAATTAAGATTGACTATTTCATAGAAAAAATTATACTGATAAAATGATAGGCATAAAAGTATTCCTAAGTTGATTGAAGGTGGAATTATAAATATTTTCTGACAAAAATTGAAGATTTGCATGGAAAATATCTCGGATAAAATTGAAGAAACATATAGAAAAATGTTAAAATTAAAGATTATCATGGAAACTAATACAGTTAAAATGGTAGACATAAAAAACATTACTAAATTGAAAGAGGAATCACGAACATTTTCTGAAAAAATTGAAGATTTACATGAAAAATATTTCTGTTAGACTATGTTTTTTGTTGGGGAATTGAGTCCATTGATGTTATAAGATATTAAGGAATAGTGATTGTTGCTTCCTGTTATTTTTGATGTTCTTTTTGTGTTTGTGTGGTTACTTACTTTTGAGTTTATTAGAAAAAGATTACTTTCTTGCTTTTTCTAGGGTGTAGTTTCCCTCCTCGTGTTGGCGTTTTCTATCTATTATCCTTTGTAGGGCTGGATTTGTGGAAAGATATTGTGTAAATTTGGTTTTATCATGGAATATCTTGGTTTCTCCATCTATGGTAATTGAGAGCTTTGCTGGGTATAGTAGTTGGGGCTGGCATTTGTGTTCTCTTAGAGTCTGTATGAGATCTGTCGAGGATCTTCTAGCTTTCATTGTCTCAGGTGAGAAGTCTGGTGTAATTCTGATAGGCCTGCCTTTATAGGTTACTTGACCTTTTTCCCTTACTGCTTTTAATATTCTTTCTTTGTTTAGTGCATTTGGTGTTTTGTTTATTATGTGCTGGGAGGACTTTCTGGTCTGGTCCAGTCTGTTTGGTGTTCTGTAGGCTTCTTGTATGTTCATGGATATCTCTTTCTTTAGGTTAGGGAAGTTTTCTTCTATAAATTTGTTGAAGATATTTACTGGCCCTTTAAGTTGGAAATCTTTGCTCTCTCCTATACCTATAATCCTTAGGTTTGGTCTTCTCATTGTGTCCTGGATTTCCTGGATATTTTGGCTCAGGAGCTTTTTGCATTTTGCATTTTCTTTAACTGTTGAGTCAATGTTTTCTATGGTATCTTCAGCCCCTGAGATTCTTTCTTCTATCTCTTGTATTCTGTTGTTGATGCTTCCATCTATGGCTCCTGAATTCTTTCCAAGATTCTATCTCCAGAGATGTCTCACTTTGTGATTTCTTTATTGTTTCTACTTCAATTTTTAGATTCTGGATGGTTTTGTTCAGTTCCTTCACTTGTTTGTGTTTTCCTGTAATTCTTTAAGAGATTTTTGTGTTTCATCTTTAAGGGCTTTTACCTTTTGATCCATGTTCTCCTGTATTTCTTTTTTCTTTCTTTTTTTTTTTTTTTTTGGTTTTTCGAGACAGGGTTTCTCTGTGTAGCCCTGGCTGTCCTGGAACTCGCTTTGTAGACCAGGCTGGCCTCAAACTCAGAAATCCTCCTGCCTCTGCCTCCCAAGTGCTGGGATTAAAGGCATGCGCCACCACCACCTGGCTCTCCTGTATTTCTTAAGGGAGTTATTTATGTCCTTCTTGATGTCCTCTAACAGCATTGTGAGATGAGACTTTAAATCCAACTCTTGCTTTTCCAGTGAGTTGGGGTATCTGGGACTTGCTGTGGTGGGAGAACTGGGCTCTGATACTGCCAAGTAGTCTTGGTTTCTGTTGGTAGGGTTTTTGTGCTTGCCTTTTGCCGTCTGGTTATCTCTGGTGTAAGTTGGTCTTGCTGTCTCTGGCTGAAGCTTGCCCCTCCTATGGGCCTATAAGCCTGTGTCTGTACACCTGGGAGACCAACTCTCTTCTGGCAGGGTCTGTGCACAGAAGGTTGTGGAGCTGTCTGGTTCCCTGTTGCAATTGGCTGCCAGAAGGGAAGACTCCTGTTCCAGCAGCTCCACTGATCTCATGCCCTGTGTACTCCTAACTGTACCCCTCCAGAGAGAAGGTGGAGATCTCACCTCTGCACTCAGAAGTGAAATCAACTCTGTCCTGGTGGGCTAAGCACAGAAGGCTTTGGAGCTGTCTGGTTCCCTGCTGCAGATGGCGGCCGGAAGGGACACTTGTTCCAGCAGCAACACTGATAGGATGCTCTGTGTGCTCCTAGCTGTTCCCCTCCAGAGAGAAGGTGGACATTTTACATCAGCACTCAGAAGTGAAATCTCTGCTGGGAGATCACTCTCTCCTGGTGGGCTAAGCACAGAAGGCTTTGGAGCTGCCTGGTTCCCTGCTGTAGATGGCGGCCGGAAGGGAACCCTGTCCATTGTGTCTTTCTGAATGAACCTCATTACTATTACCTCATTCCATTACTATAAAATGGAATAATAATCACAATAACCTGGGCTTCACATAGCTCTTTTTTATTAGGCAATAATATGTGGCTGGAATGTAGCAGGGACTTATGAGAAGGTTATCACTAATTGAAACAATTCTTGGGATCTAGTAAGACAATAGTCAATTATGGGAAGCTGGCCACATGTGGTATCTGAAGTGGCTGCTCCATTCCATTAACTGCAGTTGAGAGCCAGACATGTTAAAGAAGCCATCTTGGGTGTCTCAGGTCCAGCCATGTTCTGAATCCAACATGTCTACACAAGCTACCAGCTGAATATGTCAACTATACAAAATAGTGAGAAGTGGCACTGTGTAAGATTTGATGTCTTGCAGTTTGTTGTGTGATAGTAGTTAGCTAAAAAGTATTTTACCATAATTTGTTCACCTGTTTTCTTGCTGATAGACAATTGAGATGTTTCCTGGTTGAGACTACTATGAAGAACATAGCTACCATAATATTATTGTATGTATTCACAAATAACACATGAATAAATTAGACCGACTCTTAAATAAATTCTCATATTAATGATAAGTTAATGAATAAGATGACATGCTTTCTCTTTAACATAGGGAAATGTTAGTTTATTTTAACAGACCTAATGGCTGTAATGGAATATGTGGTGTGGTTTTTAACTTCAAAATTTACAAAGTGGTTCTATGCTGTTTACATTAACATGCCGCCTGTGGGCATACAACCTTGGAGAAGCACCTTTGAAGACCTCTTATAAGAATACTATAGAAAATGTGGTT